>CM042015.1:18483803-18821303 GCA_023525715.1 Cichorium intybus | reverse complement strand
CCAATTTTAAAATAATTAATATGTTAAATATATCTAAAATATTATTTTAATAATTATCTAATTATCCTAGAGTCAATTACAATTTTTGTTCCTATAGTTAGATCCTTGATCTATCATTTTTTCTTCCGTATAAGTCTGCACCAAATTCGACTTGATCTTTTGTAGATCTTGTTAGATCTGTGGATCAGATACATTTGTTTGTCCTTCGTGCACCTTGTTGTTTTCTGATTAGATATGTTAGATCTGATTAGAGGTTTGCATTTGAAACCTTTATAAACATTGTTTTTTATTAGATCGTGTTAGATCCATTGATTAGTTCTTGTATAAACGTTATTTTGATCAGAACTGATTTTTCTCTACACTGTTTTGTTGTCGGTACCTGAGTTCTTGACCCGTCTCAAGCTCTCATTCGATCCATAACACCTTGTTGTGGAGAAACTGGAACTGAAGCTCCCTTCTCCTAAAAGTCTTCAGTGAAATCTGTTCTTGCATTGAAGGTTCTTCTGATCTACGTTTGTACAGTCCTTTTGGACCTCTGTAAGTCCTCTATTTACATTTTACTGCTCTTTTTTCGTATTTGTTTGGGTGTTTTACCTGGGAAGCTGCAGCTGTTGACACTCTATGAGTATTCTTTCCTTCTGTGTTGGTAGCAAGAGGTTGGAACATCGATTCTTGGTGCTCTACTTCTTGGCCTATAGGCACAGATCCTTTACATTCGATTTCTAGAACTAAGTCTGGGAAATTTGGTTATGAACACCAGTTATTGTGTGGCTCTGTGCTTTGTTATCTGTTCATAATTGTGCTTTGTACACATTTTTGTTTGCACATTTGACCTTGACCTGCCACATCAGTGGTGTGGAATCCTGGTTATCAAATTAAACTTATCTTCTGTGTGAATTTTTTCCTTTTTTTTTCTTACTTGTTGTTACAATGGCGGGACCTGTTATACAATCTGAGTCAGGGAACACTCAACCTGAACCGGTTAATTATGACGATCCCCTTTATCTCATCCATCTGACAACACCACTGCAACCATTATTAGTTTCAAATTAAATGTGGCTGAGAATTATAGGGTCTGGAGATCCTCTATGATGAGATCTTTGAAAGGTAGAAACAAATTAGGGTTTGTAGAAGGGTTGACACTTAAACCTGATGATCCCGCAAAATTGTTAAAGTATGAACGTGCTAATTCTGTTTTCTGCTCTTGGATATTAGAATCATTGTCTGAATCTATCTATGCTGGTCACGCTTGTACCGGAAGTTCTTTTCAAGTTTGGACTGAGTTGTTTGAGACCTACCATAAGTCTGATGGGTCGGTCATTTTTAACATACAATCAAAAAATTAATTCACTTACCCAAAGTGGCTTATCTGTTTCTGATTATTATAATAAACTTGATGGTCTTTGGAAAGCGTTTGATGGCCTTACAAGTCTTCCTGAATGTACTTGCGAAGCTGCAACTAAATTCAATGACCATTCAAGGCTAATAAAACTTATGCAATTTTTGAATGGTCTTGATGACTCTTTTAATCAAGTAAAAAGCCATATTTTGCTTATGGATCCTTTACCAAATGTTCGATCTGCCTTTTCAATTACCTCATGTGAAGAATCACGTCAAAAAATGGGTCTTTATCAAACAACACTAGTGCTAATTCTCAACCAGCTGCATCCAATAGTAAGTCAAATTTTAAACAAAATAAAGGGAGAAATCAAAATTTGCAATGCAAGCATTGTGGTATCAAAGGACATACTATTGAACGTTGTTACAAACCTATTGGGTATCCTAAAGGTCTTAAGCCAAAAGGTGATACCGGTAACTCAACAGGGTTTAATAAAACCTTCTCTAATAATAATGCAAATTCTGTGTCAAATGACTCGCTTGGTTCCTCTTAAACACTCAAGTCTAAGCAACACTATCTTACAAGTGAACAGTATTCAAAATTTCTTCGTCTTATAAGTGAGACTCAAGTGAATGAGGAGATACCTGCAAATGCTAACATGGCAGGTATTGCTTGCAATTCGTTTGTTGATTTTAAAAAATGGGTTGTTGATTCAGGAGCTAGTCAACATATGACAGCTTCTGAATCATATCTCAATGATGTTGTTGATGTTTCTAAATTTAATCTTAAGGTTGCTCATCCAAATGGGTCATCGGTACAAATTAATAAAATTGGAAATTTGCAACTTTCTAATTCGTTAACACTTTTTGATGTTTTTGTTATTCCGGGATTTAGTGTTAATCTTCTTTCAGTACATAAGCAGTGTAGAGATAGTAAGTGTAATGTTGTTTTTGATGAACATAATTGTGTAATTCAGGATTCATGGTCCAAGGGGACGATGGAGACTGGTAGTGAGTCCGGTGGGCTTTATTACATGTATTGTTGTCCTTCAGGTACCACTTTGTCTAAATCAAATTTGGCAAAATATTTTGTCTCTAAAATTACTTGGCACAGCAGGCTTGGACACCTTGCTGAGCAAGCTCTTAACATTCTAAAGGCCACACTTCAATTTAATACTCTTTATCTTCCACCTTGTGAAATCTGCCATAAGGCTAAACAGACCCGTGAGTCGTTTCCTTTAAGTAAAACACATACGTCTACCCTAGGTGATCTGCTTCATTTAGACGTATGGGGGCCGTATAGAGTGTCGACTGTTGATGGTTTTAAGTATTTTCTTACAGTTGTTGATGATTTTACAAGGGCAACATGGGTTTATTTGCTAAAATCTAAAGATGAAGTGTTTGGTTTTGTTTTCTCACTGTCAAAAATTTTACAGGATCAATTTAGTGTCAAAATTAACACTATAAGAACTCACAATGGAACTGAGTTATAAATAATCGGATAAAAAAATTTTGTACCAGTGAAGGGATTGTGCATCAGACCACTTGTGCTTACACTCCACAACAAAACGGTGTTGTGGAGCGGAAGCATAGACACATCCTTAATGTTGCAAGGTCTCTGATTTTTGAGGCAGGTATTCCCTTGCAATATTAGGGAGATGCGATCCTTACATCGGTTTTTTTGATAAAGCGCACACCTTCTTCAGTTTTGAATGGAAAGACACCATATGAACTTGTTTATAAACGAAGTACCAAATTAGATTTTCTGAGAATTTTTGGTTGTCTTTGTTTTGCTACTAAGCTAAATCTTTCTGATAAATTTCCAGAACGAGCTGAAAATTGTGTTTTGCTTGATTATGGTATTGATAAGAAAAGTTATAAAGTTCTAAGTCTTGATTTTGGATGTATTTTCTTTTCCAAGGATGTGAGATTTTTTGAATCTGTCTTTCCTTTCAAGATGAAATTTGTTGTTGTAGAGCCAAATAATATTTTCTATGAAAAACATAATACTTTTTCTAACTCATGGGACCCATTTTCCAATGATGAGCTGGGGACTCATGATCTTATGATTAAACAATCTGATTTTGGAACAGTAGAAGCAACCCATGAGACTGGTGGTACTCGTGCCATCCAGCCCGAGGATGGCATCTGTCCTGGTAATGTCCCTATCGAGTGCAACCGGGAAGGGGAGGTACAGGTACCACAGCCCATGCTGGCTGCACCTAATGTTCCAAGTCCGTCTGAGGAAATTTACAATTTTTGTCCCGATAATGTTCATGATTTTGTCAACAGTCGAACCTTCGGTAGGCCTAGGAGAGAATCTAGAATGCCAGCTAGGTTCAACGATTTTGTTGTTGATAGTAAACATAAATATGGAATTGAAAAATCTGTAAGTTATTCATGTCTGAGTGAGGAAAAATAAGTGTTCTGTTTCCAATTTAAATAAAATTATGGAGCCTGAGTCTTATTCTGAAGCTGCTTCTGATCCAAATTCGGTCAAGGCAATGAATGAAGAGATGGAAGCTCTCTATAGAAACAATATTTGGGAAATTACTGAATTATCTGTGAATAGGAAACCAATAGGGTGTCGGTGGATTTATAAAATAAAATATAAATCAAATGGTGAAATAGAACGCTATAAGGCTAGGATGGTAGCAAAAGGGTATAATCAATGGGAAGGAATAGATTATGAGGAGACATTCTCTCTTGTAGCTAAAATGGTAACAGTGCGTGTTGTTATTAATCTAGGTGTTAACAATAACTGGAAACTTTTTCAACTCGACATAAATAATGTTTTTTATATGGAAATATTGATGAGGATGTTTATATGACATTACCTCAAGGATAGTTTACTAAAAATGATAAACGTGTTTGTAAACTGCTAAAGTCTTTGTATAGGCTGAAACAGGCCCCTAGGAAGTGGAATGAACGATTATGTGCTTCGTTGTTTGATTTTGGATTTGTGAAAAGTATGAATGGTTATTCCTTGTTTGTTAAGTCAAAGAACTATACTCTTGTTGTGTTGTTAGTTTATGTAGATGATATAATATTAACAGGAAATTGTGTTGAAAAAATAAATAAAGTTAAAATGTTTTTGAAGTCATAGTTTTTAATAAAAGATTTGGGAAATTTAAAGTTTTTTCTTGGGATAGAAGTTATTTATGTTGAAGGTGGAATTTGTTTGACTCAAAGAAAATATTGCTTAGAGTTGTTGCATGAGTTTGGAATGCTTGCTTGCAAATCTGTTAAGACTCAGTTAGATACAAATAGTGAAGTTAAGAAAAATGGAGTTAATGATCATGATGATTTACTTGCAAATATAACAGAATTTCAAAGGTTGATTGGAAAATTGATTTATTTAACTATTCCAAGACCTGATATTGCATATACTGTACAAACACTTAGTCAGTTTATGCATTGTCTACGAAATTCTCACTTAAATATCGCTTTTCGGTTATTACGGTTTTTAAAACTAAATCCAGGAAAAGGTATAAAAGTTGTAAAATCTAATGTGTTTGGTTTGAAAGGATATGTTGATGCTGATTGGGCTAAATGTATGGAGACTAGAAGGTCAACTGGTTACTGTGTATATCTGGGTAATTCTCTGATTTCGTGGAAGAGCAAGAAACAGGATATTGTTTCTCGTTCTTCTACTGAATCAGAATACCGAGCACTTGGTCAGTTACGTGTGAAATTATATGCGTGTTAAAAGTTTTGAATGATTTGGGAGTTAAAAGCTTGTTGCCTGTTGAAGTGTTTTGTGACAATGAGTCAGCCATAAAATTAGCATTAAATCCTGTTTTCCATGAAAAAACCAAACATTTTGAAGTTGATGTTCACTTTATTCGAGAAAAGGTATCAAAAGGGATTATAAAAATCACAAAGATTTGTTCAGAAAATCAGCGTGCAGACATTTTAACAAAATCTTTGAGTTTTCCGCAACATGATTATTTTTGCAAAGAAATGGGGTTATTTGATCCTTTTGTTAAAGTATAGCAGTCATATGTTAAGTTTGAGGAGGGGTGTTGAAATATCTATTATTTTAATATCTGTCAAACTTAACAAATGATGGCTATTTATTTTTAATACTAACTTGTAATGTTGTATTGTAGAATATAAGGGTAAAAGTGTTAAGTTGCTGATTCTTGAGTCTGAGGGGGAAAATAGGCATAAACTGAAACATGGATGGGTGTGGCTCGTAATGCTGAAAGCTGGAGAATGGAAAAACACGCAGACCTTGCTTAATGTCCATGGGGCAACCCGGTGTATAAAGGCGTAATGTGCATGGATGAGGTCATTAGCTCAGATGATCTTTTGAAGCTCTTTCTCGATTCTCTCTCAGAAATTATCGTCATCAGTATTTTCTTGTTATTGAGAGTTTATTCTGTTTACTTAGAAAGCTTTTGATTTCGTGATTAATTTCAAAATCTTTGTAGTGAGGATGTTCTGTAATACGACTATTGGATTAATAGTTGATTCAATTTTTGACATCCATCGAGAGAATAGAGTTGTTGTTCTTTAATCTCCCTTTTTGCTCAAGACCCGTTAATTTATCTTTCATTACAGGTTTTCAGATTTTCTTGTTTTTGCGATTACACTTCAAAACCCTTCGTATTTGGATGAATTTGTATGATTTTATATGTTTAAACAATGAGAATTTGATTATTGATTATCATATTAAGGGCCCGTTTGGATGTGCTTATAAAACTGCTTATTGGCTTATTGGTTTTTTGGAAAAGTCATAAGCCATAAGTAAAGGCCTCATTACTTATTAAAAACTGCTTATAAGCCATAAGGAAGGGGAAATAAATAGTTTTTAATAAGTAAGGAGGCCCTTACTTATGGCTTATGGCTTTTCCAAAAAACCAATAAGTCAATAAGCAGTTTTATAAGCACATCCAAACGGGCCCTAAGTTGAATTTATATTTTCTGATGATCGTTATACCGGTTCTCACTCCTTTTCTATTTTGCATTCCTTTCAATATTAAGTTATACGCTATTTGTTAATGGCATAACGATGGCAAGCTTATAGAGATCATTTTATTCAAAATTGGATTGAAGCATAGACCCTAGGTAATGCAAATTCCTAATTAGCTCTTCTTTTTTTCATTTATTAATGGATGGATATGAAAAAGAAGCGTCTTTAGATGAAATTCTCATTTCCATGATTGAACATGTAGATATAATTGTTTGAATTCTAAATAGTTTGAAGTAAGTGAATTTTGGTCATTTATAAAAAGACGAACGGAATCAAATCAATTCCACTTGTCTCTAGGAGTATGGCAAAATCCATCAAACATTGAATTTAAAAATTTCCCATTTGGAAACTAGACACATTATGAAATGGAATCTCAAATTCTACTTCGATTGGAGTTTACCAAAATCCATGAATCTTTGAACCATTGCCCTTGGCTTTTGAAAAGCAACTCTTGTTCTTATGAGAAAGCCAAATGAAACTTTGTGATTTTTCAAGAATTAGTGTTGTTGGACACACGGATGTTCATCGGCTTTAACATAAAAAATAACAAAACCGAAAACCAGACAATGCTAAACTTTATGTACTATTTTTGAGGCATAATGTAGGAGCTAAATTTGTTGTTATATGTTATGGGACCCGCCCATGATGTCGCATGAAGATGGGTCCCACAACATTTACGATGACTTTCAATATATCTATTGTGGTGGCCCTCAGATGATCATGGAACCAGTCCAAAATACAACGGAGAGATTAAGCAACTAATAAGCGTGAATAAGCATGATCCTATGCATTGTCTCATCAACTAAATTTTCACTAACATTTCTACGGTTTTTTTTTTCTTAATTTCTAGTTTTAGAATTGACCAGAGGGCCAATTCGAGTCGATATTTTGGTCAAGCGTATTATCATCTAAGCAAAGAAAGTTGGGGTTGGAATTGGACCGGGCTGTGGATTGCAGTCTATCTTTTGGGGGCTCATGTTGTTGTTCGACACATTATGAAATGGAATCTAAAATTCTACTTCCGTTGGATTTTACCGAAATCCATGAATCTTTGAACCATTGTCCTTGTCTTTTGAAAAACATCTATTGTTCTTGTGAGAAAGTCATAAGAAACTTTGTGATTTTGCAAGAATGAGTGTCGTTGGACACACATATGTTCACCGGTTTTAACCTAAAAAATGACAAAACCGAGAACTAGACAATGCTAATTCATATGTACTACTTTTAAGACACAACGTGCGAGCTAAATTGATGGTTATATGCAATGGGACCCACCCATGATGTCGCTTGAAGATGGATCCCACAACATTATTGAATCCTAACAATGGTTTTTAA
Organism: Cichorium intybus; assembly: GCA_023525715.1. NCBI lineage: Eukaryota > Viridiplantae > Streptophyta > Magnoliopsida > Asterales > Asteraceae > Cichorium > Cichorium intybus. The sequence continues at coordinate 18,813,652 of CM042015.1, read as the reverse complement.
TAGATCTGGTATGGTGGTCCTCAGACAATCATGAAAACCGAGTCCAAAATACAACAGGGAGATTAAGCAGCCAAAAACCGTGAAAGGGCATGAGCCTATGCATTCTCTCATCAAGTAAATTTCCACTAACATTTCTACGTTTTTTTCTTAACTTCCTGGTTTTAGAATTGACCAAATTTAAATTGTGAAATGATAATTTTGTGTGGTGGAGGGCCAATTTAAGTCGATATTTTGGTCAAGCGTATTATAATCTAAGCAAAGAAAGTCTATCGTTTGGGGGCTCATATTGTTGCTCGGCCCATTGTTTCACAACGGCCCGGTCTACAAAAGGAATCATGTGAAAAAATAGAAGATGTTGGTAGCACGAGACGTCATATGGAAAATGGAAAATCAATTGATTTATAAATTACTAGTTTACAAACCCGTGTGTTACCCAGCTGCCTAATTAAAACAATTTAAGTAATAAAAATATATATTATAAGCTTCATTTTACATTATTGACTTGTTAAGTTTCTCCCTTAAAATGCTCTTATAAACATGTATACAAGTAATGTTCAAAATCTTAGCAAAGAAAATATATATTTCAATACAATTTAGGATAAAAAAGGACATCTTTCTTAAATATAGAAATCAAACTATACAGTTTAACTTCCGAAATTGTCAATATTCTATAATAATGTCTATCGTTGATTAACTTAATAATATAATATTATCAAATAGTCGAAAATTCTAAATTCGAAAATTTTAATTATATAATTTTGGTATATGAATATGTATTCGAAATTCGGAACAATATTTGTTTTTTTTAAATACCAATAAGGGTAAATCACAAAATGATCCGCATAGTTTGAATTTCTTAACCATAAACGATTTTTTATTTGTGATGTTGGCAATTGGCAATATTTTGTATATACAATATTTCCTTGCCATTTAGTATGGGATTTATCCATTCCTTATTTATTTACTTAATCTCCAATATACACAATTTAAGGGTTAGACACTTTTATTCTTGCTAAAGTGCTTTTCGCCAAGAAAAGAATAGAATGTGATTGTGAACCACATTCAGATAATACAATTGAAAACTTAAATGACCATTATTGCTTGAAGAAACAAATGACATAATCAAGACCTTGACGTACATGAAATAAATAAAGTTCAGAGATGGTAAAGCATCTTCAGCGTCTTCTAAACAAATTCAAAAAAGCCTTGTGCAAAATCTGCAATTATGCTACATACACAAAAATATTATGCATACGTACACAAAAATTTGCAATTAAGTAATCAACGAATTTGATCTCGCATAAGTAATCAAAGAATTAAATAAGACATGTATTCAAATTTAGAAATCTCTTTCTAAATTAACCGGTAGACATTTCTTTCTATGTAGTTTTAGAAGTTGATACCTTCAGGTGCACAGCAGAATACCAAAGGTATGTAGTGACTTATTCTAAAAAAAATTATACCAAACTCATAACTTCAACATACAAAATAAAGAGTAGGAATATTTAGAATACCAAAGGTATGTAGTGACTATACCTGCTGCATCAAACAAACTCTATCTACACAATAACACAAATCAGTTATCAATTTGCAAGCAATGCTAAAGTGTTGAAATGGTGAAAAAATAAAAAGATGGGCATGCTACAAATCATGAAAGTTTCAATTTACTCATTTGATTAACCATTCATCTACTTTGATATGTCTCATTATTATCCTTGTTTTAGGGTTTGGATCAAGAATTCTCTCTATCAAACTCTTTGCTCATGTAGACATCCATTCAGGCATACCGCACATCCCCTTTGGAAATCTACAAAAACCCCAGATCATTACAAAATTCAAGAATCAATAAAGATGATAACTTAATGCACTTTTACCTTCTGATAAATCACAGCAAGGTTTCTATCATCAAAGGGTAGATACCTGTAAGCATTACATACAAAATGACACCACAATACCAACTATCTGATGCAACTCCATCATACCCAGAAAATCACACATACCACTGGTTTTAAATGTGTCTGTTAAGAAGATATAAACAGAAAGAAACAAATAAACCTTAACCGGAATTACATATCACCAGAAAAGCAGGTATTGCATGTAATTGAGGAGTATGGAGCATAAAAGTGAAAGAGACACTTACCTGGAGAGTTTTGAGATTCAACCATGGCAGTGCGACTCTTCTAAAAACAATACAAAACTAATAAAAATGAAGAAAAGAATAGCATAAGCGTGCCTTCTCTTAACCTAACATATGCTTGTTCTTTCTCTGAATATAATACCATTGATCTGAAACCGAATGTAGATTTCTTGGGACAACCTTCAACTGATGAACGGGGGAGAATGATAATCGATTAAGTGGCTATGATGGAGTAACATAAAATCGTATATACGTTGATATCATATCGAACGGTTTACAAAATTTAAGTTAATCAATAGCCTAACTTTAAGGGATAATCAAGGAAACAATTTAATTTTAAACGTTATCTCACTTCAAAATTGATTTCATATGTATCGGATTGAAGTAATAGGTTACAAAATTTAAGTTAATGAATAGCCTAACTTTAAGGGATAATCAAGGAAGCAATTTAATTTTAATTGAGAATGCACATAAGAATGACACGTGGCTGAATGGGCTTAAAATAGTGCCAAGTGGCACTAACATGCCTCCTTTATTAGTATGTATAGATTATGTATGAAAGAGATTAATGGCTGTGTGTTTACATGACGTGTCACTTTCAGTTGTACTTAGTGGGCTGTGATTTATTTATGCTTTTATTTATTTTTTTGTCATGGTTTGTTTATGGTTCTATTTAAGTATGTTTGATGGGTCTTGTGTCTTTTCTCAATCACATTGATACTTCAATGTTTGTAATTAATATATTAATATATTAATATCTAAACTAGTTCCAAAGAATCATATTTTTAGACAAACAGGGTGTAAGCTACGTACGCTTAAGTTTTCTAGTTGGGTAAATGGGATAAAATGATCTCAAATAACTATAAATTTTCTATTTGAGCGGCTCATCTTTTAATTGTATTTTTGGTAGTTCGATTTAACCATCATAATGGATTTCAACCAGATAAATCTAATCCTATGTGGCATCAATATAACATCCGGTGTGGCAAAATTTATACATATTTTTTCCATTTTGGGTCCAAGTTTATTTTTTTAGGAATATTAATATCATGATTATTTCTTAGTATTTTTTTAATCAGTAGAATGAAGGGTTGTTTGCGAAGATGATGGGGGTAACAATGAGTACGATTACAACAATTGGTCCTCCAAACCTATATGCAAAAGGGTCGCCATCATATTTATTAAATTTATATCGTCATGGAAGAAGATAAAGGCCCCATTTGTAATGTGCTCTGTAGATGTTTTTGTCATTGTATTCACCGGTTCATCAAGTTCATAAATTCAATTTATTATAATAATAAGTGCTAATATAGATTATAGCGGCCATGTATATGGCTTTATTTGTATTTGTATTAAAAAGCCTAGTATTCTGCATTATTATTTATACCATCTACCAGTAAGATATTAATATGGGAAAATCATCAGTTAACATGGTATCTGACACAAAACACTAAATCCTAACTTAGTAGTCGTCATACCCTCCTCCCTCCTTACTAGTGTTTCTTACTTGTCGACTTTCTACCCTCTTCCTTGCTTAATTTTTTCTAATGATCAATTAAAAGGCACGGATTTATCCACGCTTGAAAAATCATGCGGCATAACCAACATAAAAGCCTATGTTCCTCTTGTTCTAGATCATGGACAACTCAAGTATGATGATTGGTGAGAGCTTTTGAGGCTCTTTGCACCAGATTTGGTGTTCACATTCACATTGATGACTCGTATGATACCCCAAAATGAACTCGAATGGATGAAAATTATTTCAATTGTGAATTTTTTGATATATGGTACCCTGTCACAACCTCTTCTTTAAATGATCCTAAGAAGAAATGTGATAACTCGTCACGTTTGGATCAACCTAGAAAAACCATTTTACGAAAACAATGATCAATATCATCCAACTTGACAAAGAACTACTAAACATTATCATTGAGGATTCATCCATCACTGCGTATTGCACTCGCATCAAATCCATCACGTACCCTCTTGACAATAATGATGCTACGATGCCCGAAAACAATATTATCACTTACATGATCAATGGACTCTCCTCCAAATTGAAATATTATATATGTTAAATGGTTTGAAATACTAATAATACAATTTTTCAACCCCCAATTAACATTTATTTATCGATCAAAAGTGTACATCATTAACATATTGTAAATGGTAATTTTTTTCACGCTTACGAGTCTCACAATAAATGATCAACAACAAAACGTTTCTAAGAGAAAACCTTTGTATTATTATTAAAATATTTTTTTAATTTTGTTTTTGAGGTATTCATAATGTACCTTTTTGTTTTAATATTGCGCGGTCTATATATAACTATCTTAAAATAATTGATTATGTTATTTTTTTCGAGTTATGAATGAAATTTTTATTGTTAATACATAATATATATTGTGATAACCAGTTTATATTTAGTTTTGCATGTTTAGGTTAGATCTAAAGTTCATGTCTGCTTTCAATATTTTTACCATATTATTTTACTATCGCGCGACACGAAGAAATACGCCTAATATATTATAAAAGAAGCATTCTTACTCTAATCATATTCATTTGAAATCCCTAACGTTTCAACTTGTTTTTTAATTAATACATCAATATTTTATTATTTTAATTTAAATATTAACTCTTTATTATTCGAACTTCAATATTAACTCTTTATTTTTCAACATAATATAATTAATTGTTAATTTAAATATGTTGCTAAATCCAAAACATAAATTAAATTTGTTCATTTGAAACCCTCATTTTATAATTATTTATCTAATATACTTACTTCAATGAATGACTTTTAGTGTTCAACTATAAGTACGATAATTTTACTAAATAAATTCACATATATGTTTATTGTTGGTAAATTATAAATATCACATTAAACAAATAATTTATCATGTTAATTAAATGTTATCTCGAATCAACATAAATATTTTTTTGCTAACCAAACATCTCATTTTTAGAGGCAATAATTTACTTTTTTTTATAGAAATATATGTTAGATTATATTATTTTTTTATTACAACTTAAATGAGTAAAATAAAAAATTATAACTAACATAAATAAATAAACAAATAGATTAAAAAATTTTAAAATTGTATTCAAATATCTACAACCTCTAAATTATTTATAATTATCATGTAGTTATCTACATTGATTTGAATATATCTCGTGCTTTTTCAAATTTTTAGTATGGATAACTTTTTATTGTCTTTGAATGACTTATTTAACTTTTTAATAATAATTAGTGGTTGTTAACAAACAATAACAATCATTGATATTTTAATAATCATTATGATCGAAATTATAATATTGTCAAATAAGTAAAATTTTAAATTAGTTAGTCATAACAATAGTTAAAGTAACATTGAATCAAGAATTATGCTTAATTTAATTAATACACAATCTGTAGATAAAGCTTATATAGTAATATTAATCCAAATAGTTGCATTTTATATATGACTTAGCGTTAGAATTATTATTTCATAGTTAATGTCAATGACATAATCATTTTCAACGGCGTACTTGCTAAAAATTTAATTACATAACTTTCACTTGCACAACACGCGGGCATTCATTCGTCTAGTTTCTTAAAAAGAATGATTTTATACCATCCAATATCGATATCAAAGTTCTTGGTTATTATATGCTCTTTTTATCGTTCACATATTCTAACATTTTATGCAAAACACCCTCGTAAACCAAATTAGGGAAACTCGTTTCTTTCGAAGGGTCAACTTCATTTATTCACAAAGAACACACTAAACGGGGATCACAAAGAACACACTAAAAGGGATCAAAACTTGAGTCTTCTATGCAAAGATACATTAAGGGAAGTGATCCGTACACAACAACTTTTATCCAAACACAACAATTCTTGTTTTAGGAATGTTGCATATTATGCATAAAAACTGTTAAATCATTATGTATGGAGAAAAATTGTTGTGTACAAATCACTTCCCATACATTAGATCCTAATGGATTTGTCAACTTGACATCCACGGCAAGTTAGAAGAAAATGCTTAATCTTGTTATTTGAGTTGGCTTCATCAATCATAAAGAAAGTCGCAACACGGCAATACCCATCAAGCAATTGTCTCCATCTCCATAAAAGCCAATGCAAAGAAAAAGAAAGTAAAACCCTAAAAAAACAAAAAAGTCCTCACATGAATCGTCCACATTGCAATAATGACACACATTTTCATGTTTGTACCCGTAAGTACTCCTTCTTAATGCACATTCATTTTCCCTTTGCCACCAAGGCTCCTCTACATCCTACTTCAATCATGGAACAATGTTCTTGATATTCAAATCATTTAGCTTCATGGTATTTAGGACCGTCCATTCCCATGGACCACCGGCCACCGCATGCCGAGGTTACAACCACCATGAAACGGGACCGGACTGGTTTTGTTTTTCAACAAGAAATGAAGCTTTGAACACGACATGTTCTCTAATGAACTTAAAGAGTATTTAAAATTGCTAAGAAAGAATAGAATCAAGAATTAGACCCTTTTCTGGTAACAAAGGTTTACGGCTAAACGAAAAGGATTTATTTGACCTCTACACGGACGTATTATCTTATTCTTGTAAGTTGTTAATTTCATAAAGAATCACATATATTCGGTCTTTTTGAATTAAATTTTGAACTTTTTTTTCCTCAAAGAGACATTCTTTTTTCCATTTTTTTTCTTCGAGTTCCCTATTTAGTAGGCTTACCAATGTTCCGGGTTTACATAACCTTGTTCAAAAAAACCTCAGTTTTTCCAAAATTTTATAAAAATCATTAGGTTTTCAACATTTTATCCTAAAAGTTTTTTTGAAAAACCACTCATATGTCTAAAAATCTCAAACAACCATTCATATAAAAGAATTTTTAATATATTTTTTTAAATGTTTATTTTTTTAGAATATAACATAATTTCTAATCATAATATATAGTTTGTTAACCATTAGGGGTGAAAATGATTTAGTCTTTTTTACTAAAATCAAAAATTTTGTTTTTGACTCTGAAAAACCAAAATTTTCGGTCTTTGACTATGCCAAAACCAAATGGAAAATTTTGGTTTTAACTAATTAATGGTATGGTTTTTCAAAACATTTTGGTTTCTTTTTTTTTTTTGTATGGCGTTTTTTTATTTTTTTCACACCTCTATTGACAATGAATTTCATCTTTTGGTTTTTGGTACGTTTTCAAATTTTTCGATTTAGTTTTGTTTCTTAAATACAAAAAAGGGAAAAAAGCACCTACCCAAAATACCAAAATTTACAGATTGGTACTGTTTTTAGTAAAAAAAAAAAAAAAAAAAAGTTAAACAATTATTACCCTTAATTCTTAACAGACTATGTTAAATGGTCGGAAATTACGTTGTTTTTGAAAAAAAAGTTAAAAAAAAGATGATTTTGAAAAGTTTTTTTTAACATGAATGTTTTTCAGAAGATATTTAGAATTATGAGTGGTATTCTACACACACAAAAAAAAAAAAAAAAAAAAAAAAAAAAAAAAAAAACAACAGACCAACGAGTTTTCGAATAAAAGGTTGAACAACTAATGATTTTGTAAAAATTCCATTTTCCCGAAAGGGTCTCAACTTTTTTATTTTTGAAAACCCTCAGATTTGACAATTTTATTGGAATTTAATTTCAGTTTTCAACTTTTCTCCATTAAATGCATTTTCAATTAGAGAACTAACAATGACATTGTGTCCTTTGAGACTCTATCTTTGTTTCCGTCTAAACGAACTTTTTTATTTTGACTAATAATTCATAGGTTTTCATTGTTGTTGGTTACAATGTTTAGTGTTTTACGGAAACATTTGATTTGTAGCATGTGAAGAACAATTGTCTAAGTCGACGTAATATATTAGATTGTTTAAGAATCAAATAAAAAGGCAGCTTCCAAACATCAATCTATGTTCGTAATGTAATCAAGTTTTCATGTTTTCTCTGTTAGAAACATTGTCAAACCAAGACTAGACAATTGTTCTTTACATGGTACACTCAGTGGACATCCTACAGATATATTTTTATATGCATTTTGCCAATAACAATTGGACATGACATTATTATCTTTGCTTTGGAAAAGAAAACGATAGTTTCTTTCAGATTTAACGTTAAAAACTATCATTAACAACAACAAGAAAAACATGAGAAGTATGGTCCAAAACAAAATAGTTGGTTAAAACAATTTTTTTTTTTTCAAATGGTAGGATTTTTTTTTTTTTTTTTATAACCGAGGACCCCACCCGACCATCATTTGGATGACCCTGATGAAACAACCTCGGGGCCCACGCACACCTGGCAGCAGGGTGGTCCGGGTCAATTACCTATAGAGGTAGAGAGGTGGCCAGTGGTCATCCCCCTAAATGGTAGGATTTTTTGGGAAAACATTGAAGGCTTTTATAGAAAAAAATTCAAGATTTTTCCAAAAAAAGTTGTCTAATACTGCATGATTCTCGATAAATCTCCCATGAATGTAAAATCGTAACAAATATGAAAAAATGCAATGTCTTTTTAGGGGAAAAATTGACGTGTAATTCAAAAAAAAATATCATATATTAAAAGTCTTTGTGATACGAACCATATTGTTAATTTGGATAATAAGATAATTAATTTGTTGAAGTTACTTAATTTAGAAAAGGGTTAATAACATAATAGTTATTATAGTTTGACCAAAATTCCGGTTTAACCACTATATTTTTTTTAATCCCTAAAAACCACCCATACTTTCAAAAAGTTCCACATTGACCACTGTTCATTTTATTTTATAATTTTTAATGATTATTTTCATCGAAACATTATATGAAAAGTTTCATATCGATATTTGAAGCAAATATTTGAACTTCATTGCAGTGAAAATGATACATAAAGTTGTCTACGTGTGATTTTGGTCTTCATAAGTGCAGTTCTTTGGCCACGTTGTGAATGCATAGGATGTCCAAATGAATCCACTACATTTTGAATGCGACGGGGTAAAAAGTGTTCCGAGTTGGCGGCATACAATCTTGACATTTATTTGTTATAGTGATCGCAATGTATCTTTTTGAAAATATGAGTGGTTTTTAAGAATTTTTTTGTAAGTATGAGTGGTTTTTTTAAAAACAAAAAAATATATAATGTTTAAACCGGATTTTGGCCAAACTACAGTAGTTTTTATGTTATTAACCCTTTAGAAAAATCACTTATTTTGTTCGATTCAAAGTATTCACTATTCAGTCACCAAGCGTGTATAAATTTTAATTCAGTTACCTTTTTTTTTGGAAACCGGCAATTTAGTGGTCTCACCAGAGGGTACTCGACCCCGCCACCCAGGACGGTTGGCGATTACCATAGGCGCAAGACCTTTTCCCTCAACCATGCCTCGCCTCCAGGGAAAATCCCCCACATGGTGTTAACCGAATTCGAACTCCAGACCTTCCACCACATGGGTATATAACCCGGATGCATCCACCCAGCTAGGCTAGGCTTCACTTGCTTTAATTCAGTTACCTAACAGAAACAAAATGATAGTGTAGTAACCTAATTAACATTTAATGTTGATTTATTAATATACTTAACTTATAGATCGTACATATTTACATAAAACGTATATATGTACCCATGTGGGGCTGAATACCCTCAGGTGAAACCATATCTATTCGCTGGTTCCAAAAAAAAAAAAAAAAAAAACATATATACATAAAAACGTTATCAAAATTGTCACTTATTAGGTAACCAAATCTTCGACTCCAGAAAAATGTGACAAAAAATAAAATAAACATGATCATAGATGGCGATGTGAATGATGAGATCAACGATCATGAGCCATGAGCCCATGACTCCTTTTGTGGTGTTCTGAAAATGGTTATTAGATTTCATCAGTTTTTTATTTACAGAACTCTAATAAAAAGAATATTCAAAAATAAAGATTCGAAATCCTCAAACAAAAACAAAGCCATCTCTTTCAGTTTATCAACTAGTGTACTTTAGAGATCCAATTGACCAATCATTTAAAAAGTGTAACATTCCAACGTGATCTCATGGCTTCAATCATTCAGAAAAGTGGCCAATTTTGTGTTGGGAAATTTTCAAGATTCTGTTATATCTATGTTTGGTGAAGAACTAAACACATAATCGAAACAAATTAATTACTCTGTTTTAGCATAGTGCTAATTTAAAACCGAATTACAAAACCCAAGAATAGAAAATGATAATGAAATCCAAATTTAGAGCAAAACAGAGGATGAATTCAAACAAGAAATTAAAATCTTGAAACAGTAGTAACAGCGACCATGGATTCGATTATGTGAAACTAAATCATCTTCTTTATCCTCTGTTGTCGTGAAACGGGAATTGATCCTGTAAATTATTGCAAATTTCATGGAAATTAGATTAAGATGATGATATAAAAGGAGGAAATTACAATTAGGTGTTTGAGGTTTTGACCTGTTTGAGAGAAGATTAGAAAGAATGAAGGTGAATCAATAGCGAGAATCGGAGGAAGCAGATGACGGTTTATCGGAGATGCCGTCGTCTTCCTCTTGTTCACCTTGAATACGTGCCGGAATAAGATACCCGGAGAACCCACCTACGCCGGAAGTGAAACCGGACATGGAAGACGGGTGATCAATGGCAGCGCCGACGAACGCTGGCTGGTCAATCCAAGCACGAATCGAAGGTGTATTACTGGACTGAAGGGGTCCCCTCTGAGAATTGTTATTAAACAAATGATTGTTTGTTGTTTGGGTGAATAACGTCTGCAGGAACGGCGTTGTTTGTGTCGGCGGCGAACTGAAGACAAACCCACCGGAAACAGCGTTTGCATTTCCACCGCCACCCCAACCCACCATTCTCTCCGGCCAGTTGGAGGTATCTAAAAACATACTGTTACCGTCTTCAGTTTGCTGGTGGTGGTGGTTGTGATGGTGATGAATCGGATCTTTGAACGATTGAAGAGAGAGTCTTAGATCTTGACTTTGATTACTACTTCTCGAAAGTAAGTCCGGCGGTGAGAAGTTCTGATGAAATTGCATTGTGGACGAATTATTGTTGGCCGGCGCTGAGGAAGCACCCATCGGAAAAAACGACTTAATCGTATCAGATATGTAGTCCGAATCAAGAGATGGAGGTAAAAAACTCGAATTTCGAGTGTTACCCATTTGATTTTCTCTATCTGCGCTTTGCTCAAAATTCGAAATTGAAGTTGGATTTGTGGCGGGGGTGGTGGAAGTGGGTTTCCAGGCGGGAAGCTCATCGAGCTCATCAATGGCAGCTTTGGCTTTTTTTATAAGCCAGTCGACGGCTTTGCTCGGACGGTCGTACCCCAGGCGATCTTGTACGTCGTAAAATTGGATAGCGGTGTGGGCGGCGAGGCGGACACGGCGGTCTCTCGGTCCTTTCGCGGTGCATACCTTACTGTGTCTGTCTTTCCGGCCGGTTGCCCGTACAATGTGACCGCCTTGAACTTCCACAATTTCTCCCCCGGACTTCCTCAACCCCAATCTTGACGACTCACCCGCCGGCAACTGCTGCCGTTGGAATTCTTCCCGTTGGTACTGATAACTTTCCTCCATTTTCTCCCCTGGTGCATTCTCGTCTTCCACCGAAGAAAACAAATACGACCGCTTCTTCTGCTGCGGTTGCGCCACCGCCGCTCCGCCTAATCCTCTGTGAAAACTACAATCAACGGGAGACTGATCTTCTCGACGATTCTGCTGAAACCCATTGAACCCAATTCGAACCCCTTGATGATCTTCCTCTTCTTCACCTACATATCGAGAATCCAACACTTCCTGATTCTGATTCAAACTATTCTGATAAAACTGAAAATGATTCCTCTGAGAATCCAGAGTCAGACCCTTTTAAAACAAGAACAAAACTTAGAGAAAACACAAACACGAAACACTTTCTTCAATTCGATCAAATTCGCTACAAAATTCGATTACTCTCTGCCACAATTCAATATAACCTGATCTTGCCACTGTATCGCCGTAAAGGATCTGTCATACAGCCCATAATCATGCTCCATAACAACACAGTGACGATTAAAAAAGTAGACCTCCCTAAATTGTAGCCTAACCCATCTCACTTCTTAAAAAGCTTTTAACAGCAGGCTTTCTGCGAAGGGTATGTGTGTTTAATATATGTTTTGGGATGCCCAATTCTGACACTACGCAGTGGACACTTCAATTTGAACAGGTGGTGGTGGGTGGTAGATGGTGGTGTGGAGGAGAGAGAAAGTTAGGGTTTGCAGAGTGTGTGAATGAGTTTATTTTGGGAGCAACCAATTGTCAAACACACCAAGTGGTGGTGGTGAATGGTGATGGTGTGGTTGAATGGAACAGGAAAATGTTGGTTCGAAGATGAGAGATAGAGAGAGAAAGAAAAGTGGGTTTTGATGATCAAGGGTGGCAGGAAATTCAGAATATGATCATAAAGATTCTTGTGATACGTCTTGATTTTTTTATTTATCATTTCTTTTTTTGAGTAAATTACATTTTTGGTACATGTGTTTGTCACGATTTTTCGGTCTGGATCCAAGTTTCGTTTTTTAACTTACACGGTTCATATGGTTATATTTTCGTTATATTGAAGGTCCCCCATGGGGTTACCGTCTAATCTCCTCTGTTAAATAAGTGTAAAATGACAAAAATACCCTCCTTTTTATTCCTTTCTTATATTTGTTATTTTCTAAAATTCAAGAACTAAAATTGAAATTTACAGAAAACCCTAACTCCCCATTTTTTCACATCAGTAATTGCATAATTGATCAAATCCCCTTCTCGACACCCATGTTCTCGATTCATTTTTCTTCATTTTCAGCCACCATAATCTGTTCAGAACTTACAGGAACATGGTCCAACACCGGCTGCCATATTTTACGTTCAAGTGTCTCCTGGACTTTCGTCAATAGATTCTCGCAAAACATAAGCAAAAACTCAAATTGCTCCACCAATTCCAAATCTAACGCCAAAAGCATGTTTGACACAAACGACGCCGCAAACGTTCTTGCAAGTTCCAACAATAAAGAATGTAAAGACGCAATTTAGAGGTTAATGAAGTTGCACGAGTTTAAACTCGAAGCAAACAAAGGTAACTGGAGATATATTGTATCGAGAACTGTTGGGATCTTGAAGGGAAAAGTCGGTTAGATGGAAGGGTTGCACCCAAATACACCGGATAAAAAATCGAATTGGGTATACAGAAAACACTAATCAGCCACCAAATTGTTCACCGGATTTCTGGGTCGTTCATCTTTGCTGCATTTTTCTGCTATGGCAACATCATCTTCCTCGTTACCAATCTAGTATTTTTGATGTTTTTAGTGTTCTGAGAAGAAGTATGAGGTTTCTCCTTTGACTTTGAACCGATTCTTCCTAGTTGTTCATCTACTCTTTTTGATGTTTTCTGGGTTGGTCATCGTTAGATTTGAACCGATTACTCCTAGGCTTCCCGTAAAAACTAATGATAGTTTCTTCATCGTGTAAACGATTTTCAAGACTGAATCCGTAATTTGACTAATAGATGAGTTATCCCTTAGTGAATCAAGAGTCTTGAAAGTAGAGTTAGCCGGAAAGTGATACACCACGGAGGTGGAGGCGGTAATGCGGTTAGTGTTTAATGGAGAGAGAGAGAGAGAGAGAGAGAGAGAGAGAGAGAGAGACCTGATGGTATTTTAGACAATTTACATGCACTTAACAGAATAAATTTGGAAGTAACTTCATGAGGGACCGTCAGTGTAGCAAAAATGTAACCACGGTGACCGTGTAAATGGAAAAACGAAACTTGGAACCATACCGAAAAATCATGACAAACATAGGGACTAAAAATGTAATATACTCTTTTTTAGGGGGGGGGGGGAGGGGGGGTACTCTAGTCTTTTAAAGTTTAAAGTATAAGCTTCTGGTCCTTTTCGATAAGCAAGTAGTTTCTAATTTGCTTTGTTTTTTTCCTTTTACGTCTTCTTTTTAAAAGTCAAGAATAAATTATGACGATTTTCTATTTTCGCTTTTTAGTATGTAATTTAAAATATGGGTTAGGCCCTGTTTGTTTCACGTATTATTGGCTCAATTCAGAGGTTGGGTCTGAATCGGGTAGATTCAGCCCGTTTGTTTCACGTTTTCGTTGCATCTGAACGGCTTCGATAAGATCTGATTCGGTAAGCTAGATTTTCACGCTGAATGGAACTGAATAAAATACTTTCCACCTTTGCCCTTCTGATTACGTGACCTAAAAAGCTTCACGCCTCACGTTCTAAACCCTACTCTCGTACGTACGCATTACAAACAGAAGAAAAGCAGCACACCGTTCCTGCCCGATCTCCTCAGCACACCGTTCAGGTAAGTTCTGATCTCGTGATTCTATCGAACAACTTTGATCATGCCTTCCATCTTCTCTTGTGTGATTACCTATTCTATCGAAATTGTTTATTGTTTCTTGTTTCTTCTCTTTTCTATCTCTACTATTGTTTCTTGTTTCTTGTTTACGTGGCCTACAAATCAGAAATTCTTTCTTGTTAATTTCTTCTCTTTTCTATCTCTAGTATTGTTTATTGTTTCTTGTTTACGTGACCTACAAATCATAAATTGTTTCTTGAGAAAGTTAGAAAGTTGATGTGTACTACTCCACGCATCTTAGTAGTTCAAAAAATTTGTCTTTTACTTGCCAAAGCTTCACAGCTTTTTCATATTGAAATCTGTGTTTATTTTATCAACGACTATTCATAGGTAAAAAAATGTCAAAATATGAGAGATTTTCCTGTCCAAAACTACACAACCTTTTTAGTTTATCAACGACTATTCATAGGTAAAAAAAAAGTCAAAATATGAGATCTTTTCGTGTCCAAAACTGCATAGCCTTTTTAGTCAATTTTGTTCTTGAATGCTTGAATTGGAATTCCCGTTGAATATATGAAATCAGTTTGCATGAGATTGTTTTATGAATATATGAAATCGGTTTGCATGAAATAGTTGTAAATTAAAGTCATATATCTTTGGAGTGAAATAAATGAACGTTGGTTGATTGATTGAATCGAATGCGAATAATTTTATTGCTTGAAAAAGTCATTTTTCTGAATTTTGATGAAATGCTTTGTATTAATTGACCGTAGACATGGCACAAAAGAAGCCTAGGCTTAGTTGGAAGCTAGGCGGTATAGATAAAACTTTTCTCGAAGCATGCTTGCATGAAGTTACAGTTAATGGAAGAGAAGGAAGCAGCTTGAAAGCAAGCTCTTGGAGGATCGTAGGTGAAATAATAAAAAAAGAATATAATATTGATGCGGACCAAAAACAAATGAAGAATCGCTACGACTACATAAAGGGAAAGTTTGGAGCTTGGTTGAAGTTAAAGAACAAAACTGGGAATGTTTATAATCCAATAACAAATACATTTAATCTTTCAGAAGAAGAATGGCAATTAGAAATGAAGGTATTATATTTTTTATACTTAAAAACTAGCATATGTTTTAATATTAATATATGAATTTTTCAAGCAGTCGAACAAATATGTTGAATCTTTGAGAAGTTCACCACTACCCTGTCCTGATATTTGCATTCAACTATTTGATGGGGCGACTTCTACCGGCTTTGATAGTTGGGGGCCAACTTCTACACTTCCCCGTCCTTCTCAGGATTCTTTTGTCCGTGGTTTAAATGACTTTGATGACATTGATTGTACTCAAACAGAACCTCTAGGTGTAAGTGAGGAGTCCTCTGCTCGTTCAAAAAAACAAAGAGTGAAACGGAAGAGTAGTGATACGTCGAAATCAAGGATTATGGAAATTGGTGAAGATATTTCCAAGGTTGCCAAGATGTTAGTGGAGAAGCATGCTGCTTCAGATATCGATGCATGTATGGAAAAACTGGAGAAACTAGAGTGGGGAAAATATGATGCGAGATACAGTACAGCTCTTATGCTTTTTGGTGAAAGTGTTGAAAAAAGACAAGTTTGGTTAAGCATTGATTCAAATATTTGTGAGAATTGGGTTAGGAATGCCGGAGCAAAGTATGGGTTATTGTGATCTGTTGGTTTTCATATTTGATTTGATTTTTAGGATGTTTTTGGGATGAATTTGATTTGATTTTTAGGATGTTTTTTGGGATGAATTTGATTTGATGTGTAGGATTTCATATTTTGATGTGTTGGATATTAGATATTTCTTTGATTTAATGAATTTTATATGATATGGATTTTAAATTTCGCAGATTGCTTATGGATTTGGATGATGAAATTACACTTTTTACTGTACTTTCTTCGTATTGGTTGAGGTTAGCATCAAGAAGAATTGAAAGGCCAATTGATAACAATTCGGCTTTGAGCGGCCATGCATACACGCAAGAATTGTTACATGGATCTTCAACACAATGTCATGAGTTGATGCGCTTGTCACGTGAAGCATATATACTTTTATGCAATCATTTTAGACAGAAAAATTGGTTGCAAAGTAGTAGGTCAATAAGCGTTGAAGAAAAGTTGGCTATATTCTTAACAATTATTGGACATAACGAACGTTTTCGGATGGTTAAAAGAAGATTCCAACACTCTACAGAAACGATTTATAGATGTTTTCATGAGGTTTTAAATGCAATGCTGAATTTTGCAAAAGAAATGATAGTGCCAACATCATCAAATGCAACCGCAAATACTTCGGAACGACTTACAAGGCTAAAAAACATATTTCCTGGAGCAATAGGTGCATTAGATGGAACTCTTATACATGCAGTCGTGCCCGCTGATCAACAGACTCGTTATCGAGGAAGAGGAAAAGGTGAATGCTTTCAAAATGTATTAGCAATTTGTGATTTTGATATGATATTCACATTCGTATGGGCCGGTTGGGAGGGCATAGCCCATGATTCGCGAGTTCTTAAAGACATTGCATATAACCCGACTTCTGGCTTTCTAATCCCTCCATCAGGTTTGTAATCCTTTTTTACTTTGATTGTTGAATACATTATCTATTTTTATAATAGCTATTTTGCTCACGTTGACAGATAAATATTACCTTTGCGATGCTGCATACACAAACACTCGTGGATTTATGACTCCCTATCGCAACACGAGGTATTGGTTATCCGATTATCGACGACGTCGTGCAACAACTAAGGAAGAAAGATTCAATCATGCTCACGCACAACTCAGAAATGTTATTGAGCGTGCTTATGGTGTTTTGAAGAAAAGATTTCCAATCCTAAAGCAAATGGCTCCTTATCCTTTTTCAGTGCAAAGAGACGTAGTCATTGCTTGTTTCGCAGTCCATAATTTCATAAGGAAATTCGATATTGACGATGAATTATTTATGGAATTCGAAGAGGACACTATGATTGATGATGAAACACAAGGGGATGAGAGTAATAACATAAACGACATGGAATGGGGTTCACAAGCAAATGAATACATGGCAAATTTGCGTGACCAGATTGCAAATCAACTATTTTCGACTGCTTCAAATTGAATTTGTAGGATTTTATTTAGATTTTAATATGTTGGCGTGGATTTGAAATTATTTATGTTTAATTTGGATTTTGAAAATTTTATGTGGAAATTGGATTTTATTTTATTTTTATATTTTTATGATTATTCACCAAATTTGTTGACTTTGTTCAAATATTTTATAAAAAGGAAACATTTAATTCAATAAAAAATAGCTTAAAGGGTAAAAGTGTCATTTTTATCATTCAACATAGTCATTCAGATGTGTAAGCAAACAACATGTTTTCATTCAGAAACAGATTCATTCAGAGCCTCTGACTGATTCAGACCTCTGACTGATTCAGATAAGAATGATTCAGATACTGCCAAACAGGGCCTTAGTCGCAAAAATCATTCAAATATGATGTGTATGTGTTGAATTATTGGCATGTATGTTTGGTGAGTTTAAACTCTTGGTTTAGTCGTATTATGCGTATGTTATAATGTGTAAAATAACAACTTAACAAGTAATTTTGTACCGGGTAATGTAACAAGAGTGTCGTATTAAAAAAAAAAGTCTTATAAGGGTAATAAATTTTATCATAAATACATATTTAGTTTCTTATCTTTTTTTACACATATGATCATTATACTTTTTCTACATGTTTAGTTATTTATGTTTTTTGTGTACATATGATCATTAAACTTGTTTTTTCTATATACATTTAATCACGTATGTTAATGGTTATATATGTACAAAAACAAAAGTTTAATGGTAATATGTGTACGGAAAACATAAGTTGCATGGCCATATGCGTACAAAAAAAACATAAATAACTAAATATACAAAACAAAATGTTTAATGGTCATACGTGTACCAAAAAATATATAAGAGACTAAATGTGTACTTAGGATAAAGTTCACTACTCTTATAAGTCATTTGTGGTAGATTTTTTTAAATTATAATATGATAGATTTTTTTTAAATTATAAATGGTTTAATAAATAACTAGATACAATGTTAAAATGAAATTTTTTGAAACTAAGATGCTATGAATAACTAATATAACAAATAGTGAATTTTAATTTCTTTATATTAATACATTGTTTTTAAATATTAATCTAATACAATAATATCATCCACAAAAACAAAGTAATGATTTAATGAACGTATAATGTGGTAATACAAAAGGGAAATTGATAGTACATTACTAATGAAGTAGATTTTTTTGAAACTCCGAGCGTTGCCGCAAAAAATGTATGTATATATACAACAGACAATACATGATCTACATTATTAATACGATTAATTGTGCACAAAAGTACAATTCAGTTAGTAAAATAATGTTTTTAAAAAAATAGGTTTGTTAAAAGTTATAAAAAGGTTGTAAAACAATTTACAGAAATTTGGCAAAAGAATTTTTAAAAATTAAGTTTAATAGAATATAAAATTTATGGATCAAATTTATTAAAAAAATAATGTAATATTGCTAAAACCGTAAAAGAATTAAAGCAAGTTCATAAAAACATTAAAATTTGGGTTAGAACCTATGCAGTTAACGCGGCCAAAAACCAAATAACGGTCACCAAACGCTATTTGATTTAGCGGTTTTCACAGTGGTATAGCGGTTTTTTTATAAACAGTCCAACCAATACTCTATAACATAAGAACCCAATCAAAAGTATACAAAATTTGGATTACAAGCTTTAATTATAAACATATATTACAAGCTTCAAGTTTCAACAACATTCAATGAAACAACAATCAAGTTTGAACAACATTCTAGTTCCAAAAAACAAAGATTCATTCAACCTTCTTTCAAGCATATAATCGAACACCTTATATGCATATACTTGCATTTTTTTTGAAACTTTCCCTGAACTAGACCTTGCAATCCAATCAATCCATTTTGTTATTTTCAATACCTAATCACTGCTATATTATAAAAGTGGATTGCAATCAAAATAATAAGAGATACAATGAACACAATTGAAGCATTATCAGAATTGAAATGAGTTTATTCCGAGTTAAACTTGCAATCTACTGGAATCACGAAGGCAGACCTGCAATTGGAATCACGAAGGCAGACCTTCAACTTAATTCGTTACCTGAGATCGACCTTCAAACCTGCAACTTCACGAACTGACGAAGAACCTAAAATCGAACGGCTGAATGAAGACGAATGAGAAGAACCGGAAATCGATTAACCTGAATGAAGACTAAGCGAACTGATGAATTCAAACAGACGAAATCGTGATTGAACTGTGATCGAAACCTGCAATCAGATGTGAATCAAACGATACGATTAATTCAAACAGACGAAATCGTGATCGAACTGATAATTGTCGGTACGAGGATGAACTGATCGAAATGCAATCAATACCTGTTAACCGTTAAGCGAAGTCGATAATATCTGGAGATGAAGTCGTGATCGAAATCCAATGAAGTCGTGATCGAACCGATGAAGTCGTCGAAGTTTCGAACTGATGATGACAATCGGAAGTCGATAATATTGGAGATGACATCGGTGTGATATAATATGAACTAGGAAGTCATCCCACATCGCTCAATAATAAAACATTGGCTGTCCCCTCTTGTTATAAATAAGAAGCTTGGCCAAAAGTCTCACCCACTAAGCCTAGTATGACCGGGTTCAACCTTGGTTAAGTTTGGCTTAGTCATTGGGAGTGCCTTTTGGGTGAACCCATGTGTAAATGTTTAAATTTTTTAATAGCGGGATAAAATCGCTATCGCGGTTGGCTAAATTGCGGAAAATTGCGTTAAATAGCGCCGCTAATAGCGGAACCGCTATTTTGTAACGCTAAATGAGTTTTTGTAGCGGTCGATGGGCGCTAAGCGCTATAGCAATGCTATAGCGGCGCTATAGCGCGCGATTGACTGCATAGGTTAGAACTATAAAAAGAAGAAATTATGTCTAAATTGTGTCTAAGCATTAGAATTTGGGTTAGAATTGCAAAAAGAAGAAAATGCGAGTCTTGTTTGCTTGGCAAGATGACCAAATCGCCATTCACAGGAAACTATGAATAAGGCAAGGATCTGTTGGAACTAATACACACAGATGTTTGTGGATCGTTCAGATACGCCACTAGACAAGGTGAATGTTACTTTGTGACATTTACTGATGATTTCAATAGATATGGGTATGTTTATCTGATTAGACATAAGTCAGAAACCTTTGAAGTGCTTAAAGAGTTTCAGAACGAAGTAGAGAATCAATTGGACAATAAGATTAAGATGTTGTGATCCGATAGGGGTGGAGAATATTTTAGTCAAGAATTCTACGATCATCTAAGGAATTGTGGAATAGTTTCCAATTTTCTCCTCCTAGAACACCACAGCACAATGGTGTGTCTCAAATAAGAAACTGAACGCTGTTAGACATGGTTCGATCTATGATGAGTCGTGCTACATTTCCAATAAGTTTTTGGGGTCATGCCTTAGAAACTGCAACTCACATCTTAAACCTCGTTCTAACTAAGAAGGTTGCTAAGACACCCTCTGATATATGGAGTGGGGAACTTCCCTCACTGGCATGTATAAAAGTTCGGGGTTGTGAAGTCTTCGTTCGGCACGAAGCTCGTGACAAGCTTGAACCCAGACCAGAGAAGTGTTATTTCGTTGGTTATCCACGAAAGTCATTTGGATACTTGTTCTACTAGCCTTCTGAGAACAAAGTGTTTGTTGCTCGAAGAGTGGAAAGAGATCTCATATCTAAATAGGCTAGTGGGAGTAAAATTGATCTTGAAGAGATTCAAGAATCATCCAATGAAGAACCTATAGTTGACACTAGCACTCAACCTGATGATGAGACTCCTGTTGAGGAAACTGACATATCTTCATCGCTTCTTCACAGATCCAGTAGAGTTAGTCATCCTCCTAAGTTTTATGGTTTCCATATTACTACAGAAGGTGACACACTGATAAGTGATAATACACTAGTCAGTGAGGATGAGCCATCCAACTACAAGGAAGTGATGGCAGACCTTGAGGCTGCCAAATGAAAAGAAGTCATGGAGAGCGAGATTCAATCCATGTGCAATAACCAAGTTTGGAACTTGGTTGATCCTACACCAGGCCTCAAAATCGTTGGGTGTAAGTGGATCTTCAAGAAGAAGATCGACATGTATGGGAATGTACACACATTCAAGGTTAGGTTGGTTGCGAAGTGTTTCCTTGCCATAGCTGCATTTTAAGACTATGAAATATGGCAGATGGATGTCAAAACCGCTTTCCTTAACGGGAAACTGTCAGAGGTGGTGTATATGGCACAACCTGAGGGTTTTGCATATACAAAATATCCAAATAGAGTGTGTAAGCTTGAAAGGTACATAAATGGACTTAAACAAGCTTCTCGTAGCTGGAACATCTGCTTCCATGAAAAGGTCAACGAGTTTGGATTTTCTAGAAGTCAGGATGAGTCATGTGTTTATGTCAAAGCCAGTGGGATTAATGTAGTATTTCTAGTACTGTATTTGGATGACATACTCCTTATAGGAAACGACATCCCAACGTTACAAAGTGTGAAAACTTGGTTTGGGAAGTGTTTCGCTATGAAGGATTTTGTAAACGCATCTTATATACTTGGTATAAAGGTATATAGGGATAAATCAAAGCATCTAATAGGACTAAGCCAGAGTACATACTTAGATAAAATCTTGAAGAAATTCAAGATGCATGATTCCAAGAAAGGGTTCTTGCCCATGCAGCATGACATAAAGTTGAGTAAAGAACAATGTCCAAGTACTAGTGAAGAACTGGACAGAATGAGTCGAATCCCATGTCTTCGGCTATAGGATCGATCATGTATGCCATGATATGTACTCGACCTGATGCCTCGTATGCCTTGATCATGCTGAGTCAATATCAGGATAATCCTGGCGAAAGTCATTGGACGGCAGTGAAAAAAATTCTTAAGTATTTGAGAAGAACTAAATACATGTTCCTGGTATATGGAGGAAGAGATGAGCTAAGAGTAACTGGGTTTAGTGACGCAAGTTTCCAAACAGAAAGAGATGACTCTTGCTCATAGTCAAAGTGGGTGTTCTTGTTGAACGGATGAGCAGTTACCTAGAAAAGTTCGAAGCAGAAGTCGGTAGCTGATTCAACGTGCGAGTCCGATTATATAGCAGCTAGTGAAGCTGCAAAGGAAACTACATGGTTGAAGAACTTCATCGGTGATCTTGGCGTTGTCCCCAGCATCAGCGATCCCCTTTAAGTCTTCTGTGATAATAAGGGTCCACTCGTATTGACTAAATAACCCAAGGACCATGGGAGATCAATACATATACTCGGAAAGTACCATTACGTTCGAAACCGAGCTGAAGACGAAGACATCATAGTGAGCAGGCTTCCGTCAGAGGAGAATCTGGCTGATCCCTTCACCAAGGCATTGCCGCGGGTCAAGCATGATGAGCACACTAGTTCCATAGACATCAGTATTGGATTAGGTGTCTAAGTCCATAACTATAAGTGGTATATACTTGAATTGATAGTAGCATAGTCTTTTTGGGTTGCCCTCAAACCTAGCAATTGGACAGGATGACTTTTAGAGAGAGAGATTGATTTATTATATGATTAATAAATTAAGATAAATAGTTTATTAATATATTATAATAACAATATATTAATTAGAAATAATAATATTTAATTAAAACTTAATCAGAAATTAATTAGAATTATGTAACGACCCAAAAATCTTGAATTTATATTCGAGATAACGCCTAAGGTAAATATCAAAAATGTTAAAAGTTATAAAATATTGATTTATGTGAAGTTTGTATTGTAAAGGGTGAAATGGTAAAAAATTGTCAAAAAGGGCAAAATGGTTATTTGGCACGCAGATGACTTTTATGTAAAGAAATTTTGATTGTGGGGTTAAACTACAATAAATGAAAGTTTTATGTCACCAAACTTGTTATGGTGTCAAAAATGAGAAGAATGAAAGTCTAGGGATTAGTTGGTCATTTGAGCAAACATGGGAAAATATAAATATGAGAAAATATCTCATAACTCTCATAATTTTGAAAACAAGTTCTGGAAATTTTGATGAACCGTGGAATCCTCTCAAGATCAAAAATCAAGAGTTTAAGGAATCAAAGAATTAGATGTATCTTCAAGCTTCTTGAGGTAAGAAATCAAGTTTATGAACTTGTTTTTAGTATTTTTGTAAGACCCGTATCCTGATTATAACATATACTTAAAATAATAGTGTTAGGAATTATATGATTTTTGGTAGTTATAAAGCTAAGAAAAACTTTAGTTACAATTTCATATGAAAATCAGCATTTTGTGTCGTTTTTAGAAAAATCATAATTAATTCTAGGAAAATCGTTTGGACCTCAAACTAGTGCACAAAGTTTACAAATCGATTCTAGTACAATTACCAAAAATAATAATAAGCTTGAAAATGACATTATCTATGGTAAAAAATGCAATCTTTACTGATTAGTTTGGAATTGACAGATTAGATAGTCTGTTTTCAAAAATTCATAATAAATCATAGAAAAATCGTATAAATACGTAAAATACATCCCTGGAAAGGTATTGAGATAAATTTCTGGAATACCAAATAAAAACGTGAATTTCATGGGTTTAGAGTCGGCTAAACCAGTCTTGAACAGACTGATTCTAGAAGGTATTAATTTCAACAAAGTTATATTATTAAAATCTTTTGTCAAAAGTGTCATGCCATTTTTTATTCAAGAATTCAAGTATAAATACCCCTCAAAACATCTCATAAACCACACAACTAAATCTCAATCCAATATATAGAGGTTTCTAAGCACTAGAGTGTAAGCAAGTGAGCGGAAGGAAACTCAAAAGCCTAACGAAGGAGTTATAGATCTCGACGACTGGTCATAAGGTAACTACAAACCTTTCTATAGCTTAATTAGGTATTGTAAAATAGTTTTTGTTAAGAAGTAGAATATTTAATAAGTATAACATATGTTATATTATACTCATTTCTATCAATAGTAAACAAAAACCTTAAAATGTCGTTATTATAACAATTCGTAATTTCCGAAAATAATACCGATTGATTTACTTACGAGGACGGTGACTAGGCCGATTACTTGGGATCTGGTTGTAGGATTTTCCGAAAGGCTAAAATGCTGAAAGGATCCTACCACCCCATCTATTCTTCTACCTGGCCGTTCTTTACTTGATAAATCATGGAGTATCATATTGGAATTATTGAAGGGTTTAATGATGCGACTATGATATAGTTAAGGATTAAGAAATGATAGATTTCTTATTATGTTAACAGTTAAATTTGAAGGAAATACAAAGCCGAGAAAGATAAACGATATAGTCAACTATAATCAGGTGAGTCTTCTCACTATACCATAGGTGATATTGCATGCATAGGAAGGAAGATATGTTAGACTAAGGTGATCTTACATGTTATGGTAATTGTATGAATGATTGCTATGATAATGATTGTTTGTGGATGGAACGGGATAGCCCGCGAGCCAATAGGCGGAACGGGAATAGCCTGGGAGTCATTAGACGGAACGGGAAAAGCCTGCGAGCGATAAGACAGAACGGGAACTGCCCGTGAGTCTTCAGCGGAACAGGGATAGCCCGCGAGTCTCACAGACATATGAATGGTTATGATGTGTTGTATGTTATGTGATGGATTGTATGGTATTTTGAGGAACTCACTAAGCTCTGTGCTTACCCTTTCCCTATATAAAGTACTGTTTCAGGTACATCAGGTACCCTGGATGGCAAGGCGTGACGTGTATACACTGTGCTGCTTCATTGGAGGACTGTTTTTGAATGGATGTTCCGCTATGTTATGATTTCATTAACTTTTGTTAATCCTGAGATGTTTTCATTAAACTTATAAGTTATGGAATTTTATTAAAATTAGTTAAGTGGCTTTTCTTATATTGAAGTGTTCGTTTAATTTTTTTTTTTAATTTTACCCAAAAATTTTGGGATGTTACAAGTTGGTATCAGAGCACAGCTTGAGAGAATCAGGCTCACTTAGTGAGTTCTGGACTCAAGTTGAGGCTTAAGAATTTTCTTAAAACATTTTTACGAAAGAAGGATGTTTTATGAAGGGTGAACTGAAGACACAGTGTGTACCGCCAGCCGACGCCAGTATGAGAAAAGGGTTAAGTATTTAATATTGTGGATGTTAAAAAAAACATATGGTATATGTTTGCTGAAATGCCTGGTAGAGATCACACATTGTTGTATTATTATCTGCTATTTGCTAATAGAACTGTATGCTAGTGCCGATAGGTTGCTTAGAGATTTCCACTAAGTTGTATACAATATGGACTGAATAGTCATAGAATGTGTGAGTTGACCTTATTGCATGTTCCTTGTTTGGTTGTTGCCTTAGGGAAGATTCTCTTATTTGAAAGACTGTTTAGTTCGATATTGTATACAACTACGTTCGCGAAACAACCTGTCATCACTGGAGGAAGTTCCGTCTTAGTTAGAATAGCAGGGTGGGGGTGGGATTCCAAGTATTCCTAGAAGGGTTAACGTATGCCTTGTAAGGGCATATGTGTTAAAATTATCGGTGAGAAGCGAATTGGATATTTCGAGACGGGTCTTGGAACGAACATGGATAGGTGTGGAAGGTAGTAGTAGAGCTCCTACTATCTAAAGCACAGGATCCACATTCGAGTCGGGAGTTCGTCACGAAGGATCCAAGGAGATGAGTATGTGAGTGTCTAGCATAATTAACTTAAATGCTAGTGTAATGTGGTAAACTTTTATCCATTCAATTTTTGAATGTTGATTGTGAGGTTCAGTAGGAACAATTAAGATGCGATCATACCAGTTTGGTTGGACCGATCATGCTTAAGTTGATTACTGAGCTTAAAGACTGTTGAAAGGGAGAATGCCAAA
Organism: Cichorium intybus; assembly: GCA_023525715.1. Lineage (NCBI taxonomy): Eukaryota > Viridiplantae > Streptophyta > Magnoliopsida > Asterales > Asteraceae > Cichorium > Cichorium intybus. Next base: position 18,787,230 of record CM042015.1, on the reverse strand, counting down.
ATGCTATTGTGGTAGCTATTTTTCATGCAACTAATGGGCGCACAAGTCAGACAGGGACTAGAGGATGTAAGGGTGAGTTTTCCAACTCACGGTCAAAGAGGTGCAAGCGGCGCCTGAGATGATGGCGGGTATTTTTGAGTCAACTCTGTACATGCCTAGTGCTGTGTAATAGTGGGGCTACCTACCCTTGTATTGATCTTGCTTGAGTGATTGATCAGGTCATGTGGGTTGAGAGTTTGGATCACTCACTCGTGATTGAGGTAACTAACGATAGAGGTGTTGACTACGGTCGCAAGCGGATGAGTAACATATGGTGGTTGATGTAAACATCTTTACATTATCGAAACATGTTTATTGAGATAGTGTTTGCCCCCGATGCAAGTTGTTGACTGAGCAGAGTGGGCTTGTTTTTCGTTCGAGAGTAAGGGCTCGTAAAAAAAATATTTATAAATCGAATAAACAGACTTGGACTTTAGTCCAAGTGGGAGAGGAATACAAAATTAAGGGAACAACATGAATATTATATTGAATCGATGAAATTATTAAAATTATAGTAACACGTCAATATATTTAATTTATTACTACAACTTTATATTAATACATTAAGAAAAGTTACAGAACTACTAACCTAAACCAGAGAATCAGAAAGAAGCGAGAAAAGATCTTCTACACTCCAATCTTTGTCATCATTAGGTTGACTTGTACCTTCCCGAGGATTTGGAAGTGGTATGCTTTCGGTTATTGGAGGAGGAGCTCCAAGGTATGGGGTCTCGATAGGGTTGGAACCTGTAACCCCATGATTAGGGGCTAAATATTGACTCATTTGGGGTGTGTGTAAGTAGGGCAGTGATGAGGAAGGGCTCTAATTCGGAACCAGTTGGGGGTAGCTATAAGAAGGAGGAAACCAGGCTAGGTCACCTACAAAGCCTCAAAAATTCTCCTCACTCGAAGACTCGAGTAAACCAGGGTTAATACTACTCATACCAGAATTAGATGGCAGAGATTGCTGCTGTGTATGAGTTCTTGATGAAGTTTCCCCTTTTCCTGAATTTTTCTTTTCCTAAATACAACCTTATGAGCAGCTTGTATTAGCTTCTTTGTGCCGTCTGTTAGACCCGATTGTGACCCTTCAATTATCGCTTCTTTTTCTTTTTTTAGGTTGGGTATTAAATCTCCCGATAATTCTGTTGCCTCAATAAATTCATTACCAAATTCCTGTGGCACAAATAACTTTAGTAATTTCAACCTTATGATATAAAGGAATTAAAAAATGTAGTTCTTTACCTCAGCACGATCAATAAGGGTTTGCAAACTCGTAAGTTGTCGTTGGGGCCAATGACTGATACCTAATTCTCTACAGCGTTTTTTTAATTGTGTCGTTCCAATGTTGAGTTCCTTCGCAGCTTTCTCAATTGGTTCGTTAAAGTGTTCAGCTATTATTTCCCTACTTAATAAATGTCTGAAACCTCTTCCACTGCCACCTGCTATGTTTTCTGAACTAGAAGGTTCAAATCCAATTGTATTGTTATCATTCTGGATACTTTGAACATGATCCTGATTTTTTGACCCAAAGATGGACATTGATTTATCAAAATTAGTGACCTCTATCGGTAATAATTGTTGGTTTTCAACTAAAATCTCAGGATTCTGAAATCCTTCTAGATTCCTTTGAATCAACCGAAGATGATCTTGATATTGAAAACCAACCCCAAACTCGGGATTCAATTCAATATTTATGTTATGAGTCCTCTGTAATTGATTCTCATCCTGAATACCAGCCATGAATTCTTGATTTATGGGGACAAACTCACTGCTTGTTGGGTGCACGTCCATGAATGGATTGTACTCAGTTAGACCATCCACAAATGGGTCTACAAATAACACATGTCAAATGATAAAACAAAATAGAATACTTATAAATGGATCATTCAAAAGAATTTAACCTGGTAGAAGGCATGTAGTCTGATCAAGTGCAAAGTCAGATGCACGCACCGGATCATCTGAGTAAATGTTCAACTCGGGAAAAATTTCCGGCTCATCGTGGAGATGCTCTATTGGTAGTATATCTGGAAGACTGTACCATAATTCAAAATCAAACAAAACATTAGAAAGGTAATCGAAGTATGGATGATAGATGTCTAGAATGTTAGAGTCACCGAACTCTATTAAGAATTCTTGGTTTGAAGTACCCTCTCCTTGTGGAAAACCAGGTCCAGGGTTCGACAGATCGCCCATTGAAGATATGTTTTCCATGACTTGGCTTTAAATATGAGTTTGTTTACGAACAAACTAGTGATAAAAGAGGATGAGACTGAAAATAAATGATACTACATACCTGTATATATAGTATCTTGCAGCTGGAACCGAAAGGACACACGGAACTGAAAGGACACCTCACGTTTTAATTACTGAAATTCAAACTAACTACAGTAGATGCGACTTTCCACTACCCCAAGTGACATTTTTTCAAAATTCTCTGCTTGACTCTGGTGAGAACGAGATAATAAAGAGACTTTTGAAATAAAACAAAATTTTATGTCTCCATATAATGGAAATAGTTTAAAGAGTGTTCAGTACTTCAAAAAAAAAACTTACAAAAGATGATGTAAATTTTATATTTCGGTGGAACACAAAAATTTGGAGATTCTACAAAAGTAGACTTATTTAGCCAAAAAGTATTTAAAAGAAATGTTGAATTGAGGCAAATGTGTGTTGAAATATGACGAATTCATATAAATACGAAATAGTGTTAAAAATTAGGTGTTGCAAGTTAACTAGGTTAACTACGTATATAGGTAGATTAGAAAGTACTAAATATGTACTGTAGATAGTAGTCGGTCAAGTCGATGTGTGGGACTGTGAGAAACAGTTAGAGTTTTTTTTGTACATCTAGAGTAATTAGAAGAAAAGAAGTATGGAGTAAATGAGAATAATAAGACCTTAAACATTATTACAGAGGTATGTGAATGTTGAAAGGGAAAGATAATTAAATCTTGTAAAGGTTCGGCAATAAGACGAGGAGGATTTTTGAAGGACATAAGGACTCGATGGGAAATACATAGAGGAGTTCGAGAATGCGGATTTCGGGACGAAATCCAAATAAGTGGGGGAGACTTGTAAGACCCGTATCCTGATTATAACATATACTTAAAATAATAGTGTTAGGAATTATATGATTTTTGGTAGTTATAAAGCTAAGAAAAACTTTAGTTACAATTTCATATGAAAATCAGCATTTTGTGTCGTTTTTAGAAAAATCATAATTAATTCTAGGAAAATCGTTTGGACCTCAAACTAGTGCACAAAGTTTACAAATCGAGTCTAGTACAATTACCAAAAATAATAATAAGCTTGAAAATGACATTATCTATGGTAAAAAATGCAATCTTTACTGATTAGTTTGGAATTGACAGATTAGATAGTCTGTTTTCAAAAATTCATAATAAATCATAGAAAAATCGTATAAATACGTAAAATACATCCCTGGAAAGGTATTGAGATAAATTTCTGGAATACCAAATAAAAACGTGAATTTCATGGGTTTAGAGTCGGCTAAACCAGTCTTGAACATACTGATTCTAGAAGGTATTAATTTCAACAAAGTTATATTATTAAAATCTTTTGTCAAAAGTGTCATGCCATTTTTTATTCAAGAATTCAAGTATAAATACCCCTCAAAACATCTCATAAACCACACAACTAAATCTCAATCCAATATATAGAGGTTTCTAAGCACTAGAGTGTAAGCAAGTGAGCGGAAGGAAACTCAAAAGCCTAACGAAGGAGTTATAGATCTCGACGACTGGTCATAAGGTAACTACAAACCTTTCTATAGCTTAATTAGGTATTGTAAAATAGTTTTTGTTAAGAAGTAGAATATTTAATAAGTATAACATATGTTATATTATACTCATTTCTATCAATAGTAAACAAAAACCTTAAAATGTCGTTATTATAACAATTCGTAATTTCCGAAAATAATACCGATTGATTTACTTACGAGGACGGTGACTAGGCCGATTACTTGGGATCTGGTTGTTGGATTTTCCGAAAGGCTAAAATTCTGAAAGGATCCTACCACCCCATCTATTCTTCTACCTGGCCGTTCTTTACTTGATAAATCATGGAGTATCATATTGGAATTATTGAAGGGTTTAATGAAGCGACTATGATATAGTTAAGGATTAAGAAATGATAGATTTCTTATTATGTTAACAGTTAAAGTTGAAGGAAATACAAAGCCGAGAAAGATAAACGATATAGTCAACTATAATCAGGTGAGTCTTCTCACTATACCATAGGTGATATTGCATGCATAGGAAGGAAGATATGTTAGACTAAGGTGATCTTACATGTTATGGTAATTGTATGAATGATTGCTATGATAATGATTGTTTGTGGATGGAACGGGATAGCCCGCGAGCCAATAGGCGGAACGGGAATAGCCTGGGAGTCATTAGACGGAACGGGAAAAGCCTGCGAGCGATAAGACAGAACGGGAACTGCCCGTGAGTCTTCAGCGGAACAGGGATAGCCCGCGAGTCTCACAGACATATGAATGGTTATGATGTGTTGTATGTTATGTGATGGATCGTATGGTATTTTGAGGAACTCACTAAGCTCCGTGCTTACCCTTTCCCTATATAAACTACTGTTTCAGGTACATCAGGTACCCTGGATGGCAAGGCGTGACGTGTATACATTGTGCTGCTTCATTGGAGGACTGTTTTTGAATGGATGTTCCGCTATGTTATGATTTCATTAACTTTTGTTAATCCTGGGATGTTTTCATTAAACTTATAAGTTATGGAATTTTATTAAAATTAGTTAAGTGGCTTTTCTTATATTGAAGTGTTCGTTTAATTTTTTTTTTAATTTTACCCTAAAATTTTGGGATGTTACAATTTTCTTCCCGGGTCAAAACTGAAATCCAGAAATTTTAACATATGAAATGGTTTTAATGGTTTCTCCCATCTATTAATGATCAAACCTCAAGTAAACACACTTAATTCAAGAGGTGTTGTTGAAATCATGGAAAACCCCAATTTTTGGCTCAAGAACCCTAGCTCACGGGTCCTTGTGATCAAAGATGGTTTTAATGGTTTTATGAAGTTCAATATACTATAAAAGATGAAAGAAACCAGTTGTAAGAGATAGTTTGAAGAAATTTCAGTTTTTGGACCAAAAATGTCAAAAACGGGATTTTATGAGAACAATTGAATTAATGAATTGAAACTGATTTCATATAGGTCTAATGGTTTTGTTAAGTTAAAAATGTCATAAAAGAAGTAAGAAATCAGTTCCAAGCTTTAAAAACTCACTAAAATGATTTTTGGTGATAAATGGTGTTTTCGGAAGAATTTTCAAGATTTTAAAGAAGGTTTGATGATTTTGAAGTTTTAAAACTAAGTGTAAGTTGGTATTTAGGGCCTAGATATGACCCTAAACCAATTAAGTTAAGTATTAAGAGCTTAATGGGGCGAATAGTGAAACTGCAGTTTGAAAAATCGCCAAATAAGGAAATCTGCTTTGCCTTCGAGTCGCGACCACACCCTGGTCGAGTCGCGAGGCTCCTTCGAGTCGCGACCACACCTTGGTCGAGTCGCGAGGCGGCGGCAGCAGAACCATGCAGTGAGTCTCCTGCCAAGTAATTTTCAATTTTGAGTTTTGGTCCAAAACTTGTCCGTTTGACCCCAAATTTTAAACATAGGTCTATTATGGCCCAAAACTTCATGTAAAATTGTCGGAATCGAAATACGACCCTCCGAGGGTACTGTAGTAAAATACATATAAAATACGATTTAACTAAAGTTGGTCATTTAAAAGCTATAGACTTGTTATGACCTATATTGGTAAAATAAGGACTCTAAGGAGTTATAGAGTCAACTAGAATGAATGTTAATGTATAACATGTTAAATATAGGTTCATGCCAAGTGATTGTTGGATCAAAAGAGTATAAATGCAAGGAATGTTTAGTCAATCTACTAGCAATACATGAGGTGAGTACATGCAGTATTTTTACCCATTCTGGGGTACATGGCAAGTAAGTATTTTCAAGATTTTCCTATGAAACCTCTATATGTGAAATTATATGCAAGAGTATTGTTTCTAAATTGTTTGTGAAAGTATAATGCTATATTGAAGTTATGTTTTGGTCGATGAACCAATCATGTGAAAGTATATTTTGAAATACATGTTTGAAAGTATAGATAGGCATATAGCCATAATGTGTTTAAGAAGTATGTTTTAGTTACAAACTATATATGTTTTCGAGTATGAAGGCATATAGCCATAAGATGTTGGAAAGTATATTTTGGCATAAAGCTTAGCATGTTAGAAAAATATGTTTTAAACATATGAAAATTATGTGATGAAAGCTATATCTGGCATCTAGCCATAAAGACATAAAATGTTGTAGTTTGGCACCTAGCCACAAGTTATATGTTTATGAGAAATGTTCCAGCAAGCAGCAAGTTTTTGTATGACTGGTAATTGTAGCAAGCAGCTTTAGTAAGGGAACTATGTTCCAACCTACCCGGGTTAGGTAAGGGGTCTACTGGGGAAAAATCCCCATCGCGAAGTAGATTGCCTCAGCAATTCTATGGTGAGGAATGATCCGTTCTTTGTAGCCATAGAGACTTGGGGTATCACTTATAGTGATTAAAGCCCTAAGTATAAAAATCCAGCAAGCTTATAAAACCAGTCAAACAAAGTAAGAAATATGTTATTTTTGTAAAGTAAATCATAAAATGATTTTTGAGAAGTAAAAGAGTTATAGTATATTGTCATTATAAAGTTTTGAAAGAAGGTATTTTTGCAAGGCATGATATATAATGATTTTGAAAAGTAAAGAGCTATGGCATGATATTATTATAAAACTTGAAAGATGTTTTATGATATAAGTTTTTATATAAAGATTGGAAAAGAAGTTAAAGGTTTGAGTCTAAAACTCATGTAACTCACGAGACAATTTTTGTCTTACGTATTCTATGTTTTGCCATGTATTCCAGGTTAAAATGACTTGCTATAAATGGGACGAAGTTTAGCCAGAGTGGAGTTTGAGTTAGCTCCTATCTTGGACTCAAGGTTTAATCCTTTCTTGCTTACTATGGTTAGTTTTGGTATGGATTTGTGACATCCACTGTTTTTAAGCATGTAAATTATCGGTTTTTGATAAACCGTATTTTTGTATTCATGTATTTATACGAAAAACCATGGTATTTGAAATCAGTAGAAATGGGATGTCACAATTTTGGGGTTAATTGGATTAATTAAAAGTACGTAGGCTTAAGTGCAATTGTTCAATAGTTGAACAAACGACATTCTAGAACTATCCTAAGCCTTGGACGGTTTTTAGGAGTGTTTTAGGGCTCTGGAATTATCCTTGGAGGATAATCAGGAAGATGGATAATTACCAAGTCAAAATAATATTATTATATTGGTTTTAGGGTTATCCAGGGTTTCCTATTTGCAATATAAATAGGACCCTTTGCTTCACAATTTTAGCTATCACTTATTTCCAAAGGAAGGGCCGAAATTCTACCCTACTCTCTCCTCTCTCTGTAGTCTTCCTTCTTGCTAGCTTATTGTGGTGCTTGTTTCCAAGAGATCTACAAGGGAAGGAATCTTGTTATTTACTATAATAACAATAAGGTATGTAAACCTAAACCCTTTCTTTGGTATTTCAAAAATTACCTAGGGTTTATAGGGTTTATTTAGGGTTTATTGTTTGATGTTCTTAGTTATAGGTTCAATATTGAAAACATAAATCCTTTAGGTTGCATGTGAACTTAAGGGTTTTAAGTTTATTTGTTTTACCTAAATCCTAACAATTAGAGTTGCTAGCGAAATGTCTGAAATGTTTAGTTAATAGTTTGAAAATCAAAACATATAGCGGTATTAATTGTATCTGACTTGGTGTTTATTTAGTGAAGACTTACTAAAAATTTGGATTGCTGCCATTTCATTAATTACTATTGTGTTTCACTTTTGCATGTTTAGAACCCACTTCCTGAGAATTAATTTACTAAAACCTCCACAGTCGGTCGTACTCTTGGAAGTAAGTAGTGATTTAAGACTGTCATGGAGTGCTAGTAGATTGTCTATAGAGATTAGATATAGCATGTGGATCACGACTAACACTCATGAGTACTTGATAGAGATTCAAGTATGGAACAACCCGCACTTAGAGATTACTTCATGGATTAAGTCACAAGTAATTATAAGATGATAATATATTTTATTATTCAAACCGAGATGCATGAGGATTTGCACTATGATTCTGTTATGCATTGGTCTGCTCAAAGTCTGTCCGTAACTGGTAATTATAAATGGTATGTCCATGTATGACATGATAAAATAGACAGAGACTATGTAGTCAAAGTTTATCTGTTCATTCTGCCTTAATAAGCAGAAGCGATATCCGTGGGCCCTCTTAATGAATTGATGTTGACACTAAGTGTTTGGCCACGCCCTGACTAAATTGATGTGTTCAATCAGTAGTCTGACAGAGTCATCATAAATCACTATCGGGAAGCAAAATTTTAAACTTTAGGGTTTGACATTTTCCATGACCCATGTTTATCATGATATCTAGAAGAACGGAGGAATAAATGATCACTTATCTAAGGGTCGTCTCTTATCTTTGATCAGAGTTCGACAGTTGCATTAGATGACATACTCTCTGCTGATTATTAAACAATATTGAGACCACACAAAGTTGGCAACTTGTCCAAGTAGGAGACTGTTGAAATTAGTGTTCAAGGTCATCAACTAGTGGTGATATTTCTAATAATAGCAGGGTCCTTTTGGGTTGTCCTCATGACCCAGAAAAACAAACAGAGCCAGAAAATATGAAAGGATGATTAGTTTAGTATTTATTGAGAAATAAATTAATTAGAAACTGAATCAGTAAATTAATTGATAAATTAATTTGGAATTAATTTACAGAAATTAATTAAAGGGAATGTATTGTAATTAATTAAAAGTTTAATTAATTGAAACAAGTCCAGGGGGTGCGGTCGCTAAAAGGCTCATTAAATTTCAAATCCTACGAGCCTTGCAGTATAAATAGAGGTCTTGGGGTCAAACCCTAAGGCATCCCAAGCCTTGAGTGAGCCGCCAAAAACCTCCTCCCCCTATCATTTCTGCGAAAACTCTTCCCTCTCTAGGGTTAGAGTTTTTTGCCTCCTTTCTCAAGCAGAAACTCTGACCTGTCTGGTTTTCTGGAGATCCTGTGTGTGAATCATCAGAGGGATTCTACTTTGGATATTGTTCATCATTGTAATCATGACCTTGACCATAAATCAAAGAAGGAGAGTTGATGAGGTATATTCTATTTATGATTTAAAGTTTTGTAACTGATATGAACGACACGATCCTGAACAATGTTCATGGATATTATGTGATTTGATCTTGTTTAGTCTTTCGATGCATGTGTTTATGTGTTTATATGATCAAATCCCAACAGACAAGACAATACAATGTTCCCTATTGCAGAGGCCTAAATAATAGACTATGAAAGTGACAATTCAATGATAAGATAATGAGTTTTCTTAAATGGTGATATGCCTCGTTGATTTTATATTTTTATTTATGTTCAACTTATATGAATTAAAATTTGTACTTTCTTGTGTTTAATGATATAACATGAATGGAAAATTACATACACTTTTGCACTAACTTCTCCTAGTTGTAAAACTGTTAAACATTATAATTTTACACAAACTTTTGCAAAATCTTTCATGTGAAATGATAAGCCTAAATTAATTGGATAAACTTATAAAACAAACAACTCAAACTTTATTATATAAACATTTTCGTACATACAAAACAACATTTCCTACTAAATAAATACAATAATAAATATCTATTTCTTAGTCGAGAATAATTAACCGTAAAGATTAGTTTCTCACACACTTTCACCTAAGTTGTTAACAAACTAAGAAATTCTTACTTATTCTAATATTCAATAAGAAAAATACATCCATTCTTTCCAACATTCAATAATTTACATACATTTTTCCTTACAACATTTAAACTAAAAATTTCCCTCAAATCATAAACAAGGCCACAACCCGAAGTTTCTGGTACATCTCTACTTAAACACCCAAAATTTTTGGAGCCATCTCCCAAACAACCTCAGGTTTTCAGGACGTCCCCACTTAAACATCCAAAGTGTATGAAAAGTGTACGAATCAACATCTGGAATCAATATTTTATTAGTATGCGAACAACCCTTATCATCTAAATTCTGCAAAACAACAATACAAAGTTAGTCATTAACGATAATGCAGTAAATTAAGAGGAAAAAACAGTCACAAAAGACTATATGTTGCCTTAACTACCTTAAAATGGAACTTCTCAAACGGACTCGATGTTTTACGGGGTAAACATCTGCATATAATAACATTACAAATAAATAATGTTTAAAGATTATGAAGGAATATATTTCTCCGAACTCAAATAACTAGAATGTTGACCTATTTATACACTTTTCAAGAATTTCGCAGACACCAAAACTTTTTCATGGATCATATAGGTTTTTCACAGGTCATTTGCATCAAAACGACATCATTTTGGGCATTAGGATTTTTTCGCAGACAACCAAGAATTTCACAGGCCATGTCCTACAAAATTCATGACTATATTGGTTAACAACATTTTTTTATCTATTTTTAAAAAATACTCTTAAAAAAGATTAACCAAATTTATCATTTTCTCTTTTTTGAAAACCTATTATTAGAAAAGTATATTACATTATTAGTTTTTAAATATTTCCGATCAAATTGTGTTTTAGACACATAATTTAGAAATCAAAACGTTAAAACTTAAGACATAAATGTAAAGCAAATAAGATACTCGATTGTTAAATAAAAAAAAGAGAAATAAGTAACAAGTTTTATTTTTAATAATTACTTTATTTATTCAACTATGATTTCATCATACAGATTACAGAACCTATAATAACACAAAATATATAAATTACAAGTCAAATTTTATTTTGAATAAATTTTCTGTTTATTTATTCATAATTTCGTCATACAAACCTACACATGGATTTAAGAGGCTTTTCTAAAATTAAAAAGTATAACTTAAATATATTAAAACAAGAGAATACAAACTAAAAAATTATAAAAAAAATGTTATAAAAGATAGATATAAAGCGGCAACTAACCGACATAGTCAAATAGAAAGAGAAGCGCGTGTGATATAAAATAAGCAGCAACCACTACTCGCGCTTCATCACTAAAGAGAGAGAGAAGTATTTCGATCCACCACCCTTGAATCGCCCCCAATTTGCAAACCCTAATTTTTATCTTTTTTCAATTTTTAATTTTTATCTTTTTCGATTTTTCTGGTTTTTAATTTTTTTTAATTTTAATTTTTAATTTTTTTCCCCCTCTTTCGTCACGGATCATGATCGTCGTACCACCGAAAAACCCTGGTTCCGTGTGAATTTCGATCTCTGTTTTCCTCCGATTCGAAGCATTCTTACCATCAGATCTGGTTTTAGGGTTCGATTTCTTGAATTTTACGGTTCGATTTTGTTCGTAGGGTTGGGTTTTTTTTGTTTTTATTCTGGGGTTTGATTTCGTGAATCTTTCTGGTTGTTCCAAACCCTAGCTTCATCGAACCAATTCGATTTCTTCGTTTCTTTCGAAGAAATCGGAAAATTTCCGGTTGTTCTGATAAAGTTAGGGTTTTCTTTTTCTTTTTCTATATTTTTTTTTCGTTTTGAAACGATAAAGTTAGGGTTTCTAATTTTTCGATTTTGTTAATTAGTTTTCTCTGAGAGTGAGTGTTCGTATATGTATGGCTTCAGGGACATTAGATGCGGATAAGATAAACAAAGAGAAGCGTAAGTGGGTCGCAGGCAATAAAGTCTATACAAGAAGACCTAAAAAAGGAACAAAAAGCGCCGCCGCCGCCACCACCACCACCGTCGCCGCTACCACCGTTCCACCTACCTCCTCCAACCCCAGTTCTCCGGTCACCACCGCGAATCCCGCTTCTCCAATTACCACCGCAAACAACGACCACACCCTAGCAACCGAAGACGCAAGTTTACAAAGGGAACAAACGCCACCGGAGGCATCAAACGATTCTTTCAGTCAAAATCCCCAGCATGAAGAAACCGTCGTTCCTACCGGAAATGGAATTGCAAGACCTATTGTTACGTTGGTGGATGATCGAGTCAAGATTCACCTGGAAGCTTCAACGTCCATGGATGAAATCAAGGAGCTTAAAGAGAAGTTTTTAGCAGAATTGGATCAAGTTAGAAGTTTAGTCCAAAAGCTCGAAGATAAAGAAGCTGAAATCACCAACTATTCCACCAATCTTGACACTACCGGTAATGAAGAAACCTTCACTCATTCACAGTATCCAGGTAATGTCACAATAGACCGAAGAACACTTCTTAGAGTCAATTCAGAAATGGGTACAGATTACATGGACAGAAGAGCTTTATCAAGATCTCATTCTGAAATGGGTCCTGATTTAATAGACAGACGAGCCTTAATGAGAGTCAATTCTGAAATCGGTCCATTAGTAAATCAAGAAACAACACAAACAACACGGTTTAGACCGCCTTTAAATGTCTCAATTCTTGATAACAACCATGGAACAGGTGAGTTCATAGAAAAGGAGAAAAGAACACCAAAAGCCAATCCATTATACAGGAATTCAGAATTCCTTCTTGGAAAAGACAGATTACCCCCTGAAACAACCAAAAGGCAGAAATCAAATAACGGAAGAAAACACAACCGGGAATCTGATTACACAATCGGTCTCGAAAGACACAAGAATCAAGTTTTTAAAAATTGCACCAATTTGCTTCAAAGGTTAATGAAACATAAACACGGTTGGGTGTTTAACGAGCCTGTAAACGCCAAACTTCTAGGGTTACATGATTACCATGACATCATCAAACACCCAATGGATTTGGGCACGATTAAGAGCCGATTAGCACAAAACTTTTACAAAACTCCATTTGAATTCGCAGAAGATGTCAGACTCACTTTTCATAATGCCATGACTTATAATCCTCAAGGCCAAGATGTTCATGTCATGGCTGAACAATTATCAAGCATCTTTGAAGAAAAATGGCCAGTGATTGAATCCGAATGGAGATATGGAACAACAAAGGTACAAGTTCATCATTTAAGGAATCTTGAAAGGTCAACATCTTTTATGAATAGACCGAAACCGAAACAACATTCGGTCCCTGTGAGTAGGACACCTGTCCCGAAGAAACCGAAAGCGAAAGATTTGAATAAAAGAAACATGACATATGAAGAGAAGCAAAAGTTGAGTGCAAATCTTCAGAGTTTACCTTCTGAAAAGCTTGACAACATTGTTCAGATTATTAAAAAGGGGAATACTTCACTTTCACAACATGATGATGAAATTGAAGTTGATATTGACAGTGTTGATATTGAAACTTTATGGGAGCTTGATAGATTTGTTACAAATTATAAAAAGAGTTTGAGTAAACACAGAAGGAAAGCTGAACTTGCTCAACAAGCAAATGCTAATCGGACAATGGTATGGTACAATTATATATTTATAAATTTTTTTTTCTTTTAGTTTAAAGTGTTTATATAAGATAACGTTATTTGATTTTGGTTTTTTATTGTGAAATTGTTGCAGAGTGCAACAAAAAGCGTCCCGGAAGCAATAAAAGAAAAGAAAGCAGGTAACTTTGAAGACTTTGAGTTTTTTATTTGTTTTTAGGGAAATCTCCAATAAAGTCCCAATATTTTGGCTATGTTTAAGAAAAATTCCTAAATTAATTTTTATTAACAAAAAAGTCCCAAATTATTTTTTATTAACAAAAAAGGACAGAAAACCGGCTAATGTTGCGACTTTTCCGTAAACTGTGCGAAAATATTAGGACTTTATTAAAGATAAAACATGTAGTTTCTGTCCTTTTTTGTTAATAAAAATTAATTTGGGACTTTTTTGTTAATAAAAATTAATTTGAGACTTTTTCATATACTGAGTCAAAATATTGGGACTTTAATGGAGATTTCCCTTGTTTTTATTACTTTTTTTTGGTTTATATATGTTTTTGTTAATGGATTTATAATGTTTTAATAAAACAGATGAGAAAATTGTTGCTAACAGTCCTACAAATCAAGGAGATGGTAGAGGGGATAATGTGAGTAGGTCTAGTAGTTCAAGCAGTTCAAGCAGTGACTCTGGATCATCTTCAAGTGGTAATTTACTATTTTACCCTTTTGCTAGGAACCCCGTTTAGTAATTATTGTTATAATGTATAAACTAATTGAAATGTATTAAATGTTTTATTTTTCTGGTGGTCTTTATGCAGATTCAGATAGTGACAGTTCCTCTGCAGATGGATCAGATGGAGGGCGTTGACTTAGGAGTTGACCAGAATAATCAAGGTATACTTTTAACTTTTTATTTATTTATCAAGGCATCGTACTTTGAAAACCTACCCAATGGTAAAAAAGCTTCTTACAACATATTAAAAAACGCTATCTACTTGTAACATTAAAATTTGCTTTGGATTTTTATATATTTGGATAAGTTTTTTTCAAAGTACAATGTATAAATAGAAATATATGGAAAAACAGGATGCTAAATTGAACAAATCAATGGAAGTGTGTTGCTATTACTTATTTACTTGTACTTGATTTTCTTGAACTTTGAGAATTATAAAATGAATGTAGTTCCAAAATATTCCATATATGTTTTATTTATTCTTATGGTATATGATTCGAGTCTGAATTTTTTTTCTTTTTTTATCTTGCAGATAATGGTTTAAATTTCATATTTGAAATTTGGAAAATGCTTATATAATATATATAGCATATAATGGTGTGGGGGCTGAACCAGAAATGTTGATTGAAATTGGAAAACCTTTCTGATGAAAGTGTGTTGATGTTTTGAAGGTATTTTGAGAAGTTAGAAAGTAGGTAGGATGTATGAATTAGATTTTTGTTAGAAATATGTGTAGCAAAAAGTAGGTTACCAAAATATTGCTACCGGTTTTAGTCTATGAGTGTGATTGCTAGGTTTTTGAATTATGTTGGTGCAATTTGGAATAGATTGTTTTCTCATAAGATGTCGTTCGATTCGTTGTAACGGTTATTGGATTAATGCCAAATTGAAAAACATAGGTGGTAGGTAGCTTGTACAGCTCTTTAGTGCTTCATTCCTTGTTATCGTTTGTTATGTTTTTCCAACTTTGCTACTTCTTTTCGTAACAGGTTGTGTTTGATAGTTTCAGACCTGAATGTGTAAGAGGTTTGATTCAGTAAGCATTATTTTGTTGCTGACTCAGTTAGACGTGTATGGATCCGGTCAGTGTGATTTTTAGCTCATTAAACGTCTGGACTCGATAACCTGGTCTGACGCAAATCAAACACAACCTTATTGTGGCTTAGTAGGTTATGTCAGAATTTGAAATTTGGGTTAATATAACCAAAACGTGGATCCTGGTGTTAAAAATATATAAGTTGATACGTATTTTTTTAGAAGTGTGGATTAGTTTATATATGTAAATTGGTTAGACGAATATAAACATTTTCAAATTATGTTAATGAGAGGATAGGATAATCTTTATTTTGATGTATAAGGTATAAACATTTTCAAAAACTAATAGGCTATTGACTTATGAAAAGTGGATTGTTAAATGACTTATGAAAAATGGCTTGCTAAGGTTATGGGGTGTGCAAGACTTCCCAAGAGAGCCGTTATGTCAGTCCCACGTTACCTAGACAATCACATGACAAACCTCAAGAAATGCAAGACAGTATGACTGTAATGGCCTAATTTTTTTTTAAAAAGCACAATAATGCTAAAAGCACAATAACGTTATTCCATAAAGCATGATAACGCTATCGTTTTAACATAGTTGTCAAACTTCATGTCTATAAGACATGAATAACAAAAATACGGTCCAACAAAAACATTTGGTTTAAAAGTTTACAACCATGGGTGTTACAGATTCATATCAAACTAAACCATAAAAAACAAGTTAGGATTACAAACCAGTACATCAGCCAAGGTTCACTCCATCTAAGATCTCGATTTCTTCGAGTCATCTACTTGCTTCTATCTCTCATATCTAGAACCTTGGATACATGACATAAAAAAAAATACGTAAGACGAAAACGTCTCGTGAGCTACATGAGTTTTGACACAAAACATTTATAAACATAACATATATCATTTTTCAAAACCTTTGTAATCAAACCATATCATAACACTTGCTGTTAAAATCATTATAACTGAAACATGTCATCGTTTTGCTTTTAAAGCCTTTCATAAGAAATTTCAATTATAAAATCTTTCATTTCTTAAACTTGACTGGTGTTCAAACACATTTGGATTTTTATACTTAGGGCCTTAATTACTCTTGGTGATACACCAAGTCTATACTGAGATGGTAAGAACATAATCAACCACCTCAGCATCTTATCACATGCTTTGACTGTTATCTCAACATGCTTTATTTTTATACTTAGGATAATCACGCTTGGTGATATCCCAAGTCTATGCTAGAATGGAAAGAACACAATCAGTCCATCCTAGCATCTTATGTTTAGGACATCTACTTTGCGAAGAGGAAGGTACCACCCCAGTAGATTCCTCTATATTCCCTTGTGGGAACATCATAGCTCGGGAAAAACATTTTTCCATTCATTCACATTACTTTTCATTATAATACATTGCTCGCATCAAATACCAGTCATTCATAAACATAATACTGCTAACTGTCAAATCATTCATTCATAATCATCATGAGGCTAAATGCCAAAACATTCTTTCATAAACATCGTGGGCTCGAAGCCAAAACATTCTTTCATAAACTTCATAGGCTAAACGCCAAAACTTTCTTTCATAAACATCGTGGGCTCGAAGCCAAAACATTCTTTCATGAACTTCATAGGCTAAACACCAAAACATTCTTTCTTAACTTTCTTAAACTAAATGCCAAAACGTACTTTTAAAACATATTCGGCTAAATGCCAAATCTTACTTTCAAGACAAATTTCAACTTAATGTCAAATCATACTTTCAAAACATATTCATAACTTTCATAAGCATAACATATGTAGAAAAGCTTTCATATAGATTCGCATTTGAAAGTAACATATAACTTCATACATAAATTGTCATGTACCCCATAGTGGGAAAAAGCCACATGTACTCACCTTAGTAGCTAGGTTGCGTCTAGCTACACTAATCCATATAAACATAACTCTAGCCATTCGTTGCTTCCAAGCGTTCCTTAATCTCCATTAATCTAATAGAAGATTAGAACTTATTAAACAACTAAACATATAGTAATTGTTTAATCAATCTTGAACTACTTTCAATCACTAACTAATTCCGTTCCAATGGCTAGGTATGACTCTTAAAGCAAAATAACCATTTTGGATAATTTTACCCTTTTTGTCCCGTTTTGACCAAAAATGGTATTTTCGGGTTCCACAATGTTATTTCATAGACTTTCTAACTTTTTCATCTTTATAAGCTTATCTAAATGGTTAGATGTCAAAACATCTTTCATTTTACTCATTTAGATCATTTTAGCCAACTTAAAGCAATAAAGTTTCTAAAAGTATAAACCATTGTAAAAACATGCGATTTTACGTTTACTTGACAAAAATATGTCCATAATATTTCATAATTGTCATTCGGACTAAACTTGATATTATTGTGAACACCACTTTAGCACATACTAAATTTTGTCCCATAAAGGGTGGAATTCACGATTCCATTCCAATTTACAAAGTTTCCATCATCTTTACAAAACATACAATTCATCTCACTATTCGACCCATACTTGCTTATTATGTTGAAATAAAGATTGCATTATTCTTTTACTAGCGCTTTGAAAGCCATTTATATAAAATCATAAAACCATAACATAAAGGTGTGAACTTTGGTATACTTAACCCATAAAACAACATATAGCGAAAACTACTTCCAACTTGCAACATACAGTTGAAATTTAATTGTTTATTCCAATATCAAAAATCCGTTCTGTTGGAATACGATAACATGAAACAAACGCAACGGAAACTTAAAACAAAATCGTATTCAACCAGGATCACAGAATCATGCACACTTTTGTAACTGTAAAATCAAGAGGGTTCAAAAATTACCTTTTAGATCTCAGATCTGATCTTTTTAGGATGACGAGAGCCCAAAATAGAACTCCTCTAATGTAATCGCACCCAAGACAACGATCCAGCACCCGTTGATGTAGTATATACCTTTGCTTGAAGTTTTAGCACGTAATACTTAGGGTTTTGAAAGAAATCGGTCGTATACCGAGGGGTGGGAGGAGAGTGGCGAAAATTAGGGTTTTGGCAGGCGCTACAACTCAGATCTAGGGTTGTATTTATAGTGCTCCTCATCCTTATCTCCTCCCTTGTAGATAATTTCACTTTAGTCCTTTATCCTTATTAAGTTTCTAATTAATATACCTTTACTTTGGTATATTAATAAACTTAACCATTAAGTTTCTAATTAATATACCTTTACTTTGGTATATTAATAAACTTAACCCCTCAAGTTTATTTTCGATCTCTTTTAGCTAAATCGTCTCTTGCGTGTAACCCAAAAGGACCCTACTATTTATAATAATATTACCAACTTGTTATAACGATAGGCATATAACCAACAGTCTCCCACTTGCACTTGTTATAACAACTGTATGGTCTAATATTCCTTAACCTAGTAAGGTGTATGTCATCCTAGACAAGTGCCGTGTTCATCTAATGAAACAGCCCTTAGGCAAGTGATCAAATATTCATTTGTTCTACAAGATATCCATATGAACGTCTGACATGGAATTCTGTCAGTCTCAAACATTCAAGATTATGTTTCCCGATAGAGATTTGTGATGACCACAACAAACTACACTTATTGATTGTATATCAATTCAGTCCGAGTACGGCCGTACATTTGCTGTCAACACCAAATCATCGAGGGACCCATGAATATTGCTTCTCCTGTTAGGGCAGAAGGAACAAATAAACTTTGACTACACGGATCTCACCCACTCATCATGTCATATCTGGACATTCCCTGTATGGCTGCCAGTTACGGACAACGTTGGAGAAAACCAAGACATAACAGACTGCAGGACTAAGAATCAATGCATCTCCGCTTGAAGAATATATGATATTACCATCTTAGAATTACTCGTGACATATTCCATGAAGTAATCTCTAAGTACAGGTTACTCCAATACTTAATCCATATTAAGTACACATGAGAATTAGCACATCTCTATGCTATGTCCATCTCTATGGACAATTTACTAATTCCTCATGTCAGCCTTGAATCAATACTTACTCCTAAAAGTATGACCGACTGTGGACGTTTTGAATAATAAAATAATTATTCAAGAAGTCAATAAAACATGCAAAATTGGAACACAATGATAAACTAATGAAATGACTGCCTTCATGCATATTTTAAGTTCTCCACATAATAATCTTCAAAACAAATAGAGTTTTACATTGCTTAAGTTCCCAACACAAATCAAACTAAATTAAATACACTCAAACCAATTCATTTGCAAATCTAATGCCTATTGACCTAGTATGAGAATCATGCTTGGCCTGGTATAATGGTTTAGTGAATGGATCAGCAAGATTTTCTTCTGATATAACTCTACTAATCGTGATGTCTCCATCTTCAATGAGCCGCCGGATATAATGGTACTTCTAGTGTATATGCCTTGTGCGCTTGTGAGCTCTGGGTTCTTTCTCCAAGGCGACTGCACCCTCATTGTCACAGAAGATCTCAACTGGACCATCAATGCTAGGAATAACATTGAGATCCCTGATGAACTGCTTCATCCACATGGCTTCCTTTGCAGCTTCATTAACTGCAATATACTCAGCCTCCGTTGTCGAATCAGCTACTGTTTCTTGCTTGGTACTCTTCCAAGTTACTGCCCCACCATTCAGTAAGAACACGAATCCTGACTGCGAACAGGAGCCGTCTCTATCGGTTTGGAAGCTAGCATCACTATAACCACTTACAGTGAGTTCTTCCATGCCCCCATAGACCAAGAACACTTCCTTCATCCTCCGAAGATACTTAAGAATGTTCTTGACTGCGGTCCAATGATTTTTACCAAGATTGGCCTGATAACGACTCGTCATACTCAAGGCACAAGAGACGTCAGGCCTTGTACATAACATGGCATACATGATCGATCGCATTGCTGAAGCATATGGGATTCGACTCATTCTTTCTCGTTCATCACTAGAACTTGGACATTGGTCTCTACTCAATGTCACACCACGTTGCATAGGCACGAATCCTTTCTACGAATCCTGCATCTTGAATCTTTTCAAGATTTTGTCTATGTATGTACTCTGGCTTAAACCAATGAGTCACCTAGATCTATCTCTATAGATCTTTATACCAAGTATGTATGCCACTTCTCCCAAGTCTTTCATAGCGAAACAATCCCCAAGCCAATTTTTAACACTTTGCAACATTGGGACATTGTTTCCTATGAGTAGTATGTCATCAACATATAGCACAAGGAAGACAACAACACTCCCACTAGCTCTGACATATACACATGGCTCATCTTCACTTCTCGAAAATCCAAACTCTTTGATTTTCTCATCGAAGGAGAGATTCCAGCTGCGAGATGCTTTTTTGAGTCCATAAATCGACTTCACAAGTTTGCACACTCTATTGGGATATTTGGACGGTACAAAACCCTCTGGTTGTGTCATATACACATCCTCTGAAAGTTTTCCGTTAAGGAAAGCGGTTTTTAGATCCATTTGCCATATTTCGTAGTCATAAAATGATGCGATGGAAACAATATCCTGATAGATTTAATCATTGCCACTGGTGAAAAAGTTTCCTCATAATCAATCCTTTGGGTTTGAGTATAACCCTTTGCCACTAGTCTGGCTTTATATGTGTGTACCTTTCCATCCACGTCTGTCTTCTTCTTGAAGACCCATTTACACCCAACTGTTTTAAGGCCAGGTGTTTGATCAACCAGGTTCCAAACTTGGTTATCATACATGGATTTCATCTGGCTCTCCATAACATCCTTCCATTTGGCAGCATCTGGGCCCGCCATTGCTTCCTGATAAATGGTAGGTTCATCGTCATCTACCATTGAATTATCACCTTCAGTAATATGTAAACCATAAAACTCAGGTGCATGACATACTCTATCAGATCTCCGGACAGGAAGTGGAGGTATGTCAGATTCCTCAGTTGTACTTGGCTGAGGCTCAACAGGTTTTTCAACCTCTGATTGAGAGCTAGTGCCAACATCAGGTCCTTTATTGGTTGGTTCTTGAATCTCCTCAATATCAATTTGGCTCCCACTAGCCTCTTGGTGTATCAGCTCCCTCTCTCGGAAGACTACCCTTCGTGCAACAATCACCTTGTTTTCAGAAGGTTTGTAAAACAAATACCCAAAAGAACTAGCAGGATAACCAATAAAGTAACATCTCTCTGATCTGGGTTCTAGTTTGTCGATGTCTTCACGACGGACGTAAGCCTCACAACCCCAGACTTTCAAGTGCGTTAATGAGGGTTTAGTACCATTCCATATTTCAGAGGGTGTCTTGCTGACCTTCTTAGTTGGTACAAGGTTCAAGACTTTTGCTGCAGTCTCCAAGGCATAGCCCCAGAAACTGATTGGAAGCATAGCACGACTCATCATGGACCGAACCATATCAAGTAATGTTCGGTTCCTCCTCTCAGCTACACCATTATGTTGTGGTGTTCCAGGAGGAGTCAGTTGTTAAACAATTCCACAGTTCCTTAGATGATCGTAGAATTCTTGACTAAGATATTCTCCACCCCTGTCGGATCGGAGGATCTTAATCCTTTTGCCCCGTTGATTCTCTACTTCATTCTGAAACCTTTTGAACACCTCGAAGGTCTCAGACTTATGTTTAATCAAATAAACATACCCATATCTACTGAAGTCATCAGTAAATGTGACGAAGTACCTTTCTCCATGTCTTGTGGCTGATCTGAACGGTCCACACACATCAGTGTGTATGAGGTCCAACAGATCCTTGCCTCTTTCAAAGTTCCATGTGAATGGCACTTTTGTCATCTTGCCTAATAAACAAGACTCACATACATCATCAGACTTGAGGTCGAATGATTCCAAAATCCCATCCTCTTGGAGGTTGGCGATGCATTTCTTGTTTATATGGCCAAGTCGACAATGCCATAGACGTGATTTATCTAATACACTTTTGGATGTATATGAATCAATATTTAAGATTAAGCTATTATTTCTTCCAATGCTCATGATAGTTTCATAAATACCATTTGTAGGACATGCTTTAAAGTAAAGACAATCATTTTTGAAAACTAAAATATTTCCATTATCAAAACCAAAATCAAAACCATCTCGATACAAAGCACTAAAAGAAATAATGTTTCTAGCCATTTCTGGCGAATAGCAACAATCTAATAAATTAATAGAAAATCCAGTAGAAAGCATGTGCTCGTAATCCCCAATCCTTTTGACAGCAGCCGTGTGTCTATTGCCCATGATCAGGTCAAGCTCCCCATGCCTCAGCGTCTTACTTCTTCTTAGTCCCTGCACATCAGAGCAAATGTGAGTACCACATCCTGTGTCTAGGACCCATGAATTAGTAGTAGAAGTATTATGGAGTTCTATCATGTATATATCTAAGGTACTAGACACTTTGGGCTTGATCTTCTTGATCTCCTCTAGGTATTTAGGGCAGCTTCGCTTCCAGTGTCCCTTTTATCCGCAGTGGAAACATATGGCCTCATCCGGGTTTGGTGTCGGCACTATCATAGAACCAGCCTTGCCCTTGTCGCTAGGGTTGGAGTTGGGATTACCAACTTGGCCCTTCCCTTTGCCTCTAGGATTTCCTTTTCTTGATTGCCCCCTCCCTGATTGCCAGTACTGGAGCCATGGAGCTGGAGTTCTTAGTTTTAGACATATTTGCCTCGGCAGTTTTTAGCATGCAGTGTAACTCCATTATGGTCTTTTCCAATCCATTCATGTTAAAATTCAGTGTGAACTGACTGAATGTACTGTTCAGCGAGCGAAGGATGATATCCGTAACCAACTGCTGAGCGATCGGAAATCCAAGTCGCTCCAATCTGTCAACGTACGCTTTCATCTTAAGCACGTGTGCACTGACAGCGGTTCCCTCTTGCTGCTTGCAATCTAGTAGGGAGATAATGGTGTCGTATCGTTCCTGTCTAGCCTGCTCTTGGAACATCTCCATGAGCTGGTCGGCCATGTCGAACGCCCCAGTGGTCTCGAAACTCTTTTGGAGTTCCGGAACCATGGTCGCCAACATGAGACAAGCAACCTCATCCGACTGATCTTTATGCTTTTGCCAAGCATCCCTAACAGCTCTAGTTGCATCATCAGCTGGAGCCTCAGGAAGAGTTGTGTCCAGGACCCATTCTTTCTTATCATACTGGAGGGCGATCCGAAGGGAATGCATCCAGTCCAAGTACTTGGATCCCGTCAGCTTATCCTTAGAGAGGAGTTGCATTAGTGAGATAGTTGTAGCCGAATTCGAATTTGTAGCTATCTATATGAAAAGTAGATTTTAATTAGTTTGATTAATCCTTAAAAAATTAATTACCCAAAACATTAATTTTACTTAAGGCTAGAATCCATATTTCACTTCTGTTGGTGAAGAGGTATGCCGTAGTCACCCCCAAAAGTTATTTAGGTAGGCAACACTCTTTTGCCAACTTCAATCTCTATGAAGCTTCTAGATCTTTCGAGATTCATTGAATCTAATCAATGGCATGTTTAGTCCCATCATGCTCATCCTCTCTCCCGTGACGGGTATGCCGCGGATAACGGGTTTGGATGGTAAATCGACCACGAAGGACCCACGTGACACCCGGCCCATGATTCATGAGTTATCGCGAGTGTCACATCATTTTGGCCGAGTCCAATCCGACGCGTTGGCTATAGCACTTCCCACGCCGGAAGGGCCCGATTAAATGTGTGGTTCTTTGTGGGTAGCATGAGATTTACATTTTCATAAAACGGGATTTTGCTTCGTTTTGTTAAAACACTAGTTGTAAGACCCGTGTATTACACGGGATAATAAAAATAAAAGGTTAGATAACAAAATGTAAACATTACTTTTTTTTTATTAAAACAAATTTCATAATATATAACGAAATTATTGAGTATGTAGATACCCCAAACACACGCAAACTTAAAATGTAGGAGTACATACCCAAAAAGCGACGTTTTAAATTTTGTAATAGACAGACTACACAACTACATTCAATTGCATTTTAAAAGCTTTATTTGAAAATATGATCCAATATTGAAAAACACAATCCAATCTGACCCAGTTTTTTTTTAATTTGTTTTTGGATAAATCCGACTTTTGTACACCTTTATGTAAGAGTTAAGATTAGTACATTCAGATATATCAAGTTGTCGTTAATATTCTAATGAGTTGTTGTCAAATTTATGTTCAAATTTAACAATTATTAGGTTTAAAGTTTGCTATCAAATATTTCCTTAAAACATACTTGATGTCAAAGTTACCTTGAAGTTTTTTCAGTTGCCTTAAAATTGTTCATTTTTTTCGAACATTTGCCATTTAAATTTGATGGCGAATTTTTTCTACCAAATTTTCTAATCAAAATTGGGCTTAAACATGATTACACTTTTTGTATTTCCAAATTTGCCTTAAAATTGGTTAATTTAGTTACACATATGCTCTAAAATTTGTTGTGAAATTTCGGATGTCAAACATTTATAAGAAAGATTATTTTCATATAATTATTTTCATTGGTGCACAATACACGAATTACAATGCGTTAAAAAGTAAAAAAAGAATGGAATTTTATACTTAGTCAAATAATCCAAATAAATGCATCAATTACTAATACTTAAATAAATGAGTTCCTAATTTCTTGCTTCAGTTACTTAATTATTAGAATTAAATGCATTCAATTCAAACATTTACTTAAGAAATTCAAAATTATGAGAAAATGACATGTGGCCAAATGAATGTGGTGATGACATGTGGCTTTGAGTTACTTATTTATTAGGATAGGATTTTAACATTTTAATTGGCATAAGGGTCAATTTAAGCTTTTAAAACCTGTTTGAAATTGCCAATTTTACTTTTGAAAAATTCTATTAACTTTTAACAATTCTTACTTACTTGTGTATTTTAATAATACTTTTATCTAGAAACACTCTCCTATCACACCCTTTCGGTAACTCCACTCAATAAAATGCGAAAGGCTGTGAGGGTGGTAAGCAGTGAATGCTATTTAAAAACCGACCTCATTAGGAATCAAAAATACCTCCTTAAACCTTCTACACATTTAGAGTATGTGAGCCTAGTCACGGTCTGACCAATGTTTTTATTTTAAGTTATAAATATAGATACAATTCTAATATATATATATATATATATATATATATATATATATATATATATATATATATATATATATATATATATATCATTTAAACTTTTAAGTATTTAAAAAAACTATTTACTATTAATTCTATTAAACACACAATGATGCAGTGTTAATAATTAATTTAAACAATTATCTATTAAATTTTGAAGCATTTTAAACTTTGTGTTTAGCTATTAATCCTATTGAGCATGCAAGCATTTAATGTCAATTATTAATCTAAACAATCATACAATACTAAAATCACCATTTATAACAAGAAATCTGATTTCAGAAAAAAAAACGTCACGACCGTCGCGACACGGAACACAAGAAAACGCGACGCGGCAATCAACAGAACACGATCATGACAAAAACGACATGGCACGGAACACTAGGAAACGTAACGCGGCAAAACCCTAATAATCGTAACTTTAGAGAAACCCGCGACGCGATATTTCAAGAACCACGGCGCGGACGTCGAACATATTCGATAAATCAGAAAAAAACGATTTTTTAACAATTTTAATCGAATCAAAACAGTACAAAATCATGATAAAGTGGCTCTGATACCACTGTTGGAATACGATAACATGAAACAAACGCAGCGGAAACTTACAACAAAATCGTATTCAACCAGGATCACAGAATCACGCACACTTTTGTAACTGTAAAATCAAGAGGGTTCAAAAATTACCTTTTAGATCTCAGATATGATCTTGTTAGGATGACGAGAGCCCAAAGTAGAACTCCTCTAATGTAATTGCACCCAAGACAACGATCCAGCATCCGTTGATGCAGTATATATATTTGCTTGAAGTTTTAGCACGTAATACTTAGGGTTTTAAAAGAAATCGGCCATATACCGAGGGGTAGGAGGAGAGTGGCGAAAATTAGGGTTTTGGCAGGTGCTACAACTCAGATCTAGGGTTGTATTTATAGTGCTCCTAATCCTTATCCCCTCCCTTGTGGATAATTTCACTTTAGTCCTTTATCCTTATTAAGTTTCTAATTAATATACATTTACTTTGGTATATTAATAAACTTAACTATTAAGTTTCTAATTAATATACCTTTACTTTGGTATATTAATAAACTTAAATTTATTTTCGATCTCTTTTAGCTAAATCGTCTCTTGCGTGTAACCCAAAAGGACCCTACTGTTTATAATAATATTACCAACTTGTTATAACGATGGACATATAACCAACACGTTCAACATGAAAAGCTTCACTAGCTATTAGCCATAAACTTAAAATTTCATTCAAACAAATTACCAAGTTAATTCCATCGTTTCATCGATCCTTTATATATCACTTTTAACAAAAGTCTTAAAGTTTCACCGACATAAACACCAAATCCATCCAAACTTCAAAACGACTCAAGTGTTCATGATTCTTGAAGCCATTATCAAGCATGCATTCTACTATCAAACAAAAACCAAGAATTTACCATCATAAGGTTTTCTTGAATCCAAAATGTGTTAGAAACCAAAAATCTAACTTTAGTTTCAACATGCATGTAATGATTTTCGATTTAAGTAAACTACGGTTCCAAATCAACCTTTACCTTTCAAGTTCCTTGACTAAAACATGAAATCAGAAGCTTTGGGGCTGTTTATGCAAAGAATTAGACCACCCACAACTTATATTCATGACAATGAGATCCGACCACTGCCATCACCGGCCAACGCCGCTTGCAGCGGCAGTCTCTGCCGGAAAACGAACAAACCAGAACTCTCATTCACTTCTGACCCTTCCCGTGCCTCCTGAATCACGACCACAGGTGGTCTTCACCCGTTTTCTCTCTGATTCGTCTTCATTCTTAGCCAATAACACCACCGCTGGCGGCCAGCGGCTCTACAACCTCCGATAACTACGATTAATCACCGACAATAGCAAATCTCGTTGCTGTCTCTCCGTTTGTTCATCGGTCTCTCTGGTTCGCGCACACACAACCACCGCCGCCGACGTCCTCAGTCATAGCCGCCGCGGCAGTTGCGAGGGTTGCCCTCCCCCGCCGATCTGTTCTTATCTAGATATGAGGTTATTCCTTCACGTAGGTGTGTACGTGTGTGTGTATTCTTCTGCTACTTCCATTCCTGTCTCCCTCTTTCTCTCGATATCTCTCCCTTTTCCTCTGATTTTCTCGATTTCCTCCCCCGTCTCTTTCTTTCTTTTTGATTTGGTATTACCGAGAAAATAAGCGCACACGGGAAGATACGTAAACCACGTTCCATAGATGGATTTGACCTGCTCTTAGTTTAGGGAGAAATGACTAAATTACCCCTGGGACATCCCTTAGCCAAAATTCCAACACTTGAGCCTAGTTTTTTTCCTAATTTTTACACTAGCATAACTTCATCATACGACATCCAAATTTTACAAGTCTTATACCTTTAGAAAGGTGGGAATGAGCTTTACAACATTCTCTTACTGATTTAAGTTTGAATCTTAATAGAGTTTCCGATATCAACCCTTGAAAATGACCCTTTGGTCATTTTTGTCACTTTTGGGCCATTTTAAATCCATCGTAACTTCTTCGTTATAGCTCCAAATGACCCAAATCTTTTTCCTATATTTTTATTACCTCAAATATTATCAAAGGAACCTTGAGGAATTTTTCTCAATTCCTTTTAGATTTTGAGATATTAATTTTTAAAGATTGCTCAATAAAGTTTTCACTTTTGGTCCTTTATTCCCTTTTTTGCTCTCGGTTCACTAAAAGCAAATTCTAATCGAGGTATTATCTCATCATAGCTTAACAAAAAGGTTTTAACCCATACTTTTCCATATTTTCACATTATTTGACCATTTTGTCCTTCCAGAATACGCTTAACTTATTGAAGTTTCAAGTTTCGAACATCGAATACTTGTAACAAATTCTTATATTTTATCTATCAAATTTTTGGTCGTCACAATGACTTCCATTTTATTTTCCACGTAACATTATTATTTTATATTTTTTAATTAAACCCAAACATTAAAGTCATTTAAAAAACATAATATTAAAATTAAAATAAAAAACATTACATTAAATAAAAATAAAAATAATACATTAATTTAAAATAAAAACATTACATTAATTAAAAAAACATAAAAAACCTAATTATCGTCATCAGTTTTGTCGTTACGATTAGCATAGACGTACTCGGTCAAATCGTGTCGGAGATTGACATTCGCTTCCGTACTGTGTATTTGTAGTACGCGCGTATAATATTGCTCGCTACCGGGAACAAATTGTGTCGGCATCTGTGTCATATGATGAGGTTGATAGATGCATATATTCTGACCTTTTTCTTCAATTATCATATTGTGTAATATTATACAACCGTATATTACTTTGCGTATGTTCTCGAGGTACCATGCTCGTGACGGATTTCGCACTATATGCCATTTCTTTTTTAGGACACCGAATGTATGTTCCACGTCTTTCCGTGCCGACTCTTGAACTTGCGTGAATAATACCCGTTTCTCGTCAATCGGATGTTGGTATGCCTTTACAAATGTGGAATAATTTGGATATATGCCGTCGGTGAGTAAATACCCACGTGGGTATTCGGAGCCGTTTACTACAAATGGAACGTCGGCCGACTTGCCTAGTAGGATATCATTGAATAACGGCGAGGAATCTAGAACGTTTATGTCGTTGTTCGACCCCGGAACTTCGAAGTACGCATGCCAAATCCATAAATCTTGTGAGGCCACCGCTTCCGGTATTAGGGAAGGTTTGCCGTGATGACCGCTAGTGTATTGTCATTTCCACGCGTTTCGACAATTTTCCCAATCCCAATGCATACAATCTATGCTTCCAAGCATACCTGGTAGACCATGTGACTCGTGATGTGCCGCATATAGTTCTTCAACATCGTTTGGTGTGGGTTTTCGCAAATAAATATGATGGTAAAGCTCATAAATATATTCACAAAAAAATACATACTTTCTTGGGCGGTTCTTGCCGACATCTGTAAGTATTCGTCCACGGCGTCAAAAGAGTAACCATAACCCATAAGATGAAGAGCCGGGGTGTTTGTCGCGTCCTCCTTGCTGAGGTGGCACCACACGGGCCTTCCGTGTCCAGCACACCCCTAAGCCTAAAGGCCTCAAAAAGCATTTATGAAAAGTGGTTATAAGTTTACTAAACAGTTTTTAAAATTTGTAAGTCAACAAGCCAATGAAATATTAATCTACTTGTTTTTTAGCTATTTCTGTTAGAATTGTTAAATAATGAGAAGAATATTAAATTGTTATTTATAGTAAAGTTTTTATTCGTCTACACAATGTATTTAGTCTAAGAAAAGAAAATTAGTTTATATATGAATACATCATTTTTCAGAAAAAGAAACAACACAGGTCACATCAACACTAGTCATATTGTATAATAATAAGGATCCTTCTATCAAAACCCTTTCTTTTACTGATCTGACCCCCTAATAATGATTTTTTGGTAAAAATTGAAGTCAAACTTCAATTATTAAAGCTGTCATCAGTCATTTAATCAGTTTTTCAATCACAACTTTTTTGTTTTTGTTTTTTTCTGATTATATAATATGTATCTTTTAATAAATTGAAGTTATATAAATTTAATTTTTTTAACATTAGAAATTTTATTACATTTAAATCTATTAATCCAACATAAACCACAATAATTTACGATAATCTGTTCTATAAATATCATCAAAATAAACAATCAAAATAAAAAGATAAAATCAATAAGTCTGCATTTTGTTCTATATTACATCTTTTTTACACAGCCAAAATAAACACGGCACCAACCACTTCGGTCACTGTTACCGGAACCCCTTCAGAGGTAGAAAGAGAACGAGTGACGACAGAGAGAACACCGTTGCTGCATGAGAGAGATTAAGAGAGGTAAAGGCGGAGAGAGAGAGCGAGAGTTACATAGGGAGAGAAAAAGAGACTGCCGGTTGGCGATGGTAAATGCTTCCGGCGACGGAGATAGCGACATGAGAAAGACGGTAGATGTGAGAGATCGAGAGAAATACAGAAACAAATAGAATGAGAACGAAAGTTAGAGAGGGAGAAAGAAAGAGACCGTCGTCGGCTTGAGTGGTAGAGAGATGAGTGGCTTGAGTGGTGGTCGCCGGTAAGGAAACATTAGATGTGGTGGCCGCCGACGAGCGGTTGTGGTGAGAAGCAGCCGATGCCCCATAGTGAAAACATAGAGCTCTTGAGATTTTAGGGTTTGTGGGTTTTAATGTGTGGAGTTTAATGTTTTTTTGGGCTTGAGCTAATTACCAATGTTTTTTATTTTTAAAACTAATAAAGAAAATTATTACCATTTTGAAAAGTATCTTTTACACTGTTATTACTTTTTTTTAATATACGTAGAAATTTTTTCTTAAAAAAAATCAAATTTCATAGAAAATAATATTAAATATAAATATTGTATATACTTTTATATAAAAATAAAAATAAAAAACCCCAATGATTATTTAAGTGTTTATATTATAAATAGGATTATAAACAAGAAAACTAATAATATTGAGATGATTAGCTATAAAAAATGATTATATATTTAAAATATTGATATGATTACCTAAAACATATAATAATCAGCCAATAATGATATTTATTTATAGAAATATATCTAGGTAATTATGAAGGGGTCATCCTAGATTTGAAGAAGGGTCCAACTAGATTAACCCGATTTCATTTCGTTTGAAAAATGTTGTTACTTCTTATGCTGACTCTTTTTGTTTGATTTGATGTGTTACTTGACTTGATATCTTTTGTTAATGGACTAAATTCTCTTTTTTTTCTTTCCTCTTGCAAATAGTATTAATTACTATATATTATCAATCAGTTTTATTAAAGCTTACAGTTCCCCTTCTTTACAACCTTTTTGGAAACGTTAAATTTGGAGGATGACTTTATGTCAGATAAAAAGTTATGCAAGGGCTAAAATAAAAGTTTGATTAAGTGGGTATTTTGATGAAATCGGAAAGTATATTGATGCTTTAGATTTGTCCTTAAATTGTCAGAGAATTATGATGTTGCAGTTCAATGGACATTATGACTAGTTATGAGATGTTAATGTGTAATATGGCAAGGAGTGTCTAGGTGTTCTTCAACCTAGGCTTTTAGTCCTATTTTCGTTTTTCTTCATCAAAAAAATCTATCATTTGTTTATAGCTTAATCTGATAAAACATATAACTTTGTAAATTTTCGTAATTTTTTTCCTTCTTTTGACTTCTCTCTTCCCTTAAATAATCTAACCTTTAACCAATTGATGATACCCATAATGTTCCGAGGTTGAATTGCTATATGACTTATCATTTCATAACAAATGAACCCTGAAAACATTTTGCACTAAATCACCTACATCCCGCCTTCATTTGAACACATGGATTGAATAAACATTATCGACTCTCTCACATTTCTTATCCCATTGACTAGCACTCGCTACATTGAATGATCTATAGCTTGTTTATTTTACTAGTTCCTTGAAAACCATTCGAGTGCAAGCTTTTTATTTACTAAAAGACAACTTATCACCTTATACATGTTTTTCTTAAAGCTCCACCGGACAAGCTAATAAACACATTTACTTAATAACATAAGTCGTTTTACATAAGCAATCCCAATTCCAAAACACTCTTTTAGGAGGCTCGTAAGATAATAATAATAGCCCGATTTTTTTTTAGAACGACGGTTATTTTTAAAAATAGGGAAAACAAACTCCAGTACAACAATAGAAATTTTCCCTCTTTTTAACACAAGAGTAAATACTTGATTTAACATCCAAACAATTCGACTCCAAGGAATTCCCGCTCCTGAATAAGACCTCTTTCATTTGCTCCCAAATGAACTACATAGTAGAACCCAAAATTACAAAGAGTAGTTTCCTCTTTTTCAGAAAATCGGTCTGACTAGTAGCAGCTAATCGGAAAGCAATCCGGAGGCTCGACACCAACGTCATCCCATTTCAACACCTTAGACCAGATCCTCGCTGGCTCAGACTCAGCAACTTAAATAATAAATGATCACTGTCTTCCAAATTCGAGTTACAAAAGGGACATACATGAATTAACTCTAACACCTCTAACAAGCAACGAGAGAGAGAGAGAGAGAGAGAGAGAGAGAGAGAGAGAGAGAGAGAGAGAGAGAGAGAGAGAGAGAGAGAGAGAGAGAGAGAGAGAGAGAGAGAGAGAGATGATCATATTAAATGCTAAATCTCCATAAGAAACAATTGACCTTAATTGGGATCTACATGATCCATTTAAAAGCAACGGGGTCTTGGGTATAAACAACATTGTAAATAACCGATCACATAGAGTAATAAAAAAACTTTCCATTATTACCTTTATTCCAAACCCAAGTGTCATGAAGGGGACTGATATTGCTCGAAATCAACAAAATATCATTAAAAGCAGCAAGATTTGGGGTATAAATAGCGTTGTCAATAATCAATCACATAAAGTAATAAGAAAACTCTCCATTATTACATTTATTCCAACGGTAACACATCAATCAATCATATAAAGGGAAAATGACTTATAAGGGTAATTATGTTTCAAAACTGTTCAAAAAACACCATCCAAGTTTGATCTGTTAAAAAAAACATCATCCAAGTAAGACCTTTGTACAAAAAAACACCATCCAAGTAAGGCTTTTGTACAAAAAACACCAACGAACTACATGTTTTGTTCAAATTTTACCCGATAGTAACCGGCTCTTGCAGGTTAAAGGATGACTTGGCCTAATATTTAGTGACATGGCATAATAACAGATGAACAGTTTAACCTGCAAGAGCCGGTTACCATCGGGTAAAATTTAAACAAAACATGTAGTTCGTTGGTGTTTTTTGTACAAATGCCTTACTTGGATGGTGTTTTTTGTACAAAGGCTTTACTTGGATGGTGTTTTTTGAACAAACCAAACTTGGATGGTGTTTTTTGAAAATTTTTGAAACATACTTACCATTATAAGTCATTTTCCCTCGTATAAACTATCAATACATGCGCATGATACCCTAATGCGAGGACACTCACCCATGAACGAATCAATTATCGCTAGAACATATACACTCGAACACCAAAACACCTAAATCCGAATTTTTCTAAAGGAAAACATAAGACATTAACTGCAGAATTTTTCTAAGGCATTTGAAGTTGAAAGGCATTTTAGTCTTTTGCACCTTTAACCGGTCAAAAATCGAGATCCTTCCCTTCCCGTTTTCCTTGTCGTCTTTAAAAAAGGGAAATCAGAAATTTGAGAGGGAGGAAAAAGCAGAAATTGAGATTCCGAG
Source organism: Cichorium intybus (assembly GCA_023525715.1). Classification (NCBI taxonomy): domain Eukaryota; kingdom Viridiplantae; phylum Streptophyta; class Magnoliopsida; order Asterales; family Asteraceae; genus Cichorium; species Cichorium intybus. The sequence continues at coordinate 18,753,526 of CM042015.1, read as the reverse complement.
TTTGCTCCTTGGTTCGCGAGTTTTAGCAAGAAATAGAGAGGTGAGAGAGACGTGAGAGAGACGGAGGCGACCGATGATAATAGGTGGTGAGGCAGTAGCTCGTTGCTGCTGCCGGTCCAGATCTGTGCGAGAAAACCCACCGGCGGCGGTGGTAGTGAGCCGTGATAGCTGTAGACGGCGGCGACTGTGTGTGTATGCGACCTTAATCGTGATGAGGGAGAGAAAGATAGACGGTTTGGAACAGAGACAACCACAAAGACTGAATTGGCAGCAATGAGAAGATGTGGTTGAGGTCTGCCACCGTTTGCGGCTGTGGGAGTTGACCGGAGGGCCGCCGACGGTAGCTGATGGTCAGGATCAACTCTTGTGGTCAGATTGTGCAATGCATGAGCTCAAACCTCCGATTTTTTCTGCTATACTTCAAATGAAAGGTAAATCTTGGAACCCTAAGTTGGTTATTGAGCATAAGAGTGTAGTTTTGAAATGCTTGCTGAAAATGTGCTTGAATTCATGAATTATGTTAGTAGGATGTTGAATGTATCAGCTTGGTTGAGTTGGGAATTTGAAATCAAAAAGTTTGATGCAAGAATCGGATTCCACTAGGAATTTATGAAAACTTCTTATGAATTATGGAACTTAAAAACAAACCCATTGAAGTTTAGTAAGTAATAGATTGAAAACAAATGCACAAGTGATGGGTGTTATTGAGGTTGAAGATGATGAATAGTGATTTTTACTTTTTCTGATTTGGTCAAACTTGTCCTGACACGGTACTATACTACTACCTTATAGAAACGAACTTATGCACAGGTACTTAAACCCTCCCTAAAACCCAAAGATAAACAGTTTCCAGTTTCCTGTTCCTGAGACCCGATTTCGACATCGGAACCCTACCCAAAACTCTCGACGGTACGACGGGCCCTCGCCGTTGATGCTTCCTGTCATCAAGCTTTTCAAAATCCAAACTGTCGATCCACCAATCACCACGGTATGTTTCTAAGTCCGTTTACTTATAATGTTTTGATGGTTTCAGTCGGCATCCCGCATCCGTGAACTTATGCTCATGATCATGATGTTTCATCTTGTTCCTTTTTTTCTTTCTGTTGCTGAAAGCCATAATGCTTCTTAATTGGATTTCGTGGTTTTGACTTTTGAGGGCTTCATCTCTAATCATCTCTCAAATACAAAACAACTCTGTAGGTTCCTACCAATCGGCATTCTTGACGTCCGTTTTATCTAATTTAGTTTTAGAGTTCAAAAGCTTTTGTTTGATTAAATCTTTGATACAAAAAACATTCCTAAAACAGGGGGAAATCTCTTTTTGTGATCATTGGTTAGATATAGCTTGACATTGTCTACTAGGTTATAATATGACTTAAATGCAGTGACAAATTTCTTGTGTGATGTTAACTGTGACTTTTACCCTTACAGCCCTTCTACGAAATACAAGCATATTGATTATACAAAATTGGTCACCGATTGTTGTCATATGCTGACTATAAACATTAACTTCTATTTTATAAAATTGGTTCCCTTTGTTTATTCATTTTATATTTCCAGTGACTCCTTTCTATGTTCTTACTTCTAGTTGTACTTTTGCCACAGTTATGGATTTTTCTGGGTGAATGCAAAATAAAAGCATATTGATTAGCAGAATAATTAATATCTTGTAATATGCTCATTAGGGAATGAATTTGTAATGTGCTCAATCGCTCATCTGTTAGTCAACAACAAGTTAATGATCAGTATGCTTCATGTCAGTTTTTGCTTAAGATGTTGACCATGAGAAATGATTAAATTCAGGGATATCTAAAATAGCATCCCGACCCGAAACACAAATACCCGAATTGCAGTTCGGTCCGTGTATCAGCTACTTTTTCAACCCTGGGAAAAACAAATTTTAAAAATTTATAGCTGTATTGTTCTTGAGGAGGAAAATTGGCCACCATTTTTCCCAATTATTCACCATGGCATTACAAATGAGATTCTAATTCATCTTTAGAAATTGCAATATGTTGCATTCGCAACCTACTTGGGCATGTTTTAATTGAAAGTTTTTATATTAAAAACAAATTCCCCCTAATATTGATAATTTTTTCATCAACAGGATTAGTACTGTGTCTTCTATGGAACATATAGCTACAACAACAGCTTGGATTAAAGGAGAAGGTATTTATTATCTGTATTTCTGAAAATTAAAAATTTATCCTGATAATAAAATTTCTTCTCGTCTGGTTACTTTTACTTTATATCTGGGGTTCCACTAGGCTATGTCTTCTGGTACCACCCTCTTTATCGTGCATTTAAGTAAATGATTACTCTCTCCAAATTTATACAAATTTACCCTTATTTAATTATTTGTGTGCTGTCTTTTTTCTAACAAATCCAGTCATACTCATTATGTAACATTGGAAATTATATTGCAGGAGTGAAAGTGTATTGGAGTTCAGCTGGTTCTTCTTGTTTTACATGGTAAGATTCTTGTGTCATTACCATTTTATCTTTCTTTTTAGCTATTATGTCCTTTGCTCATGGATGACTTGTCATTTTTTCATAGGTCCATATAGGCTTTGTTTGTCATCTTTGCTGCACTTGCGCCTCCTGTTGTCTTTAAAGGAAAATCTCTTGCGTGAGTTTCTCATACCACTTCCATATTGACAATTTATTTGTAGTGAGTTTTACTGACCTTTTTTTTGGCAGGTGTCAACTGGTACCCCTCTTTTGGCTCGGTAAACTTCTTTTATTTTCGTGATCACTCACTCACGCTAATGGAGTCTTCAAACACCAACTTTGAAACAATCATCTCCCGGCTAAAAGAAGGCTCTGATCTCTCTGTCATCTACCGTGACTTATTTCTCCACCTCCACCATTTGTCACAAAAGATCGACAAATTAAATGCCGTCACATTACATAATTTTCACTGAACAGTGGGGCAATTTACATCTGAAACAGATGCATCGACTGTTGGAGACGAAATTTACGTTGTATTTCTTGAGGAGACTCTCTCTCTAATCCCCAAACTCTTTAAGAAGTCCGTCTATAGTGATGACCACTTGTTATTAGTTTTTGAAATGTATAACGTATGCGTTTCATGCTTTGAAACCTTCTCGTCCCATGAGGACAATACCTTCGAGTTCCGGGAGGCTCATACTCGATGGAAGAAAAATGAAGATGTCAAACTTGAAGGACTTTCATTATTAGCCTCTCGTGAGATATCATTTGGTGCAACAACTATTTCAGAATCAATGCAAGTTAATGAGAAACTAATTATCACGATAGCGACAACAATTTTTAAGTGTGTTATAAATGGGCGTAGCCCAGATGAAGAGGATCATCATAGACTCGTTACCATGGTAGATGAAATCCAACCGTATTTGAGGTATTCATACGTATAACCTTGAAGCATTTTTTGTGTAATTTGAAGTAACGACTAATGCACGATTCATGATAGGTCTGTTGATAATGGTTCAACATATCAGGTGATGTTTGCAACGTATATGAATACGTGTGCATGTATATTGGGTGAAGAACTTGCCAAATGCGATGGGGAAACGACCATTTTTCTATGCGAGAAAACAATTTTGGAGTTCGAAAGATTGTCTATGGATGATCAAATAGTACAGGTAAGGTGCCATTTGCAGAATCCACCTTACCATATCCTAGTTGGTTTTATGAGAACGTTTCTTTTATTTATATATGTTGTAGTTGGGGCGGAGTATATGCAACTTCGTTTTTTCACAGTTGGATCAGTGTACACACAGTCAAAAATTACTTGTGTGTTGGGTGTTTTGGCTAATCAATGCAAGGTAACTAAAGCCCTAGATTTTGGATTAAAAAAGTTACATGTGGTCTACAAAAAGACGAAAGTATTATACTTTAAATCTAGGGCTTTAGTTACCTTGCATTGATTAGCCAAAGCACCCAACACACAAGTAATTTTTGACTGTGTGTACACTGATCCAACTGTGAAAAAACGAAATTGCATATACTCCGCCCCAACTACAACATATATAAATAAAAGAAACGTTCTCATAAAACCAACTAGGATATGGTAAGGTAGATTCTGCAAATGGCACCTTATCTGTACTATTTGATCATCCATAGACAATCTTTCGAACTCTAAAATTGTTTTCTCGCATAGAAAAAAGGGCGTTCCTCATCGTATTTGGCAAGTTCTTCACCCAATATACATGCACACGTACTCATATACGTTGCAAACATCATCTGATATGTTGAACCATTATCAACATACCTATCATTAATCGTGCATTAGTCGTTAGTTCAAATTACACAAAAAAAGTTTCAAGGTTATACATATGAATACCTTAAATACGGTTGAATTTCATCCACCATGGTAACGAGTCTATGAAGATTCTTTTTATCTGGGCTACGCCCATTTATAACACACTTAAAAATTGTTGTCGCTATCGTGATGATTAGTTCCTAATCAACTTGCATTGATTCTGAAATAGTTGCCGCACCAAATGATATCCCACGAGAGGCTAATAATGAAAGTCCTTCAAGTTTGACATCTTCATTTTTCTTCCATCGAGTATGACCCTCCCGGAACTCGAAGGTATTGTCCTCATGGGACGAGAAGGTTTTAAAGCAGCAAACGCATACGTTATACATTTCAACAACTAATAACAAGTGGTCGTCACTATAGACGGACTTCTTAAGGAGCTTGGGGATTAGAGACAAAGCCTTCTCAAGAAATACAACGTAAATTTCGTCTCCAACAGTCGATGCATCTGTTTCAGATGTAAATTGTCCCACTATTCTGTGAAAATTATGTAATGTGAGGGCATTTACTTTGTCGATATTTTGAGACAAATGTTGGAGGTGGAGAAACAAGTCGCGATGGATGGCAGAGAGACCAGAGCCTTCTTTTAGCCGAGAGATGATTGTTTCGAAGTTGGTGTTTGAAGACTCCATTAGCGTGAGTGATCACGAAAATAAAAGAACTTTACCGAGTCAAAAGAGGGGTACCAGTTGACACCTGCTAAAAAAAAGGTCAGTAAAACTCACTACAAATAAATTGTCTATATGGAAGTGGTATGAGAAACTCACGCAAGGGATTTTCTTTTAAAGACAACGGGAGGTGCAACTGCAGCAAAGATGACAAACAAAGCCTATATGGACCTATGAAAAAATGACAACCGTTGGCAAAGCTCGGCCTATGGGTAGATGGAGATCACGATATGGGTATCCGGTTGGGTAATGGGATGTTCGACCGAAGTTACGGCCTTTGCCAATCGATGATTTTGAGGTTACCATGATTAGGAGTAGTGGAGGATTTCTACCCACTTGATTTAGGCAGCATGGATGTGATCCTCGGGGTCAAATGGTTACATGAATTGGGGGATACACGAGCAAACTGGAAGACACCGACAATGTCTTTTGAGGGTTGGACGAGTCAGATCATTCTTCAAGGGAACCAGGGTTGCTACACGGAGAGACCTACCTGCGGTCCATGGTCTGTGAGCTGTCCTAGTCCAGCGAGGGGCACCTCTTGAGTTGGCGAACTTAGAAGAATCGGGGGTTACGAATCTACGGGGTAATCCGGACATGCCACCGGGGCTCCCGCCTCACTATGATCATGAACACGCGATCGTCTTGAAGAGCAGGACAAAACCGGTCAACGTCCGACCGTACCGACACCCGCGGTTACAAAAAGGCGCGATTGAGCGTTGGTGCATAGATGCGAGTATTGTTCGACGGAGCACAAGCCATTTTTCCAGCCCGTTTCTGTTGGTCAAGAAAAAAGATGGTAGCTGGCGGTTTTGCATAGACTATCGAGCCCTCGACAAGGCCACAGACAAATTTCCGATTCCCGTGATTGATGAGTTATTTGACAGTTACATGGTACCGATATTTTTTAGTAAACTTGACCTTAAATCCGGGTACCATCAAATCGGAATGAAGACTGATGACATTGCCAAAACGGCCTTCCGAACGCACGAAGGGCACTACGAGTTTCTGGTCATCCCCTTCTGGTTGACTAATGCCCCTCTACATTTCTACCTTTCAGTCGCTTAGGAATAATATACGATGGATCAAGTAATTCTTCTCCTTCATTAACAATTTAATCTTGTGAGGAAAATTATTTGTCGCTGGTATTTTTGTTCTTTAAAACTTATTTTTGTCAAAAACATTTGATCTAAGAAAATTCTTTGATTTGAAGCTTTATTCTTCTAAATCAGTAATGCCTTCTAGAAAAATCTCTAAAAACATTTTCTCCAATCAGCAAGAAAAACTCTGATCAAATTCTTCATTTGAACATGATAATATCTGATTTTTTTATTAATTTTTTTTATCTCAATGCCTTTGAAAAATCTCCAATCTACTTCTTTGATCCTAGATATTTTTTCTATCTTTTGTCTGTTATGTGATCATTGCTGAACAAAACTAATTCTCTGATTTGAAGCATTCTCTAAAATATACTCATTTAATAATAATATTTTTTCTAAAAGAATTGATTAGAAACACCAATTAAACTATTTTATTTTCCAAAAATAACCAAAATTTTATTTATTAAAGTTTATTTTAAGATTTCAAGGTGTTTGATTTTTGTTAATTCCGTCCCTTATGTGATAATTGTTGAAACAAAACCAAATCTTTGATTTCAAGCATTTTTTAAAAATATCTATTTACCGCATATATCCGGAAGTAAACGATATTTGGACTTATCTTCAACTTTTACTCTTCCGTAATCTATGATTCCTCCTTTAGCAATGCAATTACAGTTTTCTCCTTATTATAGCATCTTATTTTCATTTTTTTACTTCTATGGAGAGTATATTTTATTGGGTGAATTTCGTATATACCACTACTAAACATAAAAATATCATATTCGCCCGACCTTAAACTTAAATATTGTAAATACCCGTCTTAAATTTTAAAATATCGTATTTACCCAAATTTTAATTTTAAACATTTTTTAAGATTTTATAATCAATTTTTATATTTCATTATCATTTTAATTTAAGATATAACACTAAATGACCTTATTACCCCTCCTTTTCATTATCTTTTCATTATCTACAGACGTGCCATTGTTTAGGATCTGTAAATCTCCTACCGAGTCTCCATCGTCTCAATCGTGGTTATAAATAACCGCATCCCACTCAGCCTCAGAATCCGACTTCATCGTTCCCACAGAAACAAGAAACATTAATCTCGCCGTCTTTAAACATCGCAACTTCAAAAAAAAAAAACACATCAATTACTGCAACCACATTTTGACTAATTTTTTGCAACACATTAGTCTTGATAATTAATGTCCCTTTTTCATTACAACCTTTACCATTTACCATATGGCTGCCGAATAAACTCCAATGGTATTCCACATAGCTGAACCACTTCGTCACTGCTTTTTCATGCCATGCCTGGGGAGGGAGTCCTCTAATAGAGATACGTGTGAGTCTTTCTTTCACGGTGAAAGTCAAGAGTCCAGAATTCCAAGTATTTAAACCAAGTTCTCCAAGCATCAGTATCAGTGTTTTTGAAATCCAATGCAAGTTTGAGGCTCTCAAACTGTAACCGAATGAAGAGACCACTGATATATGACACCTGAATGTTACCGATAACTTCCATGACTTTGAACATTTTAATGTTTTTCAGTAATTCAAAGGAAATGACTTCAGCAGCATTTCATTTTCAGCTTTTCCTTTATAGAATCTGCAGTTGATATATTCACCACTTATGTCTTCTCTATCAGGTTACCAACTTCCTCCATCTTGTTAGACCCACCGGTGACAGCGTGGGCATAAGAGCCATCCCCTGATGGAGCAGCCATGTCAAACCCCTTGGCCTTTGAAGGAGGTTTGACGATAATACTTTTTAGACTGTGTTTTACGCCCTGCATCTCCACTCCGGTCTCTCAGTTCTGCCGAGAATATTTAGCGATCGATGTTAACTCTCACTTTGAAAGAGCCCAACCACTTACCTTCCCCTTTGTCCTCTACCAATGACTTCAGTCCACTTACCTTCCTCTCCGAGAGCCATCGTGAAAATGAAGTTGATTGGATTTTATTATTATTATTATTATTATTATTATTATTATTATTTTATTATTATTATTATTATTATTTTTTTTTTGAAGACTGTCGCAATGTTGAAGACTCATTTCTTAAAGTGAACGGATCAAAAGGGTTAGGAAAAAATTGGGGGGGGGGGGGGGGGGGGGGTTATAAAATCGTCTTCTTGTTTATCTTTTGTTTTATCACCATTCACAAAAAAGTTTAAAGTGGGGTTCGAATTTTTACAAATGAGGGTTCGGTTTTGGTTAAAATTTTGGGCCCAGTTTTGGTTTAAAAATTTGGGTTCGGATGGCTTTTTGTATTATGTTCGGATGTGTTTTTGGGTTAAATGGTTTTGAAATTTTGAGTGTTAGGCTGTCAAAATGAAGTCTGTTTACTTTAGGTGGGCCTGGATCCGAACCGGTGTGGGGCTTGATTGGGTCCGAAGGTTATGATCTGAAGGCGGTAGAACAAGGGATCCAAATTGTGTTTTCACGGAAGGATTTGAAGTCTGTTTTTGGTTCTGATTTGTTGACTACAAAGTCAACAATACTTCATCTTCGGCTATGTTTGACAGACTAACTGAAAAACTAGCTGCTAGCTGAAAAACTAGCGGTAGCTAGAAAACTAGCGACTAACTGAAAAACTAGCTGAGTTGAAAAACTAGCTAATAATAAACGACGTTTGGTAAAAACTAACCGATAAAACTAGCTGGATCGTAAAATGACATAAAAGGACATGCACAAAATTAATCCAATATTATAAGAAAAAACCATAATACATTAAATTAAAGGGTAGTGCTATAAATACCCCCCATTTCATTCTATACCCCTCTGATTTGACTATCAAATTTGTTTTATCTCAATTTTGTCTTTTGTTGTCTTTTTATTTATTAATAATAATAATAATAATAATAATAATAATAATAATAATAATATTATTATTATTATTATTGTTAGCTTTTATAAAATTATAACCGTTCGTATTTATTGATAATCCAATGTTTTCTTTTTTGTCGTTCGAATTTGTTCAGTCGTTTATAAACTAATTGGTTGTACGTATAATTTATTATTTATAAAATCTTTCGGGTTTATATCGTTTGTAGGTAATCGAAATTCACGTTATTATTAGTCGGAAACCGTCATTTTTGATCCGTCGACCCAGTTGTACACCATATCCGTTTGTCCAGGATTGTGTGTGCTCAGAACATTCTGCTGAATAGAAAACATTGTATAATGCTCGACTAAATATTTATGTTCGTTATCCATATAACACACCGTGCAATTGTAATATTGGACCAAACTTTGCATTGATATTATTATTTATATTGTTATTTTTTATACATTCGTTCAACCATTTTGATATAAGTTGACATAATTTTATAAAATTATAAACGTCGTTTGTTGTGTTGTAATTACTTTAAAAAATTATTGTTTTATTGTTACTAAAACGTAAAAATTATAAAAGCTAAATTCATTAATTCGATATTTGGTCAAATTTGACATAACCGTTTTGATATAATTTGACATAATTTTATAAAATTATAAACGTTGTTCGTTGTGTCGTAATTACTTAAAAAACTATTGTTTATTGTTATTAAAACGTAAAAATTATAAAATTTAAATTCATTATTATTGTTTTTCTAATAATAATAATAATAATAATAATAAATCAAAATATATTAATAAAAGAAAAGAAAAAGAAAAAGAAAATGACAACAAACAAACAAAATAGACAAAAAAACAAAAAGAAAAACAACAAAAAAAAAAAAAAAAAAACAAAAAATCAAATCAGGAGGGGTGTAACTAGACTATAAGGGGGGTATGTATAGAATCACCCTAAATTAAATTAAAGTAAATACTAAATAAAATATTACATGTTCTAAAATAAATTTCTTACATCTCATATCATATTCGCAATATTATCGCGAAGTTCTCGCATCTTGTGACGTGACTCTTGAATGTTCGCATGATTAGATATTGAATGATTGTTTTGTTCTTCTGAAGGTATGTAAGCAAAATATTGTTCAACGGTGTTGAAAATCATATATGTCGAGTCATTCCTTCGAATATAGTTATGAAGGGTAAATGAAGCGTAGATATATGTCAATTTGAGATAACGAAAGCATATATAATATTTGGGATAAAGGAAGCGTAGATAATTTGGGATAAAGAAAGCATATCCCATATCTAAAATGTAATTAACTTGATAAATTAAGCCTTGTTTAACCAAGAATGACCCTACTTTTGATGGAATTGAGTGAATTACATGCAGGGATTGAAAAATGGGAATTTTGGGCGAAAACTACGCATCAAACGGACACCGGAAGCGGGAGAAAAAGCTCAGCGTCTTAGCAGCGTCCCAGACGCTGGCCTAGAACTCTGGGCCAATTTTAAAGGAAAAAGCAAGCCAAAAATGTCAGGAAGCCCCGTCAACGTCCTAGGTGGCGTTTGGGACGCTGGCCTAGGACGCCGGGCGTTTTTGGGACGTCTCGTTGTGGAACTCTGCTCGTCGTAATTGCCGAAGAAATATGCACAGCGTCCCACAGGCGTCTGGGACGCTGGTCTAGGACGCTGCCGCGTAGTTTGCCCTAAACTGCCATACTGAAGCCACTCTTTTTAATGAAACTTTATCCTATCGACCCCAAGCAGCCTCCAGACAATTTTCACAAGGTTTTGACAGTTTTTCAAGGCCAAAAACATCCCCAAATCACAATCCAATAATCCCAAACTCAAATCAAACCTCTTTGCATCAAGATCAAGCCATAATTCCTGAAGTTTTGAAGATCCAGCCATGTTCAACATCACCAGCACAGTGTTTACATCAATCACAGTCATGAGTGGCTAAATCATCCCGTGATCACAACCGGGAGTAGGTTTTGATTTCTTTTCCAGTATTGTATTAGATTTGAACATTTTAGATTCATGAACACAATATTTGGTTTGTTTGTTTTTTCAATCATATGACTAGATTCCATTACTTGTTCTTAAACTGTTGATTGATTGAGTGTAAGACAATTCTATTGTGATCTTCCCCACCGTGCCAAATCATCCACAGTGGTGTGTAGGACGGAGGGTGCGGATTTTACATAGTTTGATCCCAGATTTAGTCAGTAACAGTATGGTTATGTCTATGTAATCTGAATGAACGCAAAATTAGTAAAATATGATATAATACATTGTTTAGGAATCAAATCTGGAACCGGGAGTGATCACATTTTTCTATGATTGAATTAAACCTTTTGTAGTATTTGGTTGCCTGAATTTGTTACTTTTAAATCTGTTAGAACTAGTTGTTAACTATAAGCTCCTCGTGGATTCGACCCTTACTTGCCCTAGCTAATTAGTGCGTTTAAGGTTTATTTTTGATTGCATCAACGACTGCGATCAATCCCCTGTAAGGGTAAACCGGGAACATTTTGAAACCGGTACTCAAAACGTTAGTATTAGTAGCGTTTACAAAACCTAGCTTGTTAGCTAGCTTATAAGTTAGTTTTTGGATTCCCAAACATGTCAAACTAAAAAAGCTCGAAAAAAACGTTAGTTTATACGCTAGCTATGGCGTGCCAAACACAGCCTTCATCCTCTTCGAATCCATTATCCTTTTTATACCTATCAGAACATCCCCTTCATTCCGACATCAACATTTCATCCCCAAATTCACTTTTTTTGTTCGTCCTGATGACAGTTCCCAAAACCAGTTCCGATTACTTCATTCGATTTCACCAACACCAATTTCTCTCTTCTGTTCTGATTCACATCCACATCTCCGGTCGTCGTTCTCTTCTATACTGGCGAAGGTGTCTACCCCCATCGGAATCGTCAACAGTATTTATCCTTCTCATCGGAGAAATTAAATCATCCCGAAGGCCATCAGAATTGATTTCATTCCCAATGGCATTTATCCTTCTCACTTCGCCATCAACTTGTTCATTCCAATTCAGAGTAACAACCCACAACTCTGTTTATACAGATTGAACACATTTCTTCATCTCCATCGTCAGAATCAAGCTTACGAAGTCGACATTGGACTTCGGCATCAAAAATTGACAACTGAGATTAAGCCATTGACACAGGTGTGCATTCTTCAATCAATACCCCATATCATACCCCTTAATGGTTATTGATTACATCTCACCCCCAAAATAACCTCGTCTATATACAATGAACCATCAGAAACATCATTCGCAAAATTTACAGTACATTTGAAGATCTGGGGGAATTGACGTAAAAACAAATAGCGTCAAGATGAAGAACAATTCATGTGAAACCCAGTTAATCTTCACAATCGGTTTTCCCATAATAACATCCAGTAAGTTTCGATCGAAGCTAATGTATATCATATTCAGATTCAACATGCAAATAAGTTATCATCAATTACAAAGACCAGTCACGGTTGAATCAATAAGTTTCGATAGAACATGTGATTTGGGAATATGAAATAGTGACATGAACTGTAAAGGATCGATGACCAGCAAGGCACGATTGGGTAAATCAGAACGAATAAATTGAATCATATGAAGTTTTGGGGCAGGAAACAACACCGAGTATGAGCGGAATCGTGAAATCGAGAGAAAGAGTAAGATATTAGCAACGTGATGAACATTAATGAACCCCTAATATTCTAATTCTTTTTGTGGTGTGGATCCAATTTAACAACAAAAATATGATTAATATGGATTCCATGAGACGAGATATAAACAGTAAGTAAGCAGATCTAGATCTAATTTTGAGCTCAGGACCATGAACAGTGAAATCAGGAACAACATGAATCTTAAAGGATGAATCCATGTTTGAACAACAAATCTAGCCGACAGTACAAGTTTGGATAAATGAACAGGTGTAGATCTAGAATATTAGATTAGGGCATGAAAGAAAAAATTTTAGATCTAGACCAAAGATGAATATGAACAACATGATGAACAATAACCCAAAAGATAAATGAATCCAAAAATTCATGAGAGACTCACCAACAATCCTTGAAACATTGAAACATTCTTCAAAAGTTGTCAAATCGAGATCGTTCCCTTGAAATAATCGCTAGATCTTCAAGGTATGACTCTGATACCAATTTGAAGTCGGATTTGACATATGCAGAATAATAATAACGTGAAGATCGAATCAAATATCCAAGATGCCGAATTATTGATTATAAAATATGTGAGAGTGAAGATAGTGCTCCAATCACTAGGATGAGCATAATACAAACACACCTCACATTGTGAGCTCTGCCTAACAAATGACATAAACAAGACTATATATAGGTAGCTACAAATTAGGGCAAGACCCAATAAACAAGGTTTTACAATGGGTCGACCAAGCTTTTCATACATCACTCCATGAGGGCCTTTGTAGCCCAACAAATACGATAAATTAAAATTTAAGATGGGGTATTTACGATATTCAAGTTTAAGGTCAGGCAAATATGATATTTTTATGTTTAACAATGGTATATACGAAATTCCCCCTATTTTATTTGGCAATGTACTTTTGGAAAATAATTTCCAAAAGGAAGTAAGATTCTTGCTATTCAACTGGATATTTATTAGTTTCAACAAAGGTATAATGCAAGAAATAACAATGCACTTTTAATTTTTATTCTTTATTTGTGCTTTCATTTTTCTTTTTTAAAACATAGTACCTTCAAAGTGAGATTTTTATCATACATTGTACTTCGGAAAGTGGTTCCAAATGAAAGCAAGAATCTCTTTATTGAACCATATTTTTATCAAACATTCATTCAATCTATGCAGTTATCGCGGTCGAAAATCAAATAGCGGTCGCTGAGCGCTATTTGAAATCGCGGTTCTCGCGGTGGTATAGCGTTTTTTTTATATTATATAGAATTTATATAATAGAGATTTAGAGCATTAATATATATCTAATTGCTTATTGATTATTGCTAATTTACATGTTAGGAACACATTTTAATCAATCAAAGTGGAATGAGAACCAATTACATAAACCTAATGCTTTGAGATTCTCTTAAACAATTTACCAAACACTTGGTGTGCATCAATACAAACTTGAATGCTCATATTAATAAATCCATATTAGTAAGCCTTATAATTCATTACACATTATTTTACCAAACTTCATTAAGCAATTAACCAACTAATCGATTATGTACAAACTGAATACAAACCTAAATAAAAACATGAATACAAACTTCATTAAGCAATTAACCAACTAATCGATTATGTACAAACTTCAACCAATGTCTACAATCAGCCAAAGCAATCGATAGGTACCCTGAAACCGAAAACATTTAATCCAATGTCTGCAATCGGTATTTCACAACCTAGAAACATTTAATCTAATGTCTACAATCGGTAATCTTGAACCTCCGATTTCTATAAATGGTATTCCAATCGGACTTTAAATCCACACCCTCTGAAATCCGAACTAAACGAGAATGAAGTCTGAATCGATACCTTTTGAAGGAGAATGAAGTTTGATCGTAACTACAATCGGACCTGCAATGGGTAAAGTCCGAACTTCAATCGATAGATACCCAGTTAGCATTGAACTCGATTGCTTGTTAGTCTCTACCTGTTAAACGAAAGCTACAATCGGACCTGCAATCGGACCTCTACCAAATAAAGCTCATTGTAGTCGAGAAGACGGTGGTGGTCGAGAAGTGTGAAACTGATTGATCAAATAAAGTTTGAAGACATACTCAGCCAAACAAGACCGGTCCTTTGACCTTAGATCTATCCCACATCGACTCAAGGAATGAAATATTGGGTATGCTTGTTAGTATAAATAGATAGCCTTGGTTGTAGTTAATCTCACCGATCCTTTTGTGTCTGGGTTTTATTCCGGATCTTATTGGGTCAGTCAAAATTTTTAATTTTTATATTAGGTGTGCTTTTTATTTAAAGTGACCTTGGTTAAAAATTAAATTTTTATATAGCATTTTAAAACCGCAATAGCGATTGCTAAAATTGCGCAAAATCGCGGAATAAAGCGCCGATATTAGCGGAAACGCTATTTTGAAGCGCTAAGTGAAATTTTTTTGCGGTCTATGGGCGCTAAGCGCTATAGCAACGCTATAGCGACGCTATAGCGCGCGATTGACTGCATAGCATTCAATATAACCAAAAATGAACTTTTAGCAATATTTGTCTTCAAATTTACAATCAAACCAAAAAGAATTTTAAAAAATATAGGTTTTCTTTCATCAAGAACACAACAAATTCCAAAATCATCGCGCGCAATCAACCTATATATTGGTTCAAAAACATAAATTTTGAGATCATAGCTTTTCATCTCTTGTTAGAATGAACATAAATACACAACTAACAATGTCTCTTCATTTTCTTCCCTCGTTGTATTACTATCGATGGTTGTCAAAGTCAAGTTCATTGTAAACCAAACAATACGTAAATTTCCAACTCCAAATATCTATCACTATAAAATTTACTGATTCAAATTAAAAAAGAAAAAAAGAAAAAAGAAGTAGAACAAACCATAGCAACAGCAGGAGTGATCGGAAAATCAAGAATATGAAATTTTGGGAAAAGGCTTTCGGAGCACTAAAAGATTGGGGGTGGCAATTTCAACCCGAACCTGTCAACCCAACCCGAACCCAACCCAATAAATTGCAGGTTGGGTTGAGATTTTCAACCCATTTAATTAAATGGGTCGACCTGTTAACCCGTTTAATTAAATGGGTTAGGTTAGAGTTGAAATTTTCTACCTGATTTCAACCCGCCAACCCAATTAAAATTTTTAATATATATATATATATATATATATATATATATATATATATATATATATATATATATGGCCGAGTTGGTAGCTTTCCCACCTTTCCATAGGAGAGGTCAAGGGTTCGACTCTCACCGGTTTCAATTAGGGATGGCCACCGGTACACCCAAAGGGTGGGTTGCCTGGCACATGAGTTTACCGGGTGTTCATGTTGCCCCGAGGTTGGGTCAGTCGGGTCGTCCAAAGGACGTGTCAGGTGGCTTCCTCGGTTATCAAAAAAAAGAAAAAAAAAGAAAAAAAAGAATATATATATATATATATATATATATATATATATATATATATATATATATATATATATATATATATATATATATATATATATATATATATATATAGTACTACTATTTAATTAATTGTTAGATTATAGTTATTTTTTATTTAGATAATTAGTATTTAATTTATTTGGAATTCAAAAACTAGTCAACTTACAACACATGTATCCTATTATTGTCGCTGCCCTACACTTCTCTCACATGAAATTGGACTTTCAGTTTCTTATCTCCTAGAGTCGCTTTCTCGTTTCTCTTTCAAACGCTAATTTGGCATTCTTTTCATATCAAGAAGATGAAGTCATAAAATAGAAGTGGAGTCTCAGTTTCTCTTTAAATTGGTCAACCCAGGTTCAACCCAATTATTAAACTGGTTGGGTTCAAAAAATGCTAAACAGATCAACCTGATTTCAACCCATTTATTAAAAAGGTTGGGTTGGGTTGAAATTCGTCAACCTGTTTACTTAAATAGGTTGGGTTGGGTACATATTTTCAACCCTTTTAATTAAATAGGTCGACCCGTTTACAACTCAACCCAACCCATTGCCACCCCTACTAAAAGATCGCAGAAGTCTTCTCAAGGCAAATTTCACTCATCGATCAGTTTTCCGAAATCCAGATATAGAAGCGGCAGTGATCAAAGCCATCACCCATGAGGAATCGCGAATCGCGAATCGCTCAATGTGTTTTCGCCTGGGTGAGGATTTCCGATGAGTATTTACGTCGCGTGTTATGGGCTGTTTCCGACAGGATGTTTGTGTTGTAAGGTTCCTGGGATTCAAGAGATAGGACGGTTACCTTTCGATATGATGAATTTCAAAACCAAGCGTGGAAAAAAATTGTTGGTTTGAACGAGTTTATCCGTGCGTATTATGTTTTTCTGGATGAGAAGTCGTCGTTCATGTTCTTCAATTCACAGGAACAGAGAGATCGAAGGGTCAAGGTGTCACGAGATGCATCGATTGAAGAATTGAAAGAGAAATCGATGATTCAAGAGCTTATTTGGACGCAAAATCTACAAGGATTACTAGATTTGTTGCTCCACATCCGACCTAAATCGAAGCAAATGCTCAACGTCGTTGTTCTGGAAGCCATGCACTGCGTCGTGATTGAGATTTATGATATTTGTGGCCGCATTTGCAATGAAATTGGAAGTGTTCTCGTGACAATGATTTACGAATATGGGGCGAAAATGGCGTTGTCAATTCTGCAAAAAGCCAAAGTTCATCGCTAACAACTCCCGGTTTATCTCGAGTTTTGCAGGGAGATCGGGTTGGTAACGCCTCCGAATGCCCCAAAATTGAAGAAATCCCTGAAGAACGTATGAATTGGAGCAGATAGTAAATAGAAATTCAGAGCATTCCAAAATTGAACAATCTCCAAACGAAGAGAAGTCAATAATGAAGACCGATGATCTCGACAACTCAACATCAAGTTTGAAAACCCTAATTACCGATGATTGGGAGGTTTTCCAAGACCAACAGCAGAAACCGAATCAGGATCTTGAGCTTATCGAGCTGTGTTCTTCTCCTACCTAGAACAACGCAAGAATCAATCACTTAGTGCGACAAAACACCGTTGAATTGCAGAATTTGATTAGTTTTTGAGACCTGGTTAGTCAGTTCTGATCCATAACAGCATAAGCAAATTTTGAAGACTTTGTAACTTATTACTTTCATGAATTCATGTGAAATTGATTCATAAACAGTCACTGTGTTTGTAAAAAGACGTTTTTGCCTTAACATACTAATATAGTGTTAGGAATCGGACAGGGTACACGCAGCAGAAACACTTTATCACACACACACGAAAACAGAAAATAAAGCAAAAGATAACACAAGGATTTTACGTGGTTCAGATTCGGTGTAAATCCTACATCCACGGGCTACAACTAGATTTTATTTAACAGAGGAGATTACAAGAGATGCACTCAATCCTTATAGATATTGTGTGTTTTGGTTTTGAGGTGTGCCTTTGCTGTCAGCCAAAGCTACCTATTTATACACAAAAAAATACAATGTGAATTTGAGAAAATTTAAGTCAAATAAATGGGCATGAGAAGCAAGCGTTCAACCATTTGCTTCTTCCTTTTGCTTTTGTTGACTTTCAAGCATTCATATTTAACAATCTCCCACTTGAATGCTTGAACAACTTAGTCTTTCTCTGCCATCCAAATCTTGCAACGATCCTTAAACACACATTCTCTCGTTAATCTCCTAACATAACCAGTCTTCCAAGCTTCCAGTTCCTAAGAACAAGCTAAGACTCAGTCAAATTCTCTTAGTTGTTGCCGCCCCCTCTCATCAATTACCAAAGGGACCAGTTAAAGCTTCCCAGAGCCCTAACTGAACACCGGTCATATCAGACCCAGTTATGGCAAAACCAGCCATAGAAACATCCCCAATCTCAACCGACTCCCACAAATGCGTACCATTGGTTCCTGAAAATTTCAGTGGATAAACACTCTCCAAGCTCAGCAGACTATTCCCAGGAGAGATTTTAACATTCGGCTTTTCAGTCTTACAAACCCATTTCATTTTCGGCCTAGTACCCGGAACACGACCCATGCTCCCACTGTTGCCAAAACCTCTATTTGGTTTAGACTTCCAAACCCGCTCAGCTGACATCCTCGTGGCTCCAGGCTTCAAGTCTGCAAATTGAACCCTCTTAGCTCTACTAGATTCAGCGAACCCGACTTTGTCATTCATCTTAACAGGGGGGGTTACATCCCCAGATGGAACCGGCATCATGTATAACGACCCTCGTTTGAAGCCTTGGGCAATAAGCAAATTCCCATTGAGTACCTTCCACTTTCCACCACCAAACTTGACGTCCAGTCCTTGGTCATCCAATTGCCCAACTGAAATTAACTTAGTTTCCAGTTTTGGAATCAACCTGACATTACGTAAGCACCAAGTAGTTCCCAAAGTAGTTTTTAACTCAATGTCTCCCATACCCGTTACTTCAAGCGTTTCACCGTTACCCAATCTTACCTTCCCAAAGTCACTTTCTTTAAGATTCATCATTGCTTCATTGTTGTGGGTAGCATGAAATGAAGAGCCTGAATCCATAACCCAAGAGTCCACATTACTTTCCATACTGAGTAACAATACATCATCTTCAGAAACATTCTCAGCACCAGCAATGTTCAATTCTTTCTTTGGACATTGACTCTTAACATGTCTCACCTCTTGACAGTTCTAGCACTTCACATTCTTCCTAGTTCTAGACGAACTTCTTCCTTGGCTCCCACTGTTCCTGCTATTCCTTCTACCTCTGTCCATATTTAATAACGAAGAGGAAGATGATCCACCTTGATTTTTGCGTCTGATATCCTCGCCCAAAACCAAGTCTCTAACCCCTTCAAAAGTCATACCACTAGCTCCCACAGAGCTAGTAACAGCCGTAACTGTTCCGGACCAACTATCAGGTAGTGAAGCTAGCAGCAGTGCAGCTTGAGTTTCATTATCAAATTTAATTCCCACAGATGATAATCTGGACATAATTGAATTTAAATTGTTAATGTGAACTGTAACTGAACTTTCCTCATTCATCCTTGTAGTGAACAACTCCCTCATCAAGAACACCTTGTTTGCTGCTGACGGTTTTTCATACATATTTGACAGAGCATCCATCATACCACGCGCCGTGGTTTGATTCATGATGTTGAAAGCAACGCTCTTTGACAACGACAATGTAATAACCGCCCTAGCTTTCTTGTTCTTTGAGTTCCAAACATCTTCATCAGCTTTTTCCATTTTCTCCGGCTTGTCCCCGAGTACCACATCCAAGTCTTTCTGACATAGCAATGCTTCTATTTTCATTTTCCACCAACTAAAATCAGAACCGTCGAACTTCTCGATTACAATCTTGTCTTCAGCCATTACGACAAACAAGAAACAAATGGAGACAACGAAACAGACACAACAATGGCACGGGCCTGACCGATTCGTTCAGTGTACTCGTGTGTGACAGAACAATACCCTTTAAAATACCGAGACACCTTTAATACGATTAATAGAAATTAGTTTCTGATGTGGAAGATCAGATAAAACTGCAACCACAGAGCATACTCTAATTTCTAAAACCGAGACCTCCTCCGAAACCCGAAGCTCTGATACCAGTTGTTAGGAATCGGACAGGGTACACGCAGCAGAAACACTTTATCACACACACACGAAAACAGAAAATAAAGCAAAAGATAACACAAGGATTTTACGTGGTTCGGATTCGGTGTAAATCCTACATCCACGGACTACAACTAGATTTTATTTAACAGAGGAGATTACAAGAGATACACTCAATCCTTATAGATATTGTGTGTTTTGGTTTTGAGGTGTGCCTTTGCTGTCAGCCAAAGCTACCTATTTATACACAAAAAAATACAATGTGAATTTGAGAAAATTTAAGTCAAATAACTGGGCATGAGAAGCAGGCGTTCAACCATTTGCTTCCTCCTTTTGCTTTTGTTGACTTTCAAGCATTCATATTTAACATATAGACCATGTTATAAACAAAAGGACTGTCTATGAAAAGTTTTCAAATCATCCAGACCATTTTAAGGTTTTTAAAAATTAAGAACTGAACTTGATATTTAAAAAAATTACAAGGACCATTTATGAAGTTTTGTCTAAAATTAATGAAATACAAAACCATCCAAAGTTTTATGCGTATTTGAGGGATTAAAGCCTAGAATCCAGACTTATCGATTCTTACATAAACGGAAGTCTTTTGATTCGATATTGGTAATCAATTCATGCGACCATATGAAATTTCAAAATCTTCAATTTCGTTAGTTTTCAAAGAAGACGGGAATTCTCGATTTGTGTTAATAATTGGTTTGAATTGATTAAGAACAACCATATGATCTGATACCACATGTTAATCAATTCTTGGTAATCAGTAATCTCATGATCTTTCTTATCAATTCAAACACAGATTCATCACATATTAGAAGAGAATGAGAAGCGTACTTGGAGGATTAATCTTCTTGTTTGACGTAAGAGATGAAGCCATGATTCCCGTTATGATGTCCTAAATTGATGGAGAATTGCACACGTGAATTTTTGTTGGTGTTCTTATGGAAATCGTCGCAGAGAAAATTGTCTGGGAGATCCCATTTTCAGTTTACGTGTAATAAGAGACATCTAATGGAAAATCATTTTTTACCCCTTATATAATACAATTACTTCCATCAAATAACTACCATTTAAGATGGGGTACCTTTTATGTCATATTGGCAAAGTTGTTATCACAATACATAAATATAACAACATAAAATAAAAATACATAAATGGTCCAAAAGCCACATATTCAGTGAAATATTCTAACATATTAGATACTGTTATTGAAGTCTTAAAGTTACCATAATATAGTTATTAAAACAGACAATAGCAAGTTGCCGATTTAGATAGGATGTCACATAAGCAATTTTGACCACCTTTATCGACATATGATGTTGACACGACATCACTTGAAAGTTTAAAAGATCTTTTTTTTTAAATAAAATTTTGTTGTTATTATAGAGTAAAATGACCTTTAGCCCATTGGACCAAAGTCTCAAAGTTAGTAAAGTTAAAAACGTCATGAACCAATTTTGTAATCAAGTTAAAAAGGGAATAAGAACTCTAACTATTAAATTTGGCACATCATGATACAACCTTCATCCCTCATGCTCTTTCCCACTCCGTACTAGTCCGCCTCAATCACAGCCCCATCGGTTGGCGGCTCCAAAACCACCAACCTGTCGTCATCATTGCCTCACTTCCTCCCACCATTGTTAAACGCCATCATTATGTTTCTTTTCCAACTATCGTCAAACCTCTCACCTAATTGAGTTTGATTTCAGCTTCAATTTACGACACCACAACCTTCAAATCCAACGACGTCAACGTCAACATTGATCTATTCGCGAGTGACCAATCCGGTGCCAAAACTGATGTGTAAGACCAAACCATTTATAAACCATTCTCATTAACTAAGGACTATCAATCACATACTAGACATTGTACCTAATCGTGTACCAGTATAGTATGATAAGAAATAGTGTCGAACTCTTAGGGAATATGTATGAAACAACGTTTGCTTATTCGATTACCGGCTAATACGAAAAAATTAAAGTAATAAAGTGTAACACCCCAGCTTTTACAACATTTTTTTTTCAAACTTATAATACAAATATTTAATTATACAAACCATTTAAATTTTTACAAACGGGGTATCACAAATACATACCATAGCCATAGTTCAAACCTGTTTATTTTATATTTTTGTACAATAGAAGCTACGGTCCCACCCGACTCTTCTAACGTCCTCCCTGTTTACCTGAGTACATAGCATTTCAAAAAAAACATATACGTGAGACATAATGTCTCGTGAGCGTTATGGGTTTAGACCCAAAAACATTTTACCAATAATATCATTATTCTTTAATTGTTCAATATTTCTTTTCCTGTGAGCGCACCCACATGTATTTCTTATTTCTTTTCAATGGTACATTCCTACGAGCGCACCCGTAGGTTTTATACGGGACGCACCCGTATAGCTACTTCCCCAATAGCATGAAACGAATTCATCTACCAAGGTAAGACAACTACTTCGCGATGGGAGGTACCATCCCAGTAGTGTCTTTTTTGCCACCCCTACCGCAGCAGGCCGTGGTCTTTATCCGGATACTTCTCAACTTGTCAACAGGGCTCAATCACCTTATTACTTTCTTGTATTTCATTTACCATTTCTGTACACACTTACTATTCCTTTATTCCATTTTCAGTTTCACAAAACATTTTGGTTCCATAGAACCATTTCCCTTTTCATTAAATCATTTTCAGTTTCGTTAAATCATTTCAATTTCCATAAAACCATTTTGACGCCCAAAACATTCTTTAATAAAATTCATTTCGCTATGTACCCGAAAATCCACATAACACTCATCTCGGTCACCTAGGAGTTAGTTATCTTCTTGGACTCCTTTCTTTTTATCCTGAGCAACCTTGTTTGAACCACCACCTATTATATACGAGTTATACATTTATACTCAGTTCATACATTTACAATAGCTAACTTTACAGTTTAGAAGTACCATAGTATGCAACTACAATTCATTTGTTAGGCTACAATCTCTATTAATTAACTTCCTTCAATTTATAACTTCCCCGGAAAACACGTATTTTGCTACAGTACCCTCGGGAGGTCGTATTTCTGTTCCGACAATTTTCCGCATGTTTTCACACCATTTTAGGCCTATGGTATGAATTATAGACCAAACGGACAAGTCTAGAGCCAAGTTCAAAACTCAAAATTGGACAGATTGCTGCCCAGCAAAGAGCACGACTCGTGCTCTTTTTCTTCACTGGGAAGCACGACTCGTGCTTATGGTCTTTGACCATTTCTGACTTCTACAGTGTGGCACGACTCGTGCCAATCCATATGCAAAAAGGCACGACTCGTGTCTGCGCTGCAGAGACGGGTTTTTGCCCGATTTTTGTGCTGCAGCCCCCTGTTTTGGTCCATTAAGTCCTTAATACTTATCCTAATCAATTTATATCATTCTATGACTAAAACCTTCAGTTTACATCAGGTTTTAATCCATAGAAACAACTCAATTACACAAATTCTTAGTTTTAGGGTTCTTGAGGAAATTTCTCAATTCTTTGCTTCTAATTGGTTTTCAAAGATGGAATTGAGTTCCAATGATATGTAGAATCATTATTTAGAAGTTAGAAATTGAAATCAATCCCACCCACTACTGAATTTCGTTTTCATCCCCTCAAGATAACTAAAAATGGTTTAGATAACTTGCAAGAATGAAACTCTAACCTTAGATGACTTAGGAATCAAAATCTTCAAACTTGGTTCTTCAATTCCCGTGTTAATTTCTCCAGAATCTTCCAGGACCCGAGCTCCCTTTCTCCTGCTATAGGTGTTTCACGATTTCAGTAGAGAGAGCTAGAGGCTTCTCTCTATTTATACCTCCATAGTTTCCCTCTTAACCCCTCTAGTTCCAATACTTACACTTTGACACAAAATCTGATTTTTATTACAATAAGCTTATATACTTTACATTATTACCCACAATACAAAAATATTTACATTGAGATCCAAAAGATGACAAAAGACTGATTTGCCCTTTCTCATAACTTTAATATTATACGTAATTATTTTATTACAGATTTTTGGCGGGTTCTTACAACCTCCCCCCTTAAGAGGATTCCGTCCTCGGAATCTTCTCATAGTTCATGAAATTGGGATATCTTCTCTTCATGTCTTCCAAAGTCTCCCAAGTCAAATCTGAACCCGACGGGTGCTTCCATTTGACCAAAACTAGATCAATTTCCTTGTTCCTCAACTTTTTGGTTCTCACTTCCAACATCGCTTCTGGTTCTTCTATCAGCTTATTCGGGGCCTCTACTTTTAAGTCTTCCAACGGGATAACAAGTTCACTCTTCCCAAAATACTTTTTCAAATAGCACACATGGAACGTATCATGTATACCACTCAGTTCACGCGGTAACTCTAGCTTGAAAGCTTGTTCGGCAATTTTCTTTAAGATCTTGAAGGGTCTAATGTATCTTGGACTTAGTTTACCCCTCTTTCCAAATCTTACTACACCTTTCCACGATGATACTTTGAGCATCACCATATCACCTTCCTTTAAATCATAAGGTCTCTTCTTCAAGTCTGCATAGCTCTTCTGCCTATCTTGAGCAGCTTTCATATTAGCTTGAATTATTTTGATCTTTTCGTTTGTTATCCTTACAATTTCTGGCCCAGTTATTTTAGTCTCCCCTGCTTCCAACCAACACAAAGGGGTTCTACACTTCCTGCCATATAGAGCTTCGAATGGTGGCATCCCAATACTGGAATGATAACTGTTGTTATAAGAAAATTCCACCAATGGCAAGTGCTCGTCCCAATTTCCACCAAAATCCAGAGCACACGATCGTAGCATATCTTCTATGGTTTGGATGGTTCGTTCACTTTGCCCGTCTGTCTGGAGATGATAAGCTGTACTCATTTTAATTTTTGTCCCCATTCGTTCTTGTAGTGCTTCCCACAATTTTGAGGTAAATCATGGGTCTCTGTCAGACACAATAGACAAGGGAGCTCCATGAAGTCTTATAACTTCATCCTTGTATATCTGCGCCAATGTCTCCAATTGTGTATTTTCATTAATTGCCAAAAACATAGCACTTTTGGTCAAACGGTCAACAATGACCCATATACTATTATGACCCTTTCTAGTTCTTGGCAACCCAACTATGAAATCCATGGTTATGTCTTCCCATTTCCCCGTTGGAATTTGCAGTGGTTGAGTATTTCCATATGGAGCTTGGTGTTCCGCTTTCACCTGTGCACAGGTTGCACATTTAGAGATATATTTGACAATTCTTTTCTTCATCCCCAGCCACCAGTACTGTTCTTTGAGGTCTCGATAAGTTTTCGTGCTTCCTGGATGAATGGAATATTTTGACTTATAGGATTCTTCTAGTATCAACTTTCGGATTCCACCTGCTTTTGGTACCCACACGCGATTTCTGACTGTCTTCAGTCCATGGGTATTTTCCCCAAACACCAAATCTTTTCCCAGTTTTTCCTTCTTTAAGTCACCACTTTCCAACACTTGTTTCTGCGCGTCTTTGATGCTTTCTATTAGACTTGATTTCAATTCGATCTTCATCAACTTCTCTTGACTTTTCTTTTCATGAAACTTCCTGCTTAAAGCATCTGCTACCACATTCGCTTTCCCAGGGTGGTAAGCGATTTCACAGTCATAATCATTTATTAGCTCCAACCACCTACTTTGTCTCATGTTGAGATCTTTTTGTGAGAATACACATTGCAGGCTCTTATGATCTGTGTACAAGGTGCACTTGGTTCCATATAGGTAATGCCTCCAGATTTTTAATGCAAACACAATTGCCGCCAATTCCAAATCGTGCGTTGCATACCGAGTTTCGGGTTCTTTTAATTGACGAGAAGCGTATGCTATCACTTTCCCCCGCTGCATTAGTACGCAACCCAATCCTCTATTAGAGGCATCACTATACACCACGAAATCTTCAGTTCCCTCTGGTAGGGTAAGAACCGGCGCATTACATAGTTTTTCTTTCAATGTCTCAAATGCTTTTTCTTGTTCCGCTCCCATTCAAATTTTACCCCTTTTCTTGTTAGCTTCGTAAGAGGTACTGCAATTCGTGAAAAATCTTGGATGAACCGTCGGTAGTACCCGGCGAGTCCAAGAAAACTTCTCACTTCTGTCGGGGTCTTTGGTATTTCCCATTTCATCACTGCTCCTACTTTTGCTGGATCTACTTTAATGCCTTGGATTGAGACGACGTGTCCAAGGAATTGCACTTCCCTCAGCCAGAATTCGCACTTTGAAAATTTCGCATATAGTTTCTCTTTCTTTAAAACTTCTAGTACCGTTCTCAGATGATTCTTGTGGTCTTCCGCATTCTTTGAGTAGATAAGAATGTCATCAATAAAGACAATAACAAACTTATCAAGGAACGGCTTGCACACCCTATTCATCAAATCCATGAAGATTGCCGGGGCATTCGTCAAACCAAAAGGCATGACTAGGAATTCATAATGCCCATAGCGAGTGCGGAAAGCAGTCTTCTCAATATATTCGTTTCTTACGCGCACCTGATGATAACCAGACCGAAGATCAATCTTGGAGAAATAATCGGCGCCTTGCAACTGATCAAACAGATCATCTATTCGTGGTAGCGGGTAACGGTTCTTAATGGTAATTTTGTTGAGCTCACGATAATCAATACACATCCGCATGGTATCATCCTTCTTTTTGACGAACAGCACCGGTGCACCCCAAGGCGACACACTGGGGCGTATGAAGCCTTTATCGAGTAATTCCTGTAATTGTGACATCAACTCCCGCATTTCAGTCGGGGCCAAACGGTATGGAGCACGGGCGATAGGAGAAGCTCCAGGTACAAGATCGATTCGGAATTCAACTTGTCTCTCTGGTGGCAACCCGGGTAAATCATCTGGAAACACTTCAGGGTATTCTTTCACCACGTCAATGTCATTTACTGTTTTCTTTGCTTTATCTTCTGTCATTACATACGCCACATATGATAAACATCCTTTCACCAAACATCTTCTAACTTTCGCTGCACTAATCAAACTTGACATCCTCTTGGGTTTTTCACCATAAACATACACCTTGCTACCATCCGGAATTTTCACCGACACTATCTTCTTTCCACATGCAATTTTCGCATCGTTGGCCCCAAGCCAATCCATACCAATAACAACATCAAAAGTCTTCACTCCAATCGGAAGAAGATTCAACGAAAATTTCTGGTCATCTATACTGAGTTCGCAACCACGGTACACTTGTTTTATCTCCACCTTCTTACCACTTGCCAATTCGACCTCACATACACAATCTAATGGTTCTAACGGTACGTTGAATTTTAGACCAAACTCTCGGGACACAAACGAACACGTAGCATCGGAATCAAATAATACGTAAGCAGGCATCTGGTTAATTAATAGAGTACCTGAGACCACGTCTTGTGTCTCTTTTGCTTCTTCCCGGGTGAGTTGGAAGGCGCGAGTCTTCACCTTTTGGGGCTCCGTCTTTTTCTGCGCAGTTGATACCATTGTTCCGCCACCCTTCTTCGGACAGTTGAAACTATAGTGGCCCTTTTCGTGACATGAGAAACACTCGACTTCGCTGAGCTTCGGATAGGTACACTCCCTAGCCTTGTGCCCCGTTCTTCCGCAGTTAAAACAAGCCGTACTTCCCATCTTACATTCGCCC
This sequence comes from Cichorium intybus, assembly GCA_023525715.1. Classification (NCBI taxonomy): domain Eukaryota; kingdom Viridiplantae; phylum Streptophyta; class Magnoliopsida; order Asterales; family Asteraceae; genus Cichorium; species Cichorium intybus. The sequence goes on along the minus strand of CM042015.1, from coordinate 18,725,664 downwards.
GTATGCTCTTTCCCACATTTCTTACACGTCTTTCGGCTGCCCTGCTTGGTTGACATCACTACCGACTTTCCCTTCTTATTCCAGCTACTACTCCCGCCATTGAATTTACGTTTATCCCCAGTAACTTGCCTCTCCATTGTTCTTCGTTTCCACACATCTTCAACATTTCTTGCTGCCTCAAACGCCGCATCCATTGTTACCGCCCGTTTTACTTCCAATTCATACTCCCAGGGTAGGCCTTTCACATAACGGTTGATTCGTGCCCGCTCCGTAGTGTAAATGTTTCCCACAAACGGTAGCATATCGCTGAATTTTTTAGTATACCCGGCCACAGTCAAACTACCCTTCTTTAGTGTAAGAAATTCGTCTTCAAGTTTTTCTATGTCCCGAAGGGGACAATATTTATTCTTCAGGCGAGTAGTGAATTCGGTCCACGACCATTTATAAATTACATCCTTTCCAACCAGTTCGTAAAGGGTATTCCACCAAACTAACGCATCGTCTTTTAACATTCGTGAGGCATAATAAACTTTATCTTTCTCATGACACTTGCTGACCTCCAGTACTTGCTCCGTCTCCCGTATCCACCTCATCGTGACTTTAGGCTCGTAGCTACCATAGTATTCCGTTGGTTTACATGCTAGAAAAGTTTTGAAAGAACATCTCTTCTTGTCTTCTGTCCCCACACTATCCTCCTCTGTAACCGAATCTCCATTAGTGGGTCTCCAAGAAGCATCATCTGCTGAAGGATTAGGATGTGGGTCCCCCAACCGTGTATTCAACATTTGGCGCATATCTTCCCTCATCTTCGTCTTTAGGTTACTAATAAGATTTTGTATGGCCTCCAAAGTCACAGGTGGAGGTTGCGGTATTGGATTTGGGTTAGGACCCATGTTAACCGTATCATCGACAGGGTTATCTTCATGGGACGGGGTATGACTTGCTGCCCGTCCTTCACTCGACAGATTCTGATTTCCACTCTCCATTTACTATATAAAACAAATAGAATTCGCGTTTGTTACTTCACATATATGTGTATATTTATCAATATACTCAAAAGTGGTAGCATATGATCTCCCTATGGAACTTGCGTTCCCAAGTATCTCTCTACCCAATTTCCACAACCAAATTCCTCAGGGTCCCCCGTGACTTCACCATTTCCAAAGCATATCCTGTGGTTACAATAATACGGGCCCAATATTATTTTAACCACCTATATACTTTGGCTCTAGTGTCATCACAAGACCCCCTGATTCATCGGTTTCTGTGGATTGCAATACTACAAATTACCGACTCTACCCCGTTAGTTAGTACCTAGTACTACTACTTTAATTACTATTAATCCACTAGTTTAAGCCTAGGATGGTTACCCAACCTAATTCGCTTAAACCATGGCTCTGATACCAAATTGTAACACCCCAGCTTTTACAACATTTTTTTTTCAAACTTATAATACAAATATTTAATTATACAAACCATTTAAATTTTTACAAACGGGGTATCACAAATACATACCATAGCCATAGTTCAAACCTGTTTATTTTATATTTTTGTACAATAGAAGCTACGGTCCCACCCGACTCTTCTAACGTCCTTCCTGTTTACCTGAGTACATAGCATTTCAAAAAAAACATATACGTGAGACATAATGTCTCGTGAGCGTTATGGGTTTAGACCCAAAAACATTTTACCAATAATATCATTATTCTTTAATTGTTCAATATTTCTTTTCCTGTGAGCGCACCCACAGGTATTTCTTATTTCTTTTCAATGGTACATTCCTACGAGCGCACCCGTAGGTTTTATACGGGACGCACCCGTATAGCTACTTCCCCAATAGCATGAAACGAATTCATCTACCAAGGTAAGACAACTACTTCGCGATGGGAGGTACCATCCCAGTAGTGTCTTTTTTGCCACCCCTACCGCAGCAGGCCGTGGTCTTTATCCGGATACTTCTCAACTTGTCAACAGGGCTCAATCACCTTATTACTTTCTTGTATTTCATTTACCATTTCTGTACACACTTATTATTCCTTTATTCCATTTTCAGTTTCACAAAACATTTTGGTTCCATAGAACCATTTCCCTTTTCATTAAATCATTTTCAGTTTCGTTAAATCATTTCAATTTCCATAAAACCATTTTGACGCCCAAAACATTCTTTAATAAAATTCATTTCGCTATGTACCCGAAAATCCACATAACACTCACCTCGGTCACCTAGGAGTTAGTTATCTTCTTGGACTCCTTTCTTTTTATCCTGAGCAACCTTGTTTGAACCACCACCTATTATATACGAGTTATACATTTATACTCAGTTCATACATTTACAATAGCTAACTTTACAGTTTAGAAGTACCATAGTATGCAACTACAATTCATTAGTTAGGCTACAATCTCTATTAATTAACTTCCTTCAATTTATAACTTCCCCGGAAAACACGTATTTTGCTACAGTACCCTCGGGAGGTCGTATTTCTGTTCCGACAATTTTCCGCATGTTTTCACACCATTTTAGGCCTATGGTATGAATTATAGACCAAACGGACAAGTCTAGAGCCAAGTTCAAAACTCAAAATTGGACAGATTGCTGCCCAGCAAAGAGCACGACTCGTGCTCTTTTTCTTCACTGGGAAGCACGACTCGTGCTTATGGTCTTTGACCATTTCTGACTTCTACAGTGTGGCACGACTCGTGCCAATCCATATGCAAAAAGGCACGACTCGTGTCTGCGCTGCAGAGATGGGTTTTTGCCCGATTTTTGTGCTGCAGCCCCCTGTTTTGGTCCATTAAGTCCTTAATACTTATCCTAATCAATTTATATCATTCTATGACTAAAACCTTCAGTTTACATCAGGTTTTAATCCATAGAAACAACTCAATTACACAAATTCTTAGTTTTAGGGTTCTTGAGGAAATTTCTCAATTCTTTGCTTCTAATTGGTTTTCAAAGATGGAATTGAGTTCCAATGATATGTAGAATCATTATTTAGAAGTTAGAAACTGAAATCAATCCCACCCCACTACTGAATTTCGTTTTCATCCCCTCAAGATAACTAAAAATGGTTTAGATAACTTGCAAGAATGAAACTCTAACCTTAGATGACTTAGGAATCAAAATCTTCAAACTTGGTTCTTCAATTCCCGTGTTAATTTCTCCAAAATCTTCCAGGACCCGAGCTCCCTTTCTCCTGCTGTAGGTGTTTCACGATTTCAGTAGAGAGAGCTAGAGGCTTCTCTCTATTTATACCTCCATAGTTTCCCTCTTAACCCCTCTAGTTCCAATACTTACACTTGGACACAAAATCTGATTTTTATTACAATAAGCTTATATACTTTACATTATTACCCACAATACAAAAATATTTACATTGACATCCAAAAGATGACAAAAGACTGATTTGCCCTTTCTCATAACTTTAATATTATACGTAATTATTTTATTACAGATTTTTAGCGGGTTCTTACATAAAGGGACTTATAAAAATGCAAAACAAACTAACAATGGGGAAACCATGGAAAAATGATTTGGAAAACAGATCTAAAGGTATTTTTATCTAGATTTGATTTCACCTTCAATTATGATTGATTAATATTATGTGCAATGTTTATTTAAATACGATTTACTAATTCCTAAATTGATGAATTCCTTTGGTCCATTTACTAGTTTTATGATCCTGAGGACCTAATCACAATGGTCATGTAAATTAATTATCCTTATTACCAGTCATTTTATTCATATCTAGTGATTTAATCGGACAATTAGTAACACTGGTCATGGTGAATAATTATTGCACAGAATGAGCATCTAATGCATCTTACACCTTAAAGTTTATGACTTCACTATTCTAACCCTATGATTTGGTTCATCTCTAGTCACATCTGCTTAGCGGTCATAGTATAGACATGATTCAAGTCAAACAACCAGATGGGTCCTTTAGATCGAATTAACTCAATAATAAAACTATAAAGTTGCAAACCTCAACATATAAGGTTGTATGATTAAACTAACAAGATAAAATAAACAGCTTTCTAATAACCAAATATCAGTCAATGCATAAAATCCAAGTTTATTCAAAGTCAAACAAAAACATTGAGTTGTCAACCCCAAATCCAGAACCGAAACAGAAAGAAATCATAATGTTCACTAATTATAGACATAAAAGTGAAACAAAACTTTAATCTAATGATTTATGCTTCCGTTTCAACCTTTCGGCCTTCCAATACCCTTCTGGACTCTCAAACCGTCGACTTTTGGGTTTTTCCTCGGCCCTCAAGTCAAAAAAATATCGAAAAGATGTATCTGGAACTGATTAAATGCGGTTTTTATAGAGTTTTTGCCAACTTAAGATGGCGTCGCGATGCTATCCCCAACGCATCGCTAAAAGTGAAAACCTCGCGATTCATTATGATGTTCAAAATATCAAAATCCCGTGGTCGCGCCGCTAAATACCACACTTTTCCAACACTTCCGTTTCAGCTCCATTTTCAGCCCTTATTGCTCCTTTTGCGTCAAACGTACCATAAGTCCTGAAATATAATATTTTCAACCATTAAGTACCATTATTCTCACTTTTAGACAAAATTGTAACATTTCGGCACTTGATATTACGTGAAATATATAAATAGTTTTAGCAATATCAAACATCGTCTAAACATATCACATATAGGCTGGCATATATTGTTGCACGATCCCTACAGAGTACGGTTGTTACAAAGCAAAAGAAGAAGAAGCTGTCAACAGTGAGACTAGATGGAAAGTGACGGTTACTAGTAAAAATGTTTAAACGGATTCGAATCAGGTGGTTGAAGATGAAAATGGTGTATACCTTGGAAAAGTCGAAAGAGTACTATTAATCTATCTTTGTAATACATGTTTCAAGTCGTTTTTTGTAAAATAAAATTATAGAATTATAAAATTAAAATAAATAGATGTATTTGAAGGTTGAGTTTGAAGTACCTAAAATGATAAGGTTCTTTTTATAAAGGGAAAGTAAGTGTAAGAAAATTTGAGGACCAAAGGAGTAATTTATTCAAGATTAGAGAGATAGTCGACACCGATCGTCTCTCGTTGTAGTAGACTTAACAAGAAGAAAAAATTGGGGGGGGGGGGGGGGGTTATTGAAGGGTTTCCCCTTTTCGCCTGTAATTGCACAATCCAAATCCCATCTCATGAATGTCAATAAAATAAAAGAGTGTTGTTCTTACCACTGTAGTCGAGTATAACTGAACCTATTTAATTCATTTTTATTTTTCCTAATGAGATTCATGTTGATTCATATCAAAATTGCAATTTAATTTATTCAAGATTAGAGAGATAGTCGACGCCGATCGTCTCTCGTTGTAGTAGACTTAATTAGAAGAAAAAATTGGGGGGGGGGGGGGGTGTTATTGAAGGGTTTCCCCTTTTTGCCTGTAATTGCACAATCAAAATCCCATCTCATGAATGTCAATAATATAAAAGAGTGTTGTTCTTACCACTGTAGTCGAGTATAACTGAACCTATTTAATTCATTTTTATTTTTCCTAATGAGATTCATGTTGATTCATATCAAAATTGCAATTTAATTTATTCAAGATTAGAGAGATAGTCGACGCCGATCGTCTCTCGTTGTAGTAGACTTAATAAGAAGAAAAAATTGGGGGGGAGGGGGGGGGGGTGTTGTTGTAGTAGACTTAATAAGAAGAAAAAATTGGGGGGGAGGGGGGGGGGTGTTATTGAAGGGTTTCCCCTTTTTGCATGTAATTGCACAATCCAAATCCCATCTCATGAATGTCAATAATATAAAAGAGTGTTGTTCTTACCACTGTAGTTGAGTATAACTGAACCTATTTAATTCATTTTTATTTTTCCTAATGAGATTCATGTTGATTCATATCAAAATTGCAATTATAACTGAACCTATTTAATTTAACAAGCTCATTAGGAAAATGAAAATGGATGCAATAACAAGAACATTAGGAAAAATAAAAATGCTTCTAATGATAAATCTCTTGAGTCGCTGACCTAAAAACATGATAATAAGAACATTAGGAAAAATTATCCATGCGACAATTCTATGTCTTAATTCCTACATTTCATTTAAAGTAGCCAATTCGAATGTCAGGAGCTATATCTAAGAATAAAAAAAAGTCCTGATTTTTCCACTTAAATTTTTGATTCGTCCACTGAAAAAATAAATATATGGACAATTATACCCTTATTTTGATTTGGAAATATTTAAAAAGAAAAACGATTTTTCCCTTAAGGCTGAAGGGTGTGCAAGACACCCATGACAACCCAAGACTCTCGTCACGTCATCGCCACGTCACAAAGACTTCCAAGACTTCCACTAGGGGTGTGCAAGACTCACATGACTACCATTTTAATTTCCACATCACATTTTTATTTTCCATATTTTTAATTAAGACCAAACATTAAATTAAATTTAAATAAAAACATTATATTAATTAAAACCATAATATTAAAATAAAAAAACATTACATTAAATTAAAAAAGACATAAAAAAAATTAAACATCTCCTAAATTATTTTAAAATAAAAAGCATTTCCTAGTCGTCGTCGTCGTCGGTTGCGTCGTTGCGAGTCGCGTACACGTACTCCGTCAAATCGTGTCGGAGATTGGCATTCATTTCCGCATTGTGTATTTCTAGTACACGAGTAAAGTATGCCTCGCTACCGGGAAAAAATTGTGTCGGCTCCTGTGTCATATGATGAGGTTGATAGATGCAAATATTCCGACCTTTTTCTTCAATTATCATATTGTGTAATATGATAACACCGTACATTACTTTGCGTATGTTGTCGAGGTGCCATGCTCGTGACGGGTTTTGCACTATAGTCCATCTCTTTTTTAGGACACCGAATGCACGTTCCACATCTTTCCGTGCGGACTCTTGACGTTGCGTGAATAGTACCCGTTTCTCGTCAATCGGGTGTTGGTACGCTTTTACAAATGTGGAATAATTTGGATATATACCGTCGGTGAGTAAATACCCACGTGGGTATTCGGAGTCGTTCACTTTAAACGGAACGTCGACCGATTTTTCTAGTAGGATATCGTTGAATATCGGCGATGAATCTAGAACGTTTAGGTCGTTGTTCGCCCCCGGAACCCCGAAGTACGCATGCCAAATCCATAAATCTTGTGACGCCACCGCTTCTAGTATTAGGGAAGGTGTGCCGTGATGACCCCCGGTGTATTGTCCTTTCCACGCGTTTGGACAATTTGCCCAATCCCAATGCGTACAATCTATGCTCCCGGGCATACCCGGTAGACCATGTGACTGGTGATGTGCCGCATATAGTTCTTCAACATCGTTTCGTGTAGGTTTTCGCAAATAAATAGGACCGTATAACTCATAAATATATTCACAAAAAGCATATATACTTTGCCGAGCGGTTTTTGCTGACATCCGCAAATATTCGTCAACGGCGTCAAAAGTGTATCCATAACCCAAAAGACGAAGAGCCGCTCCACATTTTTGGTGTGGCGTAAAACCCCTTTTGCCTCATCCGTCGTATCGCAATTGGAAAAGTTCGTAGTTGGCTTCCAAATCGTGCACGATCCGTAGAAACATCGATCGGGTCAAACGAAACCGGCTTTTGAAATCCTTGTCGTCATACACGCAATCTTCGGAAAAATAGTCGCGAATAAATTTTTCGTGTCCTTCTTCGCGGTTTCTATTTTTCGCCGCTAATCGCCGCCTTTTTTCCGGAGTTTCTGCTCGGTTCACGTAAATAGTCCCGACTTCCATCATTGCCGTGAATACCAAATCATCACCCGAGTCTTCAGAATCCGAATGGAAATCCATAAGAGAAAACTGAAAGGTATATATATATATATATATATATATATATATATATATATATATATATATATATATATATATATATATATATATATATATATATATATATATATATATATATATATATATATATATATATATATATATATATATATATATATATATATATATATATATATATATGTGTTGTGATATGTGTTGTGTGTGATATGTGTTTGAAAGGTATATATGTATATATATAGTGAAATTTTTAAAAAATTTATTATTATTATTTTTTAATTTCCAACGGCTCCAAACGGTCCGATTTTTTGAATTTTCGCCGTCTTCATACGTTCGCCGCATGACGACGTCGGGACGCAAACGGTCGAGGACGCGCGGGGGGGGGGGGGGGGGGGGGCGGTGTTTGCCGCGTCTTCGTCGCTGACGTGAAGGACGCAGGGGGGGCCGCGTGCGGCATACCCCACAGCCTAAATACGCAGCTTCCTAAACTGCGAAAAACTCTCACTCTGTTCTTTGGAATCCGTAATTGGTTACACCACTTTTATTTGGAATCCGCTTTTCTTATTTTGGTTTAGGAAAAACTCTCACTCTGTTCTTTGGAATCCGTAATTGGTTACACCACTTTTATTTGGAATCCGCTTTTCTTATTTTGGTTCATTGGAATCCACTTTTTTTATTGGTTACGATCTTCTTTTGACATACGTTTATACCATGCTTTTTGATATTTTTTTATTTGGTCATTTTTTACCTCATTAGCTTTATTTTTTATACTCCATTTGTCCCTTTTTATAGTTCACTTTTGACTTTTAAAAGTATTTCTTTTTCAACTTTGACCATAAATATTTTTTGTTTTGTTATATAATAGTTGATGCAAAATATATGGATGAATTGCGTTTTAAACGTATTTCCATTGGTATAATTTTCATCAAGTATCATATAACACAAACAAAAATATTTAGGGGATAGCTAAAAAGACACCATTTTTTACCAATTAGACACCTTAATCATTATTTTTAAGTAAGTCAACTGTTTTTTATTTGTTGAAATTACAATGTTTTCCGGAAATAATAGATATGATTGTTTAAGAATGTTTGACTTTTATTTATAGATGTATATTGGGTGTCTATTTAGTAGCACCCAATATTTAAAGTCAAAGTTGAAAAAGAAAAACATTTAAAAGTCAAAAGTGGACAACAAAAAAAGGACGGAGGGAGTAATATGTTATAAAGGCATTATTTAGATAAAAGTATTAGTCAATCAACTACATTATATATATATATATATATATATATATATATATATATATATATATATATATATATATATATATATATATATATATATATATATATATATATATATATATATGTATATATATATATATATATATAGGGATGAGTTCAATGCAGAACTAAAATAAACTGCCTAACTGCATAACTATATTTTTTACCGTTGATCTAATTTTGATGATAAAGGGTATGATCCATATCCCTATTTCTGTTACTGAATTAAAGGTTCTTATCCTGAGCGCAGATTTCATCAATGATCATAAACCCATAGAACACTCAATTTCAATTGAATCTATTGCATATTTCATTAACAATAAGATCGAATCCTCAATTTCAATTGAATCGATTGAGAATCTTATTAAGGAATGGATTATCCAGACGATTCGAGAACATCAATACAGCAATTGAAAGCGAGTAGCAACGAAAGTACAGGTAATGTAAATCTTCGTAGGGTTTAATTTGCTTATTGAATTGTAATATTCATCAAATATAGTCATGTTCGTTTAAAATTAGTTGTTTCAATCATACAGTAGTAACAATATACATCGAAATACCATTTTGTTGATGGATTCACGTGCAAAATTGTTTATTCGTATGTCTGCTATTATGTTACGTGATCGTATTTCATCTGTAAAACATTATGTTCACTAATGAACATATGTTCATCCATGAACATCAAACTACTTTCATATCTGTGTAATGTACGTATAACGATCGTATTACGCAAGTTTGAAATATCATTTTGTTTATGGATTTACCTACAAAAACTCTTATTCGTATGGTGCTATAATGTTACGTGACATCTTTCAATCATTATGTTCACTGATGAACGTATGTTCATCAATGAACATATGTTCATCAATGAACATATGTTCATCAATGAACATATGTTCATCAATGAACATCAATCTATATAACTGCGATAAACCCTAGGTGCGCAATGGAGAAGAATGATTGAGCGGAATCGAGGATGGTTGGTACGTAATGGAGTGCTATAATCGTTAATTAATTCGCAATGGAGATAGCCGATCGCTTCAATTTGCGCATTGATCTAAACCCCCTTCGTTTTTCAAAGAAACGAAACCCACGTCAATTGAAGAGGACGGGACTCTACTCTAAACCCTCTTTCGTTTTTTGAACCAGAAATTACTCTTTGATTGTTTTGAAAAAACCACTGGAGATGGCTCCTTCATTTTCGGAACGAATCACATCTTTCAGCTGCAATGCCGAAATTACCCTTACCCGATTTTTCTAAGATTTTATTTATTACGTTTTTTGTGAACCGTTGATTTATAAATCTAAGGGTGGAAATGTTAGTTCTGTAGTTAGGCAGTATTTTTTAGTTCTGTAAAGAATATATATATATATATATATATATATATTATTTTAAACTAATACACATCAAATCACAATTAAATGTTGTCCAACAAAAATATTCCAACTAATACATGTCAAATCACAATAAAATGTTGCCCAACAAAAATATTCAAATTAGTGTATATCAAACAATTTAACTAGTCATATGACATATCGTCATTTGAAAAGGTTGGATATGCATTCAAATCTGGTAAATTCTTCTCACGAGTAGAACTTGAAGTTTTTGGTGTTTGAGATGATTCCATAATCTCAAATCTTAAAGGGTCTCGTACGGTAGAATTTATTCCTCTTTTCTTTTTTGATTTTGGAGGTCTACCCTATGGTTGACGAATCATGGGCTCAAAGAACATATTAGATTTAGTCAAAAGTTTAGTAATCATAGAAGTAGCAAATTCTTTCTTACTTAGAGGCCACATTTGGTATCTTGAAGACAACTTACTAAGCAACTCATCAAATTCGTTGGCACCATCATTGTGTGAATCATCTTCTGAATTCAGTTGCAATGAATCAATCTTCCAATGTGGATGAATAAGATCCAATGAAAGTGTCATTCCTTGCAAATTTTTTATCTTGTGAGCACAAGGAAGACGCATGGTTGCCATAAAATGATCGGTGCAAGGAGCCATTGTACCTAAAAAACCAAATAGCTATTAAAGGTTAATGAAAAATTAATGTGGTGCAACAATGTAAAACTATAACTTTGTAAACATTACCATTATTTATTTTTTCATATTGCGTATGAAATGCCTTTAATGTGAAATGAGATACATGATATAAAACCTCTCTAAAACAAGGCACGTTACACTTGTGAAGAACTTGGATTCTCTCACTTGCGAGTTTCACTTTAATCTCGTTGAACTCATGTTTGATTGCAAGACAAATCTTTTCTTTAACTTCTTGAAAGCCACCCGTAGATACTTGTAGATACAATTTGAGTTTTGCATGAGCACCTTCGGCCCTTGATGATGAACGATTACCAAAATGTAAATAATTTTCTGTCCAAGCGCTAACAAACTTTTCTTTCCAAGGCAACCACGTGTTTTTTATATACTCAATTGCAACTTTCTTCGTATGATAGAACTACTCAAATTCACCCCAGTTATGCTAAAAAATAATTGTCGTTGTTGAATATGCTACATTATTCCAACTTGACATAAATATATCAAACTCCTCTGCATGTACAAAATCCTTCTTGCAATTCGCCAATACATTCTTTTCAATATGCCAAATACACAAAAGGTTTGTCGTGTTCGGAAATACCATCTTTATGACATTCATTAATGCCAACTCTCTATCAGACATAATCACAGACGGTCACGATTTTCAAGCATCTTCTTAAACACACTTAATGCCCAAATATAACTATCTTCATCCTCCCTGTCTAGAAAAACAAACCCAGAATAAAAAGAGGTATTAAAGCATGAAACCCCAATAACGTCAAGGAGAGGCATGTTATATTTGTATGTTTTGTAAGTACAATCCATCACAAAGACATTTGAGAAAACTTTGGCCAGTTTAATTGACAAGGGATTTGCAATGAACAAATGAGTTATATGCCCTACTGAATTATGTAGAATATCATAAACAAATCCCTCTTTTTTAAACTCTTCAAATAAGGCACCAACCATCGATCGATTTTTCAAGTTTTCCCTGCGGATTTTTGCCTTTAGGTTGTATACAGTTTGAGAGGTTGCCGGAAGCTTTTGGTTTCTTTGACGCAAAGAAGAAAGAATTTGCCTTGGGTATGCCAGAAAGCGTCATACTCTTTACGCTTTGTGCGTCATCAGATGATAATCGACGGAATGATGGATGACCAGAGATATCAGTAGACGGCTCATGGTTGTGAGTTAAGTTTTTTGCTTTAAGTGCCCAAGTACCATCATTTACTTTTTTACCTACAATTTGGAAGGGGCATTTGATCAAACGAGATCCGGTGTTCTTTTTTCCTTTTATCTCCAATTAAGGATGAGAATCGGTCCGGACCCGGACCGAACCGGACCGAGAACCGAAGAACCGAGAACCGATTTTATAGGAAACGAAGAACCGGGAACCGGACCGAATACCCGGGTTCCGGTTCCTACCGGTTCGGGTCCGGTCCGGTTCCGGTTCCGGTTCCGGTTCGGTTATACAAGGTAATAAATGTGTTCGGTTCCGGACCCGGCCCGAACCGGACCGAGAACCGAAGAACCGAGAACCGATTTTGTGAGAAATGGAGAACCGAGAACCGAACCGAATACACGGTTCCGGTTCCTATTTGGTTCCGGTTCCGGTTCGGTTCCCGGTCCGGTCCGGTTCTCCGGTTCAAAATCTCATCCCTATCTCCAATACACAATCTATCTCGCTAGGAACCACCTCGATCACATTGCAACGTGACATATTTGTCTTTACTTGAATCTCGAATAAATACTCCATATCCTTTAGCATAATAAAAATCACGTACACTCTTTATTAATTCTTAATATGATTCAAATTTGAAGTTAGCTAAATAGAGTTCTTCATTTTGCATCATAAGACTTGGTGTATCCATTGCCATCTGTGTAATCAAATTTAACACAAAATATATTATCCTTTACAAATATCAGCAATGTAAACATTTTCACATAACAAAACAATTTACATAATGGACAAATAAAGGAATTTTTTTCATGTAACAATAGAATGCTATTACGACACCATTAACAGAAACCAAATCACTATCAAAAAACTATTTAAACCTTTAAATTTTGACCCACAAAGTACTAAACCATTAACAGCAAACCAATTAAGTTAAACACATCATCTCAACATTTTCCAATCCACTATACAAGAATTACTCCATAAAGTATAAGTAACTTAAACCTTTTTCCATTTGAAAAAAAGAAAAGAAAAGGAACGACAATACTATATGCATGGTTATTTAATTGGTGCCAATAGTTTGGCATGCATGAAGAAAAATAAATAGAAAAAGAACGACAATACTATTCATTCAAGAATCAATTTTAGTGCAATATAATCCACGTTGTTCATTCAAGAATCAATTTCGGTGACATACAGTTTTTATATTTCTACAAACAGCATAATTATGAATACAAACATCACATCCTATTAAATACCGTTTACCACATATACTTGATATATTTCTATAAACAACATAAAAACTGTCGATGATTAGTGCAATATAATCCACGTTTTTCATTCAAGAATCAATTGTGGTGATTACCGTTAGAGGGTGGTTTGAAGCAACAACGCCGGCTGAAGCTGCGTCAATTGAAGGAGCGCATACCGAAGAATCAGGAAAAAAAAATATAAAAATTAAAATAAGGGTATAATTGTCCATATAATATTATTTCTGTGGATGAATCAAAAATTTAAGTGGAAAAATCAGGAAAAAAAAATATAAAAATCTATATCCTCAACCAATCAACAATTTTTACCTCAATTCCGACCTCATTTTGATCGAATCCAACAAAAACTTCGCGTCGGAACCATAAATTCCTCCCCACATTCTTGGAAAGCCGTTACCCAATCAAGTCAGGATGATCTTGAAATTGACATTGTAAAAGATACCTAAAATCACACTCCTCAAATCTACACCTATCACATTGCCATTTAAAATCCCCTATGTTTGTCACTTTCTTGCTGCATTTTCTATCCACGATTGTTAACGAGCATGCGGTATAACAAAAATTATCGGTTTTTTATAAAAATTATCATTGCTTTTAGAGTAACCTAATCGGGTTTCACAGATCGACCGAGACCTTCATCTTTAATTTTGTGATACGGTTTTACGGGTCTCGGTTTTTGAAAATCCGTTTTCATGGGAGATCGAACAAGGAAAAAAGTAGAAAAAACGTTACCACGGGACCGGAAGCAAAGACGATGCCGACAGCAGAAAAGGTGACTTCGGAGGCAGAAAAGGCGACTCCTGCAGCTGAAGAAGTCGAGATTGTTGCTGTGTGATCGAGCCTTTGTGTGATTGAGGTTGTTTTTGTGCGATCCTAGGTTGTGTCCAATGGTGATCGGGAGCAAAGACGACATGAGGACCGAAGCCGGCGGCCGTAGGCGTTGTGAGACAGAGGTTGGTTGCCGACAATTTTTTTATCGGGATATTCATTTCTCGGTCGAAGAAAAGAATGAAGAGAAGGGATTAGGTTTTGGGTAGTGTTAGAAATCTTTTTATGAAAAGCCCATTCTGATTTCTTTTTCTCTGTGAATGGTTCAGAGCTCATTACGAGGGTCTATTCAGATCCACTATTTTTTAGTTTTTACAAATCAAACAGTCTTATTCATCCAGAGTTTTTTAATCATTCAAATTAAAAGGCTATTACACACTTATATTGATTACAATAATTTCTACACAATGAGATAACCACAGAACAAACTTTGATTATAAACACACTCCTATTCGATGATCAATACACAATTGTGATCATCGATACTTATAACAGAAAAACGAAAATCCTAGCTTAACATAGAAGCTAGATTAACTTGGGAATGTAATCCCTTCCAAAATGGATATTTCGTTATAAGGAAACTTTATCATCTAGTTATGATGTATGGATTAGGCAGTCAGTTCTTGAACATACTTCAGCTGCTACGTCACAAAGCTAATCAGTGGCAACACACGCTAATTTTCGCTAAACAGAGTGGCAGCTGCGGTGGAAGTGGCAGTGGCAACATGACTCATAAAATTAACAAAGTCTCAGCATTCTCACCATTATCCACTTGTGTTTCTTAGCACCACTGATATTATGTAACAGGTTCAAGATAGGGTGCCGACTGCCCAAAGCCGATAGAAGAGTTATGCGGTTGATGCTGTTTTGACTCGGAGCTTTAGCATTTTGGATCTTCTCAAAGTATCACACTGAAAGCTTATATTAATTTTTGTTAGAAATGTTAGTAGACCCAACTTGTGGGCAAAATAGGCTACTGTTGGGAGTTATCCAAACAAATTAGTAAGATTCGCAAACACTTGCCATATTTTGTAAATTTGGAAAGTGCATATCAAAATAAATTAATCGTGGTGCCAATAAAAGACATCTAGAGGATGAATACATGTATTATGAAAGATAGTATGTGGCTGTTTGGAAGGGGAAAGAGAATGAAAACCTATGAAGGTACACTAATAGCACTAAAAAGGGATTCTAGAAAGACATAGGAACTTAAGAAGGAGAGGTGTGTAAACATTACCCCAAAAGTTTTTCAATGTGGATTTTCGGGACTATCATGGTAATTCTTATAATTCTTGATAGCTATGTTAAGGGTGTTACGACCTAAGAAAAATACGACAATTAAAACCTAGAAGTTATAAATTGAAACAGAGCAAAAACAGCAAGGAAAGACGAAAAAGTAGCCCCGTTGCGATGCGACTACGGTGGCGCCTCTCAACTGTCGGTGGTGTTAGCTGTCAATGGAGTGCGCGATGTCGTAAGCACTTACGTACATGATCGCGACGCGACGACGGGTCTAGACAACTATAAATACGAGTTCTAGCCTCTCATTTCAACACACAACATACACTTACCTACTATAACTCGTGAAGGAATGTTTTGGTGAGTAGTATACGCTAGAGGAAGGTGGTTAAGAAGGATGATACGGGTTATAGTTGTCAGCACGACTTATGGAAGCAGTTGGAAGTCGGGAGCGAAACTCATAAGCCTTAAGGAGTAGAAATAGCTGTTAGGAATCGGACAGGGTACACGCAGCGGAAACACTATCACACACACACACGAAAGCAGAAAATAAAGCAAAAGATAACACAAGGATTTTACGTGGTTCGGATTCGGTGTCAATCCTACATCCACGGGCTGCAACTGAGTTTTCTTATATTCACTCTATGAAGATTACAATTACAATTGTTGGTGCAATTTACAAATGAAGAAAACAATCCTATTTATAGGATTTTAGAGCCGTATAACATTCCTTTTTCTTCTTTCGTTCACATGTGGTAGGCTATTTGCTTTTTCACCAAACACACGGCACAAGACATAACAATTCAATTGCAAATTGAATTGTAAAGTAATTTACAATATTTACCCTTGAACTTTAATCTTCTTGTCACATGGCTCCACAAAACTTAACAATCTCCCACTTGGAGACATGAACAATACAGTAACTCCAGTTCCCAAGAACAAGCTAAGACTCAGTCAATTTCCTAGTTACAGCCGCCCCTCATCTTCAAGTACTAGAAAGGGCTAGTTGAAGCTTCCACTAGCTCCAACTCAGCCGTGGCTAATCCCACCACCGACTCATCCTCTGTCTCAACCGGTTTGGACACTCCACTAGCTCCAGAGATACACCGAGGACCACTAACACTCTCCAAACTTTGCAAACTTCCAACAGGAGAGAATTTTTCAGTCTTAGTCTTCAAAACCCAACGGCTTTTTGTAACTGTAGCCGAAACACACCCTGAGCTCCCACTGTCACAAAATCCCCTGAATGGTTTAGACTTTTCGACTCGTTCAGCTAACATCCCCTTGGCTCCAGAATTCATGTTTCCAAAATGAACTCTCTTAGCACTAGATTTAGCGAACCAGATTTTGTCATGCTTAACGGGGACGGTCATACTTTCCTCAGCAGGTACCTCAACCATATACAATGACCCACGCTTCATACCTTGAGCAATCACCGAATTACCATTGACCACCCTCCATTTACCACCACCAAACCTTACTTCCAAACCTTGTTTATCCAGCTGACCAACAGAAATCAATTTCTTCTTCAGCTCCGGAATCACCCTGACATTCTTCAGGTTCCATGTAGTTCCCAATGAAGTAACCAGATCAATATCTCCTATGCCCATTACTTGAAGCATCTCGTCATTTGCTAACCGTACCTTCCCAAAATCTCCTTCTTTTAGATTCAATATCGTTTCTCCGTTGTCCATGGCGTGAAACGAAGCCCCTGAATTCATGACCCAAGAGTCTACACAGTTTTCCATACTGAGTATCAATGCATCTTCCTGATAAACATTCTCAGCACCAACACTGTTTAATTCTTTCTTTGGACATTGAATCTTAACATGTCCCACCTCTTGGCAGTTCCAGCACTTCACATTCTTCCAAGTTCTAAATGAACTTCTTCCCCGACTCCTACTACTCCCACCGTTTTTGCCATTCCCTCTACCTCTTCCGATATTTAATAACTCAGAAGAAGATGAGCCACCTTGATTCTTACGTCTGGTATCCTCGCCTAGAACCAAATCTCGAACCCCTTCAAACGTCATACCACTGGTCCCCACGGAACTCGTAACAGCAGTAACTGTTCCTGACCAGCTATCAGGTAGTGAAGCTAGTAGCAGTGAAGCTTGAGTCTCATTATCAAATTTAATTCCCACAGATGATAATCTGGACAGAATTGAATTTAGATTGTTAATGTGAACTGTAATTGAGCTGTCTTCATTCATCCTTGTCGTGAACAACTCCCTCATCAAGAACACCTTGTTAGCCGCCGACGGTTTCTCATACATGTTCGTCAGAGCATCCATCATACCACGTGCCGTGGTTTCCTTCATGATGTTGAAAGCAACGCTCCTTTCCAACGACAACGTAATAACCGCCTTAGCTTTCTTGTCCTTTGAGTTCCACGCATCTTCGACAGCTTTTTCCATTTTCTCCGGTTTGTCTCCAAGTACCACGTCCAAATCTTTATGACATAGCAATGCTTCTAATTGCATTTTCCACCAGCTAAAGTCAGAACCGTTGAACTTCTCGATTACAACAAACAAGAAACAAATTGAGACAACGAAACAGACACAACAATGGCACGGACCTGACCGGTTCGTTCAGTGTACTCGTGTGTGATAGAACAGTACCCTTCAAAGTACCAAGACACCTTTAATACGATTAATAGAAATTAGTTTCTGATGTGGAAGATCAGACAAAACTGCAACCACAGAGCATACTCTAATTTCTAAAACCGAGACCTCCTCCAAAACCCGAAGCTCTGATACCAGTTGTTAGGAATCGGACAGGGTACACGCAGCGGAAACACTATCACACAAACACACGAAAGCAGAAAATAAAGCAAAATATAACACAAGGATTTTACGTGGTTCGGATTCAGTGTCAATCCTACATCCACGGGCTGCAACTGAGTTTTCTTATATTCACTCTATGAAGATTACAATTACAATTGTTGGTGCAATTTACAAATGAAGAAAACAATCCTATTTATAGGATTTTAGAGCCGTATAACATTCCTTTTTCTTCTTTCGTTCACATGTGATAGGCCATTTGCTTTTTCACCAAACACACGGCACAAGACATAACAATTCAATTGCAAATTGAATTGTAAACTAATTTACAATATTTACCCTTGAACTTTAATCTTCTTGTCACATGGCTCCACAAAACTTAACAATAGCAAGGAAGTGCGAATTCCAGGGAGGGACATAACTCTGTTGTTATACATTCTATATGTTGTTATATAATGTATAAATAATGAATATACTCTGGACTGTTAGGTGCTAACTATGAGATTGTTGGATCTCTAACACTTGGACTGTTGTGTCCTACTACGAGATTGTTGGATCTCTACAACTATGGATCGGTGAATCCTACTTACTCAGTATTTAAAAATACGCCTGAGGTTGTCGTATTAATCCTTATTGTTAATGCTACCCACTAAGCGTTAACGCTGTGTTCCCGAGTCTCATTTAACGAGAGAAAGTGAGAGAATTGGGTGGAACTGGGAGGAAAAGAAAAGTTTTTATGTTCTCGAGTTTTTTTTACGGAAGAAAGTGGAAAGAAAAGAAAGGAATTTGAGGGTTAATATTCTCTCCTAACTTTCCTTCCGATTTGGAAGGATTTGGAAGGAAAGGAAATTACTGGTAAATATAATACTTAATTATAACTTTCCTTTCCCTTTCTTTCCACTCGGAAACACGTAAAACGTTTCTTTCCTTTAATTTTCTTTCGACTCGGGAACACGAAAATATAACTTTTATT
This sequence comes from Cichorium intybus, assembly GCA_023525715.1. Taxonomy (NCBI): domain Eukaryota; kingdom Viridiplantae; phylum Streptophyta; class Magnoliopsida; order Asterales; family Asteraceae; genus Cichorium; species Cichorium intybus. The sequence continues at coordinate 18,706,257 of CM042015.1, read as the reverse complement.
TCCTTTCCCTTCCCTTCTTTTCTCTCTTTCTTTTCTTTTCTTTTCTTTTCTCTCCATGCTAAAACTCGGGAACACAGCGTAATAGATTACCTGTGGATATATAATGTTTTTCAGATACTAGTAAACACCAGGGGAAGGCTCCGATCTGACGCACCACATCCATGATTTCAAGACTTCCGCTGTTATTTAAACATATTGGATAAAGTAATTAACTAGTGTGGATTTTAATATGTATTTCTTTATAAGATGATGTAACAAATGGTTTTCTTGGTTTTAAAGTATCCTTTTATGAAATATCCTCTGGTTTTAAAATAAAAAATTCGATTTGGTAATTGGGACGTTACACGTTGACTATCCCTCATGATCTCCTTGCGCTGGGCCTTGGTCTCTGTCACACCCCCAAACCACGATGGCGGAAACGTCTGAGGGTGGATGACTTCATGAACAGTATCACAACAACGTTTGTACAATAGTGATCAAAGCAAACACATCCATCATATACATAATTGTAAATGTTATAAGAGTTCAAAAGATTGTATGTTTTAAATACAATTACAATATGATATCAAAATACATAGTATGACGCCATAGCGACCCATCGTCAAAGGTTGTAGTTACCTTATCAATTTCCTGAGAATACAAGTAGTTTGAAAGAGTGTCAACATTACGTTGGTGAGTTCATAAGATTTGTTTTTGTATGAGAAAATCCATAATCCTTTTTCCTTGTAAAAAGATAGTGTTTGAAACCGGAAAATCCAATATTTTCTTATAAATGAGTCGTAGTCTTAAAACCCAAAGACCGTAAATGTATAAGTATTTCTATACTTGAAAATAGTATTACGTAGTTTTATTGTTGTATGAAACTGTGTACTTAGATGTTTATTTGTAGACTAATCGTAGACTTAATTCCATAAAACTCGTATATATAAGTAAATCGTACTTATATTTATATCTTTTATAAAACGTAGTTTTAATTCCCATAGAACCAGTGTATATAAGTAAAACCATACTTATATTTGTAACTTGTAAAAATGTAGTTTTAATACCATAAAACTTGTATAAGGAATCTCTTTCCTTGTAAAATGTAGTATTGTACTCCAAGAAAATCCAATATTTTCTTATGAATGTATCCAAGTCTTAAAAATCCAAAGACTAAAATATATAGCGTAGCTTGTAGTATAAAACCTTTGAAAATGTATATTTCCACGTAAACAATTTATAAAGTTGATTTCCCATGCGAGACGTCCTATAACCATACTGTGACCATGTATGCCTGATTCGACGTTCTTCAGGCGTCGGACTGTTATGACATTTGTCACCTCAGACCCGTCGGTCTAGCTGTAGCTAATAGTTCAGGTGCGGGGTTGTCAATCCCGTATAGATCTATACACAAATATCACGTTCTCTTACCGAGACTCTTGTTATAAATTTCAGGACTTATAGTATGTACTTAAATAAGCACTGTGAAGACCCGTCTCACAAAAATGTATGTATCAATCAACTTGTTTACGTAAAGTTTGTATATGAAAAACCCTTGTATTTGCCCATTATCATTTTTCCCATGATAATATAGTAATGTATAATAATTATATATTTGTATATAATTAGTTATCTTGTTCTAACGGTTACAGTAACATTTATAACCACAAACAATTCCTATAATAGTTTATTTTTAATATTCTTGTCGTGAAAAGCATATATTTACGAATATATGTGAAATAACTTATTTAAATGGTTATAAACAATATCTTTTAAAATATTTTCCATAATAGTGGTGTAATAACTTGGTTATACTCTTTATTAACTCAAATATAATATTTCATGACTATCAAATAAAGAACGGCCAGGTAGAATATCAAATGGAGAGGCAGGACCCTTTCAGCGTATAAGCCTTTCGGAAATCCAGCAACCTAGCCCAAATGATAGGCCTAGACACCGCTCTCGTAAGGAGATCATTCGATATTATATTTTGGAACTATAATTGAATTGTTGTCATAATGATGTTTACAAAATTTACATTTTGTTTATAACCGTTACAAATGAGTATGAATAGCTATTTTTATAGTATAACTTGTATTCTCCTCCTTAAAAACTTGAATAAATATAAAAAGAAGGGGTATGAACTCACCTTAATGTCGATGATGATCTTATCACCAATTGTAGTTAGATCGCCCGACTCTTACTGCTTCTAACTCGAACCCTCTTTTTCTATCTTTCTACTATATTTTCAAGCTATATCTCTACAACTCTCTCGATATGTGTATATAGCTTGTATTGGTGTGGTTTGATTATGAGAATTTGAGTTCTATTTATAGTAGATTTATTTTCGTATAGCGGCCCTCAAGATACAGGTATTTGACTTTTATAGCTTTTAGAAATTATTTATGACAAAACATACCCTTAAAATACTCTTTAAATAGATTAATAGTTTTTATATAAAAAGAATGATTTTTGTTTATAAAACTATAATCTACAAAAATCGTAGTTTAATAATATCAACTTTTTAACTAAAAAGCTTTAACGAATTAACGTAAGGGTATTAATTGTATGTTTAATGAAAATATAGGGTTTAAATGTAAATATAATTTCATTTTAAAGAAAAAAAATATTAAATATAAAACTGATATCAATAATAATAAATTTTGACGTCAGGTTGTTCGTATCGACGATACGGTTTTGACGGTAAATTTTTCGTTTTATAAAAAAATCATAATATTTTTGATAAACTTAACAATACGTATTGAATACGTAGTGTTCGAAATGAAAATACGAATTCTTTGGGGGTAAAATATATAAATATGAATAAATAATTAAGTGGGGCCCACTTTAATAAAATTATAAAAAAATATAAAATATGGAAATTTCAAAGTTTTCCCATTCCTTTTAAACTTTGAAAATTGTGTTTTTTTTCACAAAACACTATTCACACCGGGTTACTGTTCACGTCGGACACTATTCACGACGAATTTTTTTTCTTCTAATTATTTATACGAAAAAAAATCTCACTTAATAGCGTTTGTTCTTATAATTCATTTGAATTAGCGTAAGTAGTATTATAATATCTAATAATATATCGTAGAGGTTATGAAATTTGCATTTCACATATTGACCTAATGTACGCTTTGACTGACTTGAGTTGACTTTTGTTGACTTAATTTGACAGTTGTCACATCATCTACCCGTTAGAAGGAATTTCGTCCCGAAATTTAGCACTTTGAATAGATCCTCAAGGGTTTGGGAAGAGTTGTGAGTATTTCTGTTTCATTTGGTCCTCACGTTCCTAGATAAATTCAAGTCCACACTTGGTACTTCTGAGTTTTGCATCGCTTTGGTTTTGGGGTGTAATGCTGTAATATTTTTGGTAAGTAAACTTGAGCTAATAAGAGTCACTAGGTTGTTATATGACTTAGGAGGATTAGAAACTCATTTAGAAAGAGTTTAAACTTAAAAGTAGCAAAGAGAAGTTACACAGGTCGTGTAGGAGTCACTCGGGTCGTGTAGTAAACCTTTTTGAAACTGTTTAGCCTTGCAGGAGTTACACGGGTCGCGTTTATGAAAACGGTTTGTGTTCTAGTTACCGTAACATCTAGTAGTATCCAGTAGACTTACACGGGTCGGTTTCGGAGTATGGGTTGGATTTTAAAAGTGAAAGACGCTAACTTTAAAGGTTAATGTCGCTAACCTGCTTCAGTGGAGTTATTCGGGCAGCGAACCAAAAATCCCCAAGGCGATTTTCAGAACAAAATGTGTGAAATTTTGTTATTTTGATCAAGGGTTTTGCGTAGGAAAAGTTTGGGGAGGTTGGATTTAACAACCGAAATACGTTCTCGAGTCCTTAATTTAGAAGGTTAGAAATTTTGAGTGTTAGGGTTTCAAACCCTAGATGTCCAAATCTGAAAGTATGCATTGGTTCAACTCATATGTAGGTTGCTAATATTTGTTGTATTGAGTCCAAATATTGTGATGTTTTTAACGGTTAATTTAGTAAAATCGTGAAATTGGGAGTTTTGGTTTGATAACATATGATATTCTCTAATTGTGATTTGTATTAGCTATTGATTTCTTAATCATTTGAGTTAAGTATAATGGAAATGCCTAAGCATGTTTAAGATATGATATGTGATGTCATTTTACAGTTTATACTAGTAAGATGGAAGGATACATCAACCATGTAAGATACAGGTGAACCACGAGCTCTACAGATGCTAGATGAGTAGGTTCTAATTCATTATTTTTGATTAGATGACTATATAATTGAGTTAACTATTCTTTGAACTATTTCCGTTATCAGAAGATATATATATTTTAAAAAAAATGTCTTTTCGTTATCCCGTCCTCATCGGAGTCAAGCCGCGAATTTGGAAAAGATATCACTTACTCTTAGGGTAGTGAAAAGATTGCACCTACTGTAGGTATTTTGAATTTCGGTAATAAGAACGTGAGTTGTCCTTTCAGTTCCATCTGTAAGATACTATATAAACGGGTATGTAGTATCCTTCATATCTACATCTTTTCAGTCTCATTCTTTGCTACTACCAGTTTATTATATAATCTCATATTTCCAAATCGAGGTATGGAAAACATATCTCCTATGGAAAATTTGCCAGACACTGAGCTGAATTTCTTAAGGGAAGAGGGTACCTCCCTATCGTTTAATCAGATACCTCCACTAGGGTTTGGTAATTATAGTATCCTAAACTTCTTTTAGTTCTTATTCCCCTTTTTTTTCTAGCGTTTTGATTTTTTGTTTTAAACTATGTGGGGTATAGATTTTCCAGATATATTACCGCTGGATCAACCTCAAGATGATCTTGAAATTTTTCCTCTGATGAGTATTCTCTCTAAAGATCCACTGCCTTTAAATCAAGACATCGCTGTTGGGCAATCTCAATATATACTTCCAGGTTAAGTCATTTTGTTAAGCTTTATGTTTGTTTTGCTTAATTATCTAAAATACGTTATAAACAGATTCATTACCAGATGATCTTACTAATGATAATCTAAGCATGAACGTGCCCATATTGCATAGTGGAGTAGATCTAACAAATCAGAGGTTTCAAACTGACATTCAAAATCAGGATCAAATACAGTCGATCCACGATGACACTATCGGGCTTGCTTCAGCGAATTCTGAGTCCGTGGGTGGTTTTCAATATCAGGATCATTTTCAATTGATCCAAAGTAATTTAGAAAGTTTCAAGAATGAGAATTCTGGGTTTATGGTTGATTTTGGAAATCAAGAACTATTACCCATAATAGGTACCAATGAAAGTGTTAGTGATCAGGATCATACACAATTGATCCAAAATGAAAACGTTTCAACCTCGATTCCAAGAACCTTTGAAATTTGTAGAAAAATGGGTTCTGGACATGCGTTGAGTAAGGAAACAATATCCATGCATTTTGATAAGCCCATTTTGGAAGCTGCAAGGGAACTCAACGTTGGATCAACACAGTTGAAGCAACGCTGTAGGAAGTTAGGCATCAAAAGTTGGCCTCGACGACAGATTAAGAGTCTACCAACTCTTATTAACCATACTCAGGTTAAGAATTGTATTTCTTTCTCCACAATTTTAATGCCATGAGATTGTAATGACTGAAAGTATTTATGCAACAGGAATTTGATAAAAATCCTAGTAGAGCAGACGTAATACTTGGTCTAGAGAACGAGAAAAGAGCAATAGTCGAGGGTTCCAGTTCGAAGATAACTGATACCTCAAAGAGATTGAGGCAAGCTGCCTTTAAGGCTGTTTACAAGAAAAGAAAGGTTCAGAAGAGGGAGGAAGCTTCATCAGGGACCCATACACAACAAAATCTCTGCCTTCTGTTTCTGCTATGAGTGGTTTTAACCATGATTTTCTCAAGATCACAAGTGAAGAGAACCCAGAAGACTTGGCAGGTGACTTAGCCCGCCTTCGGCTTTCAGATTGAATTTCTACCAATATTAGTTTAATGGAACTGTTGATAGAGATGATGGAAGGTTTTCGATAATAGTTATTGGTCAGGTATTATCGAATTGTCAGGTCTACTATGTAAGGATAAGGGTATAAGAGGTACATAAAGTGTCTAGATGTATGGTTCTATAGTATTATAAAACACTCCTTTAGTATTTTAGCTTTATATTTTGTTTTAGAGATTTCTTTGTATATGGTTCTTGGTAAGTTTTTAGACTTGTTGTTCACTACGACTATTTCTAAGTACATGTTAGTCATACCTTGGACAAATACAGTTGATCAGGCTCTATTTGTCCTAGGTATGATTACATAACTACCTAGGCCTACTCGTAGTGTTCAACTCATCTTATTACTCTTGTATTGTTCTGGTTATGACACTGTTCTAGTATGTATGTACTTGTACTTATACTTTATAAAAATATCATTGTATTTTAAAGTATACTTTGTACAGATTGTTTTAGAGAGTTTTAGTCCCATTGTGTTTATAGTTGTATATCTTAAATGGATTGATATACTTAGTTCACTATAAACTATGCTCTGATACCAATCTGTCGCACCCCCAAACCACGATGGCGGAAACGTCTGAGGGTGGATGACTTCATGAACAGTATCACAACAACGTTTGTACAATAGTGATCAAAGCAAACACATCCATCATATACATAATTGTAAATGTTACAAGAGTTCAAAAGATTGTATGTTTTAAATACAACTACAATATGATATCAAAATACATAGTATGACGCCATAGCGACCCATCGTCAAAGGTTGTAGTTACCTTATCAATTTCCTGAGAATACAAGTAGTTTGAAAGAGTGTCAACATTACGTTGGTGAGTTCATAAGATTTGTTTTTGTATGAGAAAATCCATAATCCTTTTTCCTTGTAAAAAGATAGTGTTTGAAACCGGAAAATCCAATATTTTCTTATAAATGAGTCGTAGTCTTAAAACCCAAAGACCGTAAATGTATAAGTATTTCTATACTTGAAAATAGTATTACGTAGTTTTATTGTTGTATGAAACCGTGTAATTAGATGTTTACTTGTAGACTAATCGTAGACTTAATTCCATAAAACTCGTATATATAAGTAAATCGTACTTATATTTATATCTTTTATAAAACGTAGTTTTAATTCCCATAGAACCAGTGTATATAAGTAAAACCATACTTATATTTGTAACTTGTAAAAATGTAGTTTTAATACCATAAAACTTGTATAAGGAATCTCTTTCCTTGTAAAATGTAGTATTGTACTCCAAGAAAATCCAATATTTTTCTTATGAATGTATCCAAGTCTTAAAAATCCAAAGACTAAAATATATAGCGTAGCTTGTAGTATAAAACCTTTGAAAATGTATATTTCCACGTAAACAATTTATAAAGTTGATTTCCCATGCGAGACGTCCTATAACCATACTGTGACCATGTATGCCTGATTCGACGTTCTTCAGGCGTCGGACTGTTATGACATTTGTCACCTCAGACCCGTCGGTCTAGCTGTAGCTAATAGCTCAGGTACGGGGTTGTCAATCCCGTATAGATCTATACACAAATATCACGTTCTCTTACCGAGGTTCTGGTTATAAATTTCAGGACTTATAGTATGTACTTAAATAAGCACTGTGAAGACCCGTCTCACAAAAATGTATGTATCAATCAACTAGTTTACGTAAAGTTTGTATATGAAAAACCCTTGTATTTTCCCATTATCATTTTTCCCATGATAATATAGTAATGTATAATAATTATATATTTGTATATAATTAGTTATCTTGTTCTAACGGTTATAGTAACATTTGTAACCACAAACAATTCCTATAATAGTTTATTTTTAGTATTCTTGTCGTGAAAAGCATATATTTACGAATATATGTGAAATAACTTATTTAAATGGTTATAAACAATATCTTTTAAAATATTTTCCATAATAGTGGCGTAATAACTTGGTTATACTCTTTATTAACTCAAATATAATATTTCATGACTATCAAATAAAGAACGGCCAGGTAGAAGATCAAATGGAGAGGCAGGACCCTTTCAGCGTATAAGTCTTTCGGAAATCCAGCAACCTAGCCCAAATGACCGGCCTAGACACCGCTCTCGTAAGTAGATCATTCGATATTATATTTTGGAACTATAATTGAATTGTTGTCATAATGATGTTTACAAAATTTATATTTTGTTTATAACCGTTACAAATGAGTATGGATAGCTATTTTTATAGTATAACTTGTATTCCCCCCTTAAAAACTTGAATAAATATAAAAAGAAGGGGTATGAACTCACCTTAATGTCGATGATGATCTTATCACCAATTGTTGTTAGATCGCTCGACTCTTACTGCTTCTAACTCGAACCCTCTTTTTCTATCTTTCTACTATATTTTCAAGCTATATCTCTACAACTCTCTCGATATGTGTATATAGCTTGTATTGGTGTGGTTTGATTATGAGAATTTGAGTTCTATTTATAGTAGATTTATTTTCGTATAACGGCCCTCAAGATACAGGTATTTGACTTTTATAGCTTTTAGAAATTATTTATGATAAAACATACCCTTAAAATACTCTTTAAATAGATTAATAGTTTTTATATAAAAAGAATGATTTTTGTTTATAAAACTATAATCTACAAAAATCGTAGTTTAATAATATCAACTTTTTAACTAAAAAGCTTTAACGAATTAACGTAAGGGTATTAATTGTATGTTTAATGAAAATATAGGGTTTAAATGTAAATACAATTTCATTTTAAAGAAAAAGAAAATATTAAATATAAAACTGATATCAATAATATTAAATTTTGACGTCAGGTTGTTCGTATCGACGATACGGTTTTGACGGTAAATTTTTCGTTTTATAAAAAAATCATAATATTTTTGATAAACTTAACAATACGTATTGAATACGTAGTGTTCGAAATGAAAATACGAATTCTTTGGGGGTAAAATATATAAATATGAATAAATAATTAAGTGGGGCCCACTTTAATAAAATTATAAAAAATATAAAATATGGAAATTTCAAAGTCTTCCCATCCTTTTAAACTTTGAAAATTGTGTTTTTTTTTCACAAAACACTATTCACACCGGGTTACTGTTCATGTCGGACACTATTCACGACCAATTTTTTTTTCTAATTATTTATACGGAAAAAAAATCTAACTTAATAGCGTTTGTTCTTATAATTCATTTGAATTAGCGTAAGTAGTATTATAATATCTAATAATATATCGTAGAGGTTATGAAATTTGCATTTCACATATTGACCTAATGTACGCTTTGACTGACTTGAGTTGACTTTTGTTGACTTAATTTGACAGTTGTCACATCATCTACCCGTTAGAAGGAATTTCGTCCCGAAATTTAGCACTTTGAATAGATCCTCAAGGGTTTGGGAAGAGTTGTGAGTATTTCTGTTTCATTTGGTCCTCACGTTCCTAGATAAATTCAAGTCCACACTTGGTACTTCTGAGTTTTGCATCGCTTTGGTTTTGGGGTGTAATGCTGTAATATTTTTGGTAAGTAAACTTGAGCTAATAAGAGTCACTAGGTTGTTATATGACTTAGGAGGATTAGAAACTCATTTAGAAAGAGTTTAAACTTAAAAATAGCAAAGAGAAGTTACACAGGTCGTGTAGGAGTCACTCGGGTCGTATAGTAAACCTTTTTGAAACTGTTTAGCCTTGCAGGAGTTACACGGGTCGCGTTTATGAAAACGGTTTGTGTTCTAGTTACCGTAACATCTAGTAGTATCCAGTAGACTTACACGGGTCGGTTTCGGAGTATGGGTTAGATTTTAAAAGAGAAAGACGCTAACTTTAAAGGTTAATGTCGCTAACCTGCTTCAGTGGAGTTATTCGGGCAGCGAACCAAAAATCCCCTAGGCGATTTTCAGAACAAAATGTGTGAAATTTTGTTATTTTGATCAAGGGTTTTGCGTAGGAAAAGTTTGGGGAGGTTGGATTTAACAACCGAAATACGTTCTCGAGTCCTTAATTTAGAAGGTTAGAAATTTTGAGTGTTAGGGTTTCAAACCCTAGAAGTCCAAATCTGAAAGTATGCATTGGTTCAACTCATATGTAGGTTGCTAATATTTGTTGTATTGAGTCCAAATATTGTGATGTTTTTAACGGTTAATTTAGTAAAATCGTGAAATTGGGAGTTTTGGTTTGATAACATATGATATTCTCTAATTGTGATTTGTATTAGCTATTGATTTCTTAATCATTTGAGTTAAGTATAATGGAAATGCCTAAGCATGTTTAAGATATGATATGTGATGTCATTTTACAGTTTATACTAGTAAGATGGAAGGATACATCAAACATGTAAGATACAGGTGAACCACGAGCTCTACAGATGCTAGATGAGTAGGTTTTAATTCATTATTTTTGATTAGATGACTATATAATTGAGTTAACTATTCTTTGAACTATTTCCGTTATCAGAAGATAGATATATTTTAAAAAAAATGTCTTTTCGTTATCCCGTCCTCATCGGAGTCAAGCCGCGAATTTGGAAAAGATATCACTTACTCTTAGGGTAAGTGAAAAGATTGCACCTACTGTAGGTATTTTGAATTTCGGTAATAAGAACATGAGTTGTCCTTTCAGTTCCATCTGTAAGATACTATATAAACGGGTATGTAGTATCCTTCATATCTACATCTTTTCAGTCTCATTCTTTGCTACTACCGGTTTATTATATAATCTCATATTTCCAAATCGAGGTATGGAAAACATATCTCCTATGGAAAATTTGCCAGACACTGAGCTGAATTTCTTAAGGGAAGAGGGTACCTCCCTATCGTTTAATCAGATACCTCCACTAGGGTTTGGTAATTATAGTATCCTAAACTTCTTTTAGTTCTTATTCCCTTTTTTTTTTCTAGCGTTTTGATTTTTTGTTTTAAACTATGTGGGGTATAGATTTTCCAGATATATTACCGCTGGATAAACCTCAAGATGAACTTGAAATTTTTCCTCTGATGAGTATTCTCTCTAAAGATACACTGCCTTTAAATCAAGACATCGCTGTTGGGCAATCTCAATATATACTTCCAGGTTAAGTCATTTTGTTAAGCTTTATGTTTGTTTTGCTTAATTATCTAAAATACGTTATAAACAGATTCATTACCAGATGATCTTACTAATGATAATCTAAGCATGAACGTGCCCATATTGCATAGTGGAGTAGATCTAACAAATCAGAGGTTTCAAACTGACATTCAAAATCAGGATCAAATACAGTCGATCCACGATGACACTATCGGGCTTGCTTCAGCGAATTCTGAGTCTGTGGGTGGTTTTCAATATCAGGATCATTTTCAATTGATCCAAAGTAATTTAGAAAGTTTCAAGAATGAGAATTCTGGGTTTATGGTTGATTTTGGAAATCAAGAACTATTACCCATAATAGGTACCAATGAAAGTGTTAGTAATCAGGATCATACACAATTGATCCAAAATGAAAACGTTTCAACCTCGATTCCAAGAACCTTTGAAATTCGTAGAAAAAGGGGTTCTGGACATGCGTTGAGTAAGGAAACAATATCCATGCATTTTGATAAGCCCATTTTGGAAGCTGCAAGGGAAGTCAACGTTGGATCAACACAGTTGAAGCAATGCTGTAGGAAGTTAGGCATCAAAAGTTGGCCTCGACGACAGATTAAGAGTCTACCAACTCTTATTAACCATACTCAGGTTAAGAATTGTATTTCTTTCTCCATAATTTTAATGCCATGAGATTGTAATGACTGAAAGTATTTATGCAACAGGAATTTGATAAAAATCCTAGTAGAGCAGACGTAATACTTGGTCTAGAGAACGAGAAAAGAGCAATAGTCGAGGGTTCCAGTTCGAAGATAACTGATACCACAAAGAGATTGAGGTAAGCTGCCTTTAAGGCTGTTTACAAGAAAAGAAAGGTTTAGAAGAGGGAGGAAGCTTCATCAGGGACCCATACACAACAAAATCTCTGCCTTCTGTTTCTGCTATGAGTTGTTTTAACCATGATTTTCTCAAGATCACAAGTGAAGAGAACCCAGAAGACTTGGCAGGTGACTTAGCCCGCCTTCGGCTTTCAGATTGAATTTCTACCAATATTAGTTTAATGGAACTGTTGATAGAGATGATGGAAGGTTTTCGATAATAGTTATTGGTCAGGTATTATCGAATTGTCAGGTCTACTATGTAAGGATAAGGGTATAAGAGGTACATAAAGTGTCTAGATGTATGGTTCTATAGTATTATAAAACACTCCTTTAGTATTTTAGCTTTATATTTTGTTTTAGAGATTTCTTTGTATATGGTTCTTGGTAAGTTTTTAGACTTGTTGTTCACTACGACTATTTCTAAGTACATGTTAGTCATACCTTGGACAAATACAGTTGATCAGGCTCTATTTGTCCTAGGTATGATTACATAACTACCTAGGCCTACTCGTAGTGTTCAACTCATCTTATTACTCTTGTATTGTTCTGGTTATGACACTGTTCTAGTATGTATGTACTTGTACTTATACTTTATAAAAATATCATTGTATTTTAAAGTATACTTTGTACAGATTGTTTTAGAGAGTTTTAGTCCCATTGTGTTTATAGTTGTATATCTTAAATGGATTGATATACTTAGTTCACTATAAACTATGCTCTGATACCAATCTGTCGCACCCCCAAACCACGATGGCGGAAACGTCTGAGGGTGGATGACTTCATGAACAGTATCACAACAACGTTTGTACAATAGTGATCAAAGCAAACACATCCATCATATACATAATTGTAAATGTTACAAGAGTTCAAAAGATTGTATGTTTTAAATACAATTACAATATGATATCAAAATACATAGTATGACGCCATAGCGACCCATCGTCAAAGGTTGTAATTACCTTATCAATTTCCTGAGAATACAAGTAGTTTGAAAGAGTGTCAACATTACGTTGGTGAGTTCATAAGATTTGTTTTTGTATGAGAAAATCCATAATCCTTTTTCCTTGTAAAAAGATAGTGTTTGAAACCGGAAAATCCAATATTTTCTTATAAATGAGTCGTAGTCTTAAAACCCAAAGACCGTAAATGTATAAGTATTTCTATACTTGAAAATAGTATTACGTAGTTTTATTGTTGTATGAAACCGTGTAATTAGATGTTTACTTGTAGACTAATCGTAGACTTAATTCCATAAAACTCGTATATATAAGTAAATCGTACTTATATTTATATCTTTTATAAAACGTAGTTTTAATTCCCATAGAACCAGTGTATATAAGTAAAACCATACTTATATTTGTAACTTGTAAAAATGTAGTTTTAATACCATAAAACTTGTATAAGGAATCTCTTTCCTTGTAAAATGTAGTATTGTACTCCAAGAAAATCCAATATTTTCTTATGAATGTATCCATGTCTTAAAAATCCAAAGACTAAAATATATAGCGTTTCTTGTAGTATAAAACCTTTGAAAATGTATATTTCCACGTAAACAATTTATAAAGTTGATTTCCCATGTGAGAATGTATATTTCCACGTAAACAATTTAAAAATCCAAAGACAGATACAGGTATTTGACTTTTATAGCTTTTAGAAATTGTTTATGACAAAACATACCCTTAAAATACTCTTTAAATAGATTAATAGTTTTTATATAAAAAGAATGATTTTTGTTTATAAAACTATAATCTACAAAAATCGTAGTTTAATAATATCAACTTTTTAACTAAAAAGCTTTAACGAATTAATGAAAGGGTATTAATTGTATGTTTAATGAAAATATAGGGTTTAAATGTAAATACAATTTCATTTTAAAGAAAAAGAAAATATTAAATATAAAACTGATATCAATAATATTAACTTTTGACGTCAGGTTGTTCGTATCGACGATACGGTTTTGACGGTAAATTTTTCGTTTTATAAAAAATCATAATATTTTTGATAAACTTAACAATACGTATTGAATACGTAGTGTTCGAAATGAAAACGAATTCTTTGGGGGTAAAATATATAAATATGAATAAATAATTAAGTGGGGCCCACTTTAATAAAATTATTAAAAAATATAAAATATGGAAATTTCAAAGTCTTCCCATCCTTTTAGACTTTGAAAATTGTGTGTTTTTTTTTTCACAAAACACTATTCACACCGGGTTACTGTTCACGTCGGACACTATTCACGACGAATTTTTTTTTTCTAATTATTTATACCAAAAAAAATCTAACTTAATAGCGTTTGTTCTTATAATTCATTTGAATTAGCGTAAGTAGTATTATAATATCTAATAATATATCGTAGAGGTTATGAAATTTGCATTTCACATATTGACCTAATATACGCTTTGACTGACTTGAGTTGAATTTTGTTGACTTAATTTGACAGTTGTCACAGTCTCTTTATAATTTCTAGATTTCCAAACAGACTTTGTAGATCCATTGACTTGATTTTCTCGCTGTTCTTTAGAACATCCTCATTTCTCATCAAGGGAATCCAAAAAATTATGAACCACAACAGTGACATGTTTAAGAATATCAAACCTTCGCATATCATTAATAAGACAATTAAATCAATTAAATGTTTGAGTGATGGACTCATTCTTGTGAGCGAATAAGTGTTCATACCTCTTGTTCAAAGTGTTTTCTTGGGTGGCCCTGACATCATCAGTTCCCTCAAAGGCGACTGTTAGAGTATTGCAAAATTTTTGGCAGATGTACAATTTTGCACAAGATGATAGATTTCATAGGGAATGGAATTACATATTGCAGCTCTAGCACGTACATCCAGATTTACCAACTTCTTTTCCTCTTTAATATAAGCATGCTCAGGAGTTTTCTTTAGTTAACCACGAACACCGTCTTTAGTTTCACAAAGCATAGGCACATGAGGTCCATCGAAGAGAATGCTCAGCATATCATAGTCCATGGTTTCGAGGACCATCAATGTTTTGCTCTTCCACATAAAGAAGTTATTTGAGTCGAAAGGAGGAATCTTCTTGACAGAGGAAGACAAGAACAAAGACGAAGCCATAGAGTTCTTGTGAAAGATATGAAACCTACTCTGATACCAGTTGTTAAAACACACACCAAGATCAATCACGCAAGAACACAAGTATTCGCACAAAATTTCGATATGTATTATCTCACACAAAGATTTAACAAGAGGTATAACAATGACTTACAGTGAAACCCTGGCCAACATATTTATACTAGGGAAGATCTAAGTATACAGAGTATCCCTTCAAATCACAGATAACTCCAACTATAAACAAGATAAATATGAAAACTTCTACAATTACGAGTTATACATAATTAACAGTCTTCACGCTGCCATTGAATATCACAAGCTGATAATGTATAACAGCGTGAAGGAACTTTGACACTCATCAAATTCATCAGCGTATCCCAACAGTTATACATATAGAACAATTTGCAAATACCTCTGATATCATGTTCATATTGCATATATTTTAGGCGATATAATGGTATTTTTATGGATAAATTAAGATAAAAAAAAGGACTAAAAACACTCTATAATACTTGGAATGGACTTTTATACATGTTTTTGGACAAAAGGGCGAAAAATGGCTAAAGTTGGAACAAAAGGGGCAAAACTGGCAAGAGGATGGAAAATTTGAATATTAACGCCTCTAACATTAATGTTAGCGTTGCTAATGTGGTTGTTACGAAAACCAGATGCTGTCGAGATTTAAGGGCTGACCAGACCAAGTCCTCCGGGGTGCTAAAGTTAGCGACGCTAACTCTAATATTAGCCCTACTAACTTCCCCGAGGCCTATAAATAGCAGCTCATTTCGACCAGAAAAGTGTTCAACATACACTCTCAATCCCCACGACTCCAAGCTGTTTCAAGGCTATTTTTAGAAGGTTTTGAAGGCCGAATCTCATCTTCCACGATTCGGTTTACACCTTTTTGTTTGTAAGCTACGATTTAATTTTCATTTCTATATTTTGATTCCGATCTAGCCATGTCCGGCTAGAACCTACAATCTAGTTCCAGGTTTGGATATGTTAATTATTTAGTTTGAAACATTCAGCTTGATGTTTGTTTATGAATAATTCTAGTGATCATTTTCTTATGTTCAATTTAAGTCTTGAATGTGATTTATTTTTTACTGATCACCTTAGATAGATCTTATTCATGCACTTTTAATCAACTGTGTGAGACACCTAATCGTTTTGCACAGTTGATGTTGGGTAACAAAAACAACCGTCCTTGTTTAAAATTTGGTCACATGTTCACACACTTCCGAGCGTATGAGAAGAATTGGACATTGATTGGTACTTGCACACCTCATGCATTTCCTGCATTCGGCCTAAGAGTGTATTTCGGTTTGGGTTTAAAATTTTAAAAACCGAGCTATTCGGTTTGGGTTCAATTTTTGGTTCAAAACCGACCCAAACCGACCTATGCTCATCCCTAATATTTAGTCAACATGTTTATGCATGTGCATGTTTTATAATACATAATATGAAAAAAGAACTTATTTATCATTATTAAATATGAATTTTTGGTTTGAATTGGAAAACATCTCAACAGAAAGAAATCACAAAAAAATGTATTGCTATTTGTGATTATTATACACAAAAGAATAAATATATATGCTATGCATATATCAAAATGTTTTTAAATGTATACATACATGTACATGTGTGTGCATATCGATGCAAATGCTTGTTTAAACTTTTATTGTATATTCTTTCAGTTATTCGACCACGAGTTGTAAAGAATAAAAAAATTAATAATAGTAAAAAAAACGAAATTAGTAATATCTTTTTTGCCAAACCTGTTTGAACCATTTTGTAAATCATTAATAGCTTGATCTGTAACAATTGAAATATAAATTAATATTTATATACACACATATTGATATGCATATGATGATACAGACATGAACATGGATATACACATTGATGCATATGTCAGCAAATTTTGAAAAATCCAACTTAAATCAGAAAATTATTCAAGGTCTCCATACCATATCGAATGTGAATAAACATATTTTTTAAACATGTGAGATAAAATGAAGTTTTCTGTAAAACTTAATCATGGTAACACACATGAAATTGAAGTTAAAAGTTTTAGAAATTTGTAAGATACATAGCTAAGTTTCACGAGATCCTAACCTAATCCTTGAAGATAAATAGTTTTGAAATTACATTAGACATAAACTTAATAATAGAGATGGATCATGTCCCCACCACCGTAGATCTATGATAATTCAAATGGATTACACATAAAAACATATATTCATCGTTTTCAAAAGCTCTAAACTACTATTTTCTTTGTCATATAGGTCCTAATTTGTGTGTTATGTATCATCTTCGGAATTTTGTTATAAGCAAATAGAGCATGTTCATGAAATCTACAGGATTAGCTTAAATAGAAAAAATGGTAAAACTTACCAAGGGAACACCGATAACTCAGGAAATGAAGTTCAAAATGCATAAAAACTTACGAAAAGCAATAGATTCTATATATTTGATAATAAACTACATGTTATGTATGAAACTTTAGAAATTTGCAAGATACATAGCTAAGTTTAACAAAATCCTAATTGAATACTTGAAGATAAATAGTTTGTGAAGCGCAAAATGCATAAAAACAAACCAAAAAGTAATAGATTCTGTAAATTAGATGATTAAATTACATGTTTTGTATGAAACTTTAGACTAAACTTGAAAATGGTTCTATAACTTGTTATACGTACATCGATGAGCTGTAAATCATTATGAAGTTTTTAGCAAAAACTTGAACGAAATTGCGACTATATATCGAGAGGTTTACAGATCGAAATTTTTTGGTCTCTTTAAATTTTTGGGAGGTATACGGGACTTAGGTCTTCAATTTTTAGGGGGGAATACGAAAACTTAGGTTTTTGATTTTTTGGGAGGAATACATAAATTACCAAATTAACCCTATACATGTTTTTTGATCTAAAGGCCCATCTCTTGCGTGTTTTTGATCCAAAGGGACTTTATATGGATCTTGGTTTTCCCATTTTCCAAGTTCCTCAATAATCCAAAGGCCCGTGTTTCACTAAGAGTTATGTAAGCATTAATAGAACTAAGAGGAGAACAACACCCAAAGAATCCAATTAAGACTATAAACATTAGCACGATGCTTGAACCAATCATCCACTTCCTTGGACCGGTTCTCATGGTGTTGCCATCCTTTTAACTCTGGTCTCTTATCTTAAGCGCGTGAGGAATTGGTGAGGTTCTTGGTTGAGAAAGTTTCACTGTTTAAATTTCAATTTTGTTCTTAAAATCGATGCAGGCGGTTCTTTTTTTCAGTTTGCTTATGGGGGCTGGGGTGGAGTTGGGTTCTCTTTTTGGTCTTTGGTGTTTGCTCCTCAAAACAGTGCTCTTATGTGTTTGGTGTGCTTTAGTTTTGCAATTTGGTGTCTCTTTTTTCTCAGTGTAGGTTGATCTTAGGGTTGTGTGTCAGTCATTTCTGGTTTTATTTCCCCTGTTGTGAGGTGCAATTCTTTCGGAATGTCATGGCAATTTCAGTTTGCTCAGATGTTGATGACTCGGTTCTTTTGGAGCTTCTTCTTGGCGTTAGTTGCTTTATTTTCATCTTTGTAATCATTTGTCGGCGGT
The DNA here is from genome assembly GCA_023525715.1 of Cichorium intybus. NCBI lineage: Eukaryota > Viridiplantae > Streptophyta > Magnoliopsida > Asterales > Asteraceae > Cichorium > Cichorium intybus. Next base: position 18,687,686 of record CM042015.1, on the reverse strand, counting down.
TCTTGGTTGATTGTCTAGTTGTGGCTGTTTTAGTTGAAGTTCTTAGATGGTTATTTCCCCTTCATTGTAATTTCTTTGTTCAATTGTACTTTCGTTGCTTTTGAAAGCTCCCCGCTTGCTTTAATAAACTATCGTTGTTCAAAAAAAAAAAAAAATCATCCGCCGTCTTCATCGAATATATATTTTCTTCCTGAAAATAAGCGCATTTCGGGACTTCCCAATCATCCAAATGACAGAATATATCAGCCAAAGTTTCAGCTTTTTAATGTTTTTTCTAAGACCATTACAAATGCCCGGAATGTGAATAAAATGGCTTCCTTTTATAACGTCGTCTGCCTTAAAGAAAGAAGGATTCCACTAGCAGAAAAAAGCCAACCAGCTCTTCCCCTTACGTCTACAACCACAGAATCGAAAGAAGAGTTATCCTAGAATTGACTAATTTGAATCTCAAATTTGTGCACCATTTGCGTTTCTTGACAGCTTATAAGGTTAATTTGGTGCTCTATTTTAATATGTCTAACCCACTCCACCTTGCGAGAATCGCCATTATGCGACTCTTTTGTCTCCTTCCCCGTTGACGATTGATCTGCGAATCCATTTACAATCGTTCATTTGAAGACCAATCGCATTGCCAATCTCCTTTGTTTTCCGAACTTCAGCGGATGTCAAACTGGCTGATAGAATGGGGCTTTTGTCCGTCAAACTTGAAGCTGCTCGATCATGGTTTGAGGTGAAAATCTTTTTGAGATGGAGGTTGCATTTTTTTTTTTGCAATTCATTTGATTTGAGGCCCTAATAATATCCTTAAACTTGACAGAAATTGTGTTAATATTGGTGTGACGCTCCGACTTGGAAATAATAGAGTTATTTGATTCTCATCGTGTCAACGAGGGTGTGGTTTAGGGATGGCAAAAATACCCGAACCCGATGGAAAAAACCGAACCCGACACATTTGGGACTGGGTAATTGGTTATGAGACCGGGTATGAGATTTGTTTTACCCGATCCCATACCCTATCCCATATACTCGACCTCGAACCATATATTCTTATATACTTGTATTTTTACTGTTTATATATGAGATTGCTAATCCAAATTTAGATATTATATACGATTTATTATTATGTGATTATTATTTATCATTTCTACCGATATTTAGTTATCATTTATCGCCACTTTCTTTCTTCTTATTAAGCATCAATTTCTTTCTTATCAAAATGCACATTTCATAAATATTAAACTTGTTGATGTCCTTAGAAATTAGAATTATTAAAAAAATACAAGTAATTATTTGGATGCGATTGTGATCGGGTTTTATAACGGAAATTCCAAAGGGTAAATTTCAACATATTATTATCATTAATCAGGATACCAGATACCCGTGGGTATATCTACGAACCAGATGGTTATTTACTAACCGGGTACCCCACGGGACGGAACCGGTTTTGGGATGCGGTATTATAATAGGGTATAAGACTGAGATCACCAACCACTAGTTGAATCGTTTAAATATGGAATTAACATACCTCATTATTGCTTTTTGGGCTGTAAATGTTTCTAGGCCCATGTTCATGAATTCTTATAGGTGGGTTATTGGGCTCCTCAACGTGTCTAAGTAAGTAGTCACTTCCACTGATTTTTTTTTTTGGGTAAAGAGGACGGTACATCTGGCAAATTTTATTAATAAAAAAAATAAATACAATAAGAGGCTGGGGACTCCCCACCAAAGGAAAAAACAGAAAATCCATCGGGACAGGCCCCAAAGGACAACAAAGATAAATTAGGAACCAAAAACAATACATGGGAACATAAACATAACAATAACATAAAGGAACACAACCTGCATAAAACAAACCATACAAGCAGAGAGAAATAGAAGCAATATGAGGTTTGTTAAGGGATGGTCCATATCCTTTTAGCAAAATTAACATTAGTGCAACGTTTCATAGAAAGACTCAGCAGTCTACAGCGGATATCATCCTTAACACTATTAACGACTGCATGAAACGATCTTTTTGTTTTTTTTTTGAAAATTCGAGAATTTCTTTCCTGCCAAATGTGGTAAACAGCTCCAGCAAGCACAAGTCTCCTAATAATGGACCAAATGGTCTTAATCTTAGACATGGGCTTGAGTTGATTAATGATATCGGACCAGCTATCAGTAGGGACGGAGAGATTCATGACATGTTGAAGATCATGCCAAACCATAGAGAGGAAAGAACACTCAAAGAAAAGATGTGAAAGGGAATCAGCACAATCCCCGCAGAAGGCACAAATGAGATTGGAGTTGGTATCCCAGATGTTGATTTTATCATGAGTCTTAAGACGATTCTTAAGAGCAACCCAGAGAATGAATGCATGTCTAGGAATATTCTGGGAGAACCAAACCAGATGATACTGTAACGCCCGGTTTCTCACAAATGAATTACACCTTAATCTTCTCAGTTTATAACAGCATTAAAGGGTGTAACTCAATTTAAGAAACAAGTATTACAAAGCTGTTACCAAAAACATAGTTTAAGTCCTAAACTAATTACATTAAGTGTTTACAATCGTTATTCAAAAACCGGGTTAATTACATATTCAAAACAACAAGTAAGTTAAAGTCCAAGGTCCAAAGTCCAGCTATCCATCCATGTTTTGTTTCCCGCGGTCTCCACTACCAGAACCTATCACAAACAATGTTAACAAACAATATATATATAAGCTTCAAGAGCTCAGGGAGTAAATAAAGATCAATTGAATTTATATCATCCAATATCTCGCTTAGGTTAATCTCAAATGACTATCTCAGCCATTAGTGTGTCACACACACTATAACTCTTTGATCCGAACACTCATAATTGGTTTTTACTCAACCAATCGAATATAGCATACTTCTTATCTTCAACAAACATCCCAACAAAACATAATTCATCTAATAAACAACTACTCACCTGTTGTCGGGTTATTCTGTGGAATTCCTGAACCGCGTGTGTCGTGCTCCTGTCTAGCCTTAGCTGTACCACAATATCTCAGGTCAAACTCAATATTCAACAATCTCAATCATGTTCAATATTGATAACAATCAAGAATTTGAATCATAAGAGAGGTTTATAATCAAAAGATAGCAATACTATTCTAATTAAAACTTCCAATTTCACCATTTTGACTCATACAACCCTAAAAACACAATACAAGCACTTTGCAAGCTTGGATCTCGAATTAGAATTTCATTACACACTCTAATCCAAGTAAACTCACTCTAATTCTTGCTAGAAGCAGGTGGTTCATCAAAACCACAAGGAACCATCTCAATTCCAAAGATTCAACCATCAAAACAAGATAAAAATCAAAGAGGTTTACCTTTCAAGCTCAAGGAACTAATCTCTAGCTTCAATTCGTGAAAGATAGGCTCAAATCTCGATTTAGAAGGGTAGAAATCGATTTCTAGGGTTTAGGAGGGTTTTTGGTCGAATTGGGAATGACCTAAATGAAAGAAAACTCGAATTTAAAACAGCCCTGGGTGCGCGACACGACCCGTGTGAGGCCTACAGCAAGCCAACTTGAAATGCACAGACTCACACGACCCGTGCAGCTTCACACGACCCGTGTGAAATCCCACTTCGCCTCGGTAAATTTTGAACAAGAGCTACACGACCCGTGTAGAGGTACACGACCCGTGTAGGTTTGAAAAGGTTACTGCTTTGCTTCTCAAGCCTTTCTACACGACCCGTGTGGCCATACACAACCCGTGTAGCTCTGATTTAACATTTTACAAGTCCAAACTTTACTCAATTGGGTTTTTAACCATCCTAACTCATATAGTAACCTATTTAATCTTAATTACACTAAGATTAACACAAAATGTTATATAATTTAATAATACGGTATTACAAATTCTTACCCCCTTCAAAAGATTTCGTCCTCGGAATCTCTTGAAATAAGTAAGGATATTTCGACCGCATCTCTCCTTCAGCTTCCCATGTAACATCTGCTCCTTTATGATGTCGCCATTGCACTTTTACTAATCCCACTTCTTTATTTCGCAATTTCTTAACTTTCTTTTCTAGAATTTGTTTTGGCATCTCTTGATATCTTAATTTCTCATCTAGTTGAACTTCAGCTAAGGGTACCCAAGTGGATTGGTCATACAATGTTTTTCTAAGGTGTGACACATGAAAAACATTGTGGATACCCTGTAACTCCTCTGGAAGCTTTAGCTTATACGCAACCGCTCCAATTTTCTCCAAAACTTGAAAGGGTCCGATAAAGCGTGGGCTCAATTTACCTCTCTTGCCAAATCGAATTATTCCCTTCCATGGGGACACTTTCAACATTACCATGTTCCCAACATTGAACTCTAACAGCTTTCTTCTTCTATCTGCATATTGCTTTTGGCGGTTTTGGGCTACCCGCATATGCTCACGAATGCTTTGTATTTTCTCTTCGGTTTCAGCTATAATTTCTGGTCCCGCCAATGGTTTCTCTCCAGTTTCAGTCCAACAAGTCGGGGTCCGACATGGTGCACCGTATAAAGCTTCAAAAGGTGCCATCAGTATACTGGAGTGGAAAGTGTTGTTATAAGAAAACTCTACCAAAGGCAGATGATCTTCCCAACTCCCTCCAAAATCAATGATGCAGGCTCGTAGCATATCTTCAAGTGTTTGTATCATTCTTTCCGACTGTCCATCCGTCTGGGGATGATACGCAGTACTCAATAAAGCTTTTGTACCAAAATGCTTTTGGAAACTCTGCCAGAAATGTGAATTGAATCGATTATCTCTATCAGAAATTATTGAAGTTGGCACTCCATGTCGTTTCACAATTTCTTTCGTATATATCTCAGCTAGCTTTGATACTTGATAATCTTCTCGGATTGGAATGAAATGAGCCGACTTCGTTAACCTGTCAATAATCACCCATATAGAATCATATCCTCGAGGAGTCCGAGGCAACTTTGTGATGAAATCCATAGTGATCTCATCCCATTTCTTCTTTGGTACTGGCAATGGCTGCACTGCTCCATAAGGCTTCTGATGATTAGCTTTCACCTGAAGACATGTCAAACAGTTCTCTACAAATCGTCCCACATCTCGCTTCATACCCGGCCACCAATAGTACGGTTTTAAGGTATGATACATTCGTGTACTACCAGGGTGAACCGAATATCTAGTACAGTGAGCATCTTCTAGCAATAACTGTCTCGCCTTGCCATGTCTCGGAACCCAAACTCGCCCTTGGAAAGTCTTGATTCCTTGTGCATTTTCCACAAGTTTCTCTACATAACCAATCATCCTTTCTTTCTTCAAATCTTTAGCTTCGACTTGACACCTACGTATCAACTCTGGTAATCGACTCACAATCCCCATTCGATCCGATATTACTCGAATAGGCGGCTCTTTACGGCTTAGTGCATCCGCCACCACATTGGCTTTACCAGGATGGTAAAGTATTTCACAATCATAATCTTTTAGTAGATCCATCCACCGTACTTGCCTCATGTTTAACTCTTTCTGATCAAACAGGTATTTCAGACTTTTATGATCTGTATAGATCTGAAATCGCACTCCATAAAGATAATGTCGCCAGATCTTTAATGCAAAAATTACTGCCGCCAACTCTAAATCATGTACTGGGTAAGCTTTTTCATGTGGTTTCAGTTGTCGAGAGGCATACGCTATCACTCGTCCTTTTTGCATCAACACGCATCCAAGACCACTCAAGGAGGCATCGCTGTAAAGAACAAAATCCTCCCCTCCTTGCGGTAAAGCCAACACTAGAGCCTTGCATAAGCCATCTCGTAGTTGTTCAAAGGCTGATTGTTGTGCCTCAGTCCAACTAAATTTCTCCGTCTTCTTCGTTAATTTGGTTAAGGGTATAGCTATACGAGAAAAGTTTTCTACAAATCGTCGATAATAGCCTGCTAACCCCAAGAAACTACGAACCTCCATTGGACTCTTTGGCGGCTCCCAACTCATTACGGCTTCGATCTTTGCTGGATCTACCTTTATACCGTCTTCATTTATCACATGGCCAAGAAATTGAATCTCCCGTAACCAGAACTCGCATTTTGAAAATTTTGCATATAATTTCTCGTCTCGAAGAAGATCTAGCATTTGTTGTAAATGAAATCTGTGCTCATCTCGACTCTTTGAATAAATCAGGATGTCGTCGATAAACACAATTACGAATTTATCAAGAAAGGGAAGACAAACCCGATTCATCAAATCCATAAAAACGGCTGGAGCATTAGTCAAACCGAACGGCATGACTAAGAACTCATAATGGCCATACCTCGTACGAAAAGCTGTCTTCGGAATATCAGCTTCTTGTACTCTCAATTGATGATAGCCGGATCTCAAATCAATCTTTGAAAAATACGTGGCCCCATGCAGTTGATCAAATAAGTCATCGATCCTCGGCAACGGGTAACGATTATTTATAGTGATCTTGTTGAGTTCCCGATAATCTATACACATTCTCATAGATCCATCCTTCTTTTTCACAAAGAGTATAGGCGCACCCCACGGAGACGAACTCGGACGTATAAACCCAAGTTCCAATAACTCTTGCAACTGTCTCTTTAATTCTTCCATCTCAGATGGTGCTAATCGATAAGGTGGTCGAGCTACCGGCTTCGCCCCCGGTATGACATCGATCACAAATTCGACTTGTCTACTTTGTGGTACGCCTGGAAGATTTTCGGGAAATACATCGGGATAATCACAAACCACTTCTACTTCTTCTATTTTGGAATGTTTTGATTCAGCACTAATCACATGTGTCATAATCAATTCACCCCCTCTTTCTATATATCTCCTAGCCGTGGCAAGTGACACTATCGGTACTTTTCGGGAACGTCGTTCACCTCGTATCAAAATTCGGGAACCACTCGGTGTCTTTATGGAAAGTGTTTTCTCATGACAATCCATTTGACCTCTATTATCATCCATCCAATCCATCCCGACTATTATATCAAACTCATGATTAGTGATCGGCTTCAGATCTATAGGGTACGCAATCCCATACATTTCAAGCCGACACTGTTTATAATGACTCTTTACAAAAACACATCTCCTATCTGCTACATCTACTATTATTTTCTCATATAATTCAGCTAATGGATTATCTAGTTTAGAAGCAAAAGACTCTGATATAAAAGACACAGATGCACCCGAATCAAAAAGTACTCATGCTTGAAAAGAGTTCAAGCTAAAGATACCTGTGATAACATCGGTCCGATCTCTAGCCTCGTCGACAGTTAATTGAAAAGCTCGCGTTTTCACATGACCACCACCCCTATCTCTTCGATTATCTCGATCTCGACCTCCTCCTTGACCAGTCTTTTGAAAATCTCTTTGTGGCTCAGATTTCATCTTTAGGCAATTTGGACGAATATGCCCGCTCTCCCCACAATTGAAACAAACGGGGCGACTCTCGGTACACTGGCGAGCCATATGTCCCGTCTTTCCACACTGGAAACAAACTGATGGAGGGTTTCGGGGATCACATTCTCCCATGTGTTTTCGCCTACACTTCTTACACCATTTCTCTTCATTCTTCTTGGTTTCACCACGGACTTGAGAACCCGTGGTAATGGATCTCTGAGAAGTATCTACAGCTTTACTTTCCCACTTTCTCTTAAATCCTCCAACTTCTCTTTCGGTCCTTATCTCCTCCTCCTGTCTTTGCAACTCCCTTTCTCTCGATCTTGCTGCCTCAGCAACTTGTTGAAAGGTAGTATATCTTGAACTCGGCAAAAACTCTCAGATCTGGGTTTTTAAACCCCACAAGTAACGATCCATCTTACGCTCCTCTGTATCAACTTGATGTTGTGCAAATCTTGCCTTCTCATTAAAATCCAGTGTGTATTGTTGTACCGTTCTCGACCCTTGTTGTAACTTCAAAAACTCTTCCTCTATTCCCTTCATAGCATTATTGGAACAATAGTATTCAGTGAACTTCAACTTGAATTGTTCCCAGCTCAGTGTATACGCCAAACTCTCTCCTATCTCCATACATATATTCTCCCACCAGAACTGTGCATCTTCCTTTAACAAGTTTGTTGCAAACTCCACTTTATCTGCTTCGTCACATTTACTGGTGCGGAACATCTTTTCAACATGTGTTAACCAATTCTTGGCTGCTATGGGATCATCTTTCCCATAGAAATCGTATGGTTTGCACTTCTGAAAAACATCATAAGTACACTTCCTTGTCTTCTCAGGTATTCTAGCTCTACCCGCCTCAGTATAAACCTCTTCACGATCCTCCCTGTGCTCAGGTTGAACCGGTGGTTGTCCCGAAGGACCTCCAGTTGCAGCCTCCGTCTGAGGCCTCAAATAAGTGGGTAGTAATTCTTTAAGTGCTTTGGCTACCTCAGCCGCAATCATAGTTTGCATATTACCCTGTGTCTCGGGAGGTCGCTCTCCCTCGGGTTGATGCTCTTTACTCGAATCTCGTGATCCCAATTGATCTCTTGATGGATCACCTTGCTCTTTTTCTTTTCCAGTGCTCATCTTAACTGAAAAAGAAATTTAACTCATTTAATAATCACCACCATAAAACTCAATATGATGTGTAATCAACTCAATTGTATATCACTATAATACTCAATATAGTGTATAATCACTCAATTGTATATCACTATAATACTCAATATAGTGTATAATCACTCAATTGTATATCACTATAATACTCAATATAGTGTATAATCACTCAATTGTATACACCGTGGAGGATAGCTACTCGAGACTCTTTAGGACTTTTCAATCTCATCGGTTTAAGTCTAAACCCATCTCAAGGTTTAATTCCCTTAAACCAAGGCTCTGATACCAACTTGTAACGCCCGGTTTCTCACAAATGAATTACACCTTAATCTTCTCAGTTTATAACAGCATTAAAGGGTGTAACTCAATTTAAGAAACAAGTATTACAAAGCTGTTACCAAAAACATAGTTTAAGTCCTAAACTAATTACATTAAGTGTTTACAATCGTTATTCAAAAACCGGGTTAATTACATATTCAAAACAACAAGTAAGTTTAAGTCCAAGGTCCAAAGTCCAGCTATCCATCCATGTTTCGTTTCCTGCGGTCTCCACTACCAGAACCTATCACAAACAATGTTAACAAACAATATATATATAAGCTTCAAGAGCTCAGTGAGTAAATAAAGATCAATTGAATTTATATCATCCAATATCTCGCTTAGGTTAATCTCAAATGACTATCTCAGCCATTAGTGTGTCACACACACTATAACTCTTTGATCCGAACACTCATAATTGGTTTTTACTCAACAAATCGAATATAGCATACTTCTTATCTTCAACAAACATCCCAACAAAACATAATTCATCTAATAAACAACTACTCACCTGTTGTCGGGTTATTCTGTGGAATTCCTGAACCGCGTGTGTCGTGCTCCTGTCTAGCCTTAGCTGTACCACAATATCTCAGGTCAAACTCAATATTCAACAATCTCAATCATGTTCAATATTGATAACAATCAAGAATTTGAATCATAAGAGAGGTTTATAATCAAAAGATAGCAATACTATTCTAATTAAAACTTCCAATTTCACCATTTTGACTCATACAACCCTAAAAACACAATACAAGCACTTTGCAAGCTTGGATCTCGAATTAGAATTTCATTACACACTCTAATCCAAGTAAACTCACTCTAATTCATGCTAGAAGCAGGTGGTTCATCAAAACCACAAGGAACCATCTCAATTCCAAAGATTCAACCGTCAAAACAAGACAAAAATCAAAGAGGTTTACCTTTCAAGCTCAAGGAACTAATCTCTAGCTTCAATTCGTGAAAGATAGGCTCAAATCTCGATTTAGAAGGGTAGAAATCGATTTCTAGGGTTTAGGAGGGTTTTTGGTCGAATTGGGAATGACCTAAATGAAAGAAAACTCGAATTTAAAACAGCCCTAGGTGCGCGACACGACCCGTGTAGGCTCACACGACCCGTGTGAGGCCTACAGCAAGCCAACTTGAAAAGCACAGACTCACACGACCCGTGCAGCTTCACACGACCCGTGTGAAATCCCACTTCGCCTCGGTAAATTTTGAACAAGAGCTACACGACCCGTGTAGAGGTACACGACCCGTGTAGGTTTGAAAAGGTTATTGCTTTGCTTCTCAAGCCTTTCTACACGACCCGTGTGGCCATACACGACCCGTGTAGCTCTGATTTAACATTTTACAAGTCCAAACTTTACTCAATTGGGTTTTTAACCATCCTAACTCATATAGTAACCTATTTAATCTTAATTACACTAAGATTAACACAAAATGTTATATAATTTAATAATAGGGTATTACAGATACCAATCAACAGGCTGGTCATAGGGTCGAATAGACTGCCAAACGGAACAAACAGAAAAATCAGAAAGATTACCATCGCTAGATCTCCATTGGAGTTTATCAGGAACGGATGGGGATATAGAAGGAGGGTTTTGAGGAATAAGATTATGATGGTGGTCCCTCCATTGACCGGGCCGAACCCAAGATCCGTTGATGACAAGGTCTGCAACCTTACTATCAGGATTGAATCTCGCTGCCCTGATGTCACGGGCAGACATGAATTTAGAGAGGGGACCAGCAGGATGCCAGTTATCGAACCAAGCGGATGTAGAGCAACCGTCACCTATCTGGGAAACAATAAATTCTCTGATCTTACTTCGCATATCAAGGATGTTTCGCCAAGCAAAACCTGAACCGTATTTTTTGGGGGCATCCCAAAAGTTACGTCCACAGAGACGGTAAGAATGGATCCACTTGACCCATAAGGAATCCTTCTTAGAGAGGAGTCTCCAAACATGTGAAGCCATAAGGGCAACATTCCAAACAGCAAGATTACGGATTCCAAGTCCACCATGTTCCTTAGGAAGACACACAGTTTTCTAGGATACTTTGGCTTTACCACATTTCAACTCACCATGGCACCAGAGGAAACCCCTCATGAGTTTCTCAATCTCTTTAGAAATAGATTTAGGAATAATAAAAACAGAAGCCCAATAGATTTGCATAGAAGAAAGAACAGAGAGAATGAGCTAGAGACAGCCAGCAAAGGAGAGAGTCTTGTTTTTCCAGTCATTAATCCTGCATTTGACTTTATCAACAAGTCCTTTACAGTCCTTGTGGGCAAGACGGGTGGTGATAAGAGGGATGCCAAGGTATCGGACAGGGAAAGATCCCTCAGGGAACCCAACGATATGGTCAATAGCAGTCTTAGTTCTATCACCAACATTGCAGTAAAAGGCTTCGCTTTTCACAACATTAGGATGTAGCCCAGAAACCCCAGAGTATTCAGCAAGGGAATCACATATGATGCTTACCGAACCCGACACATTTGGGACGGTTTTTGAACTGGGTAAATGGTTATGAGACCGGGTATGAGATTTGTTTTAAAACAATTCGCAGGTATGGGATGGTTTTGGCATTGAGGTGATACCCGTCCGATTACCCGATCCCATACCCTATCCCATATACTCGACCTCGAACCATATATTCTTATATACTTGTATTTTTACTGTTTATATATGAGATTGCTAATCCAAATTTAGATATTATATACGATTTATTATTATGTGATTATTATTTATCATTTCTACAGATATTTAGTTATCATTTATCGCCACTTTCTTTCTTCTTATTAAGCATCAATTTATTTCTTATTAAAATGCACATTTCATAAATATTAAACTTGTTGATGTCCTTAGAAATTAGAATTATTAAAAAGATACAAGTAATTATTTGGATGCGATTGTGATCGGGTTTTATAACGGAAATTCCAAAGGGTAAATTTCAACATATTATTATCATTAATCGGGATACCAGATACCCGTGGGTATAACCACGAACTCGATGGTTATTTACTAACCGGGTACCCCACGGGATGGAACCGGGTTTGGGATGCGGTATTATAATAAGGTATAAGACTGAGATCACCAACCACTGGTTGAATCGTTTAAATATGGAATTAACATACCTCATTATTGCTTTTTGGGCTGTAAATGTTTCTAGGCCCATGTTCATGGGCTAAATCATGAATTCTTATAGGTGGGTTATTGGGCTCCTCAACGTGTCTAAGTAAGTAGTCACTTCCACTGATTTCTCCACTCGTGATGAGGTAAATTAACAACTACTAATTTTGAACATATAAACACTTGTTAATCCTTGTATTTTTGTTAAATCCAATAATGATAATTGTGGTTCGGAAAGAAAATTGTAAAGGTTGGACAGGTCTAAGAAATTTTGTTGTGGTTTTATAATAATTTAAGATATTAGCATATAGAAAAAGAGTTTGCTCTACAAAGACTCCAACTTATTATTAATTTCCACATTAATTGAAGATTTTTTATGTTATATTTTCCAAATTTTTCTTCTTATCTACTTACATCATAACTGTTGATATTTCAATAAATGTTTGCTTATGCTCTAAGAAAAGCTTTACTAGCCGTTTCAAAAATTTTAAAGCCATGAAAATTATGGATTCATGGTAATTATTTTGTGGTACTACTTTTTTCTGATAGCCATATATAGATTAGATGTATGGCCATTTTTTTAGATCTAGATTTTTAATGGTAGATTAGGGAATTTATTAGTTGTATGGTAATTTTTAGAGGTCGGGTTTATTAAGCATATGGCAATATATGTAATTGATATGATTATGTGGTTATGGTGTTATTTTTGCAATATCTACAAATTAACCGAAATAAAAGGAGATGGATATGTGTATTGTTTGATTTGTTTTAAGATTTGAAAGAACAAAACCCAGATCCCATTATTTATTTACCCTTGAAAAAAAAACGCACCGCCAACCTATTGTTTACTATTTGGCTGGTACAAAAGTAGGTTATTCCAAAAAAAAAAAAAAAAAAAAAAAAATCCCGATTTTCTTGCGACAGAGGTACAATTAACATCGTCTCAAAATTCATCTATTGTTACCCGTTCGTATCCTATGCCTATACTATAAGCTAAGGTTGAATCCCCTGCCCTGTTCGACTAGAAGCAAAGAACCAACGTGTAATGTTAGGTAGTAATTTCGTGAACATGAATTCATAATGGTTTTGATCCAGACTAATTCTCGGTGTTTGCTGTTTTTAATGAATATAAGAATCCTAGACATTGTTTTGACGTCAAGATAATTTTTTTTATTTTTGAACAACCAAATCCGATCAAATATGTGGAGTAGCTTATCAAGAAGGAAGAGACACATGTACGAGAAATTGATGAAATGGCTTCTGACTTCAGGTACGGTTTTTCTTCTTTGTTATTCTAATTCCTCTTCAATTTTATAAAGTAAAAGGCTCCTTTTTGTTTGGCTATTCTGTCCCTTATTTTTCCAAACTATGTTTTTTTTCCGGATTAATTAAGTAGCATACATACACATTTCATTGGATATTACATTCCTTATGTCAATCTGTCCAAATTTTAGTATTTATGACTTTAAACTTTGATTGGATATTACATTAGTTATGTAAAACCTTGTTCTAGTACAAAACTAGCTTAGGAGAAATAAAAACTTTGATTCCACGGCTTCACTCTTGGGTCTCTTCATCAATATTTTTCATGACCAAACTATAACAAGTAAATCGTAATGTTTTTAAAGGAATGATATTTAAATTTAAATTTCACTTGTTAATTCCATCTTTTAGCACAAAAAGGAACTTGTTGATTCAAATTTACTTATAAACATATCCACTTTGCTTTTGTTTATCGTGTCAAGTCGATAAACTTCTAAAACGGGAAAGAATGTCCTCGCTATAGGTCCTTTTTCGTGTAGTGTATTCGTAGATTAAATAAAGTAACAAAAAAGTTTCACCCACCGCCTGAAGAATGTTCTCAAATGCAGGGTTTACGTGTAAGGTACTTTCCTAGATATATTATATATTCTTCCCTGTCATGTCTATAAAGTCCCATTAGGCTTGTCAAATATACAAGGAACATATGGATCTAGCTAATTGTTGAATCATGTCCTTATATAAGATTAGAGAAAATGAACTATATAAAATTTAACGATGTTATTTAAGAAAATGTGAATCTCATTACACCAACTAATTGTTGAGAGCATCTAACTCCGGATATGTTTATTATATTCTTGATTATAAGAACATACAAACCGACTGTGCAAGATGATGTTTCTTATTTAAATGAAATAAGACGCATGTCAACTATGCATAAGATTAATTGTAAAAGTAATACCACAAGTACTAATACTATAAACAATAAACTATGCTCACTCGTACATTGTTATTACTCCTTTGTTATCATGGACAAAACTACAACACAGTACTTGAACTTTGTCACACGTGCATGAAGCTACAATGTTGTAGTTTCGTCCATAATGTGTGGCAGAAGAGTGCATAAACAAAGTATAAGTCAGCATGGTGTTTAGTTTAAAATAGTACTTGCCGAATAATTATCACACAAACCCTTGTACAATTAATCTTATGTATGGCATGCATATTATTCCATTTCGTAAACTAACATCATTTTGCACATGAGTTAGAAGTGTTTGCTCTTATCATCTAGGATAGCAGAAGCTTATCCAAAATGAGATGGTAACAACAATTAATCGTAGTGAATGAAATTCAAATGTCTATAACTAACATCATTTAATTTAATTCGCTCAATTTCTCTAATTAGGATTGCCTGATCAAAAGATTAGCTAGATCCATATGATACTTGTATTTTTTTCAAACCTCATGACCGGCTAAAGGCTTCATTTAGGAAGAGTATATTACCCTAGGAATGCAACTTACACATAAACCATGCGTTTGAGGACAAGCATTAGGCTGAGGAGTGACATAAAGTTATATGCTATATGAGGCAATGGCATAACGGTGCATCAAAACATCGCATATGGACATTATTGTTGACTCAGTAAAAGTTCTTCTCCGTAATAATTGTGTATGTAATTATCTTTGTTAGGAAATTAGCGATTTTCCTTTTTATAAATGAACTGGATTCCCACTCGGTTAAGGAACGAAACTTGATAAAACATTATTTAATGAAGTAGTTGTTCAACGGTGCATGAAATACATGAAGTGTGGGAAATAAATGAGAACAATATAGTCAAGGAACTATCACAGAATGTTAGAATAAAAGAAGAAGGAATTAGTACAAAAAGGCAACCATTGATCATCAAAATTCACACCAATGGAATCCAAAGGGAAGGATTGAGATATGGTATTTATAATACGAGTATACAACTCGAATCTAAGGCATTTCTCGGATATTCACGAAAATAGTAAGCTACAAGTAGAGGATGATGTAACGGGATTGGAATTTGTGTCCACCCTATTTTTTCTTAAAACAAAGTATTTAAAATTCTTTTAAAGCTATGAAAATAGATTGATTCTCTTTTACTAAAGAATCACTTGTATTATTGCAATTGGAAGAGTTATGGGGTTGATATGCTTGGTTGTGTGAAAGATTTACAAAATCTAATTAACTGGATATGAGAAAACGATTATTTCACTTAACCTTTTGTCATATTAATCAGGTTTAGAATTTTGTCATATTAATCAGGTTAAGAAGTATGTCTGAAGTTCAAATGAGAACTGAAATAAGTCTAGGAACCAGAACTAATTCTTTTCCTTGCCTTTTCAATTCCGCTTGAAAGGGTACGTATACCTTTTTTGCCAAAATCTAATTAACTGGATATGAGAAAACGATTATTTCACTTAACCTTTTGTTATATTAATCAGGTTTAGAATTTTGTCATATTAATCAGGTTAAGAAGTACGTCTGAAGTTCAAATGGGAACTGAAATAAGTCTAGGAACCAGAACTAATTCTTTTCCTTGCCTTTTCAATTCCGCTTGAAAGGGTACGTATACCTTTTTTGTCAAATGAGATTGATATTGTACGATATTGATTTCCATGATTAGCTTCTTTAGTTGCTAGGATTAGCTTAATCATTTCGATTGATTTGTTTCCACTATCAACTTCTTTGATCTAAATAGTAAATTCTATCAACATTGATCTCTCATTGATCATGCGATCCATATTAGTTTTTAAATTTGTTTAATTTACGATTTTTATTTATGTTCTACATCGGAATTCAAAGATTTAGCGTTCCCTTAATTGACAATGTTTCACCAGTGTGTTGCAATGTCTATAATTTCTAGAGACTCTTCACTCTACAATTTAATTTCAAAACATTTCTATTAATTTTGAAGCTTGATCATTGAACTTCATATGGATTTTTATTATGATTTTGATACATGTTTGTATCTTTTTTTTTTCTTTTCCTAATTTTGTTTCATTTGTTATCGTTTATCAATACCTAAAGTTTCTAATTATAAAGTTGAATATGTAATTAATAACTTTGGGAATTGCAATGAATGTAGAAACATCAATTTGTTCAATGGAATATGAAAATAGCCATATGAAACTTGAAGTTTCTAACGATGAAGTTTAATATGATACAACAACTTTAATTACGAGTTATACATAATTAACAGTCTTCACGCTGCCACTGAATATCACAGGCTGATAATGTATAACAGCGTGAAGGAACTTTGACACTCATCAAATTCATTAGCGTATCCCAACAGTTATACATATAGAACAATTTGCAAATACCTCTGATATCATGTTTGTTGAAAATAAAATGACTGATCACCACAAATAAAGGCTTTGAAACCGTTTACTGTGTGACAGATATATAAATTAACTATAATATGCGGAATAAATAATAAAAGTTCCAGAATAAAAATAAACTTGAAAGCTATAAACGACTGAAAGCTATAAACGACTGAAAGCTATAAATAATATAAATAACTATATTTAAATTACGTAAAGCTTATAAAGAATGTAAATTGCGGTAATTAAATGACATAAAGCGATAAAAAATATAAATGACTATAATTAAATGACATAAAGCGATAAAAATATAAATGACTATAATTAAATGACATAGAACGATGAATAATATAAATAACTATAATTATATAAATATATATATCAAGTAGGTTCGTCAATAGATTGACTGAACTGGGTTACAACAGGACTGTGGAACGACTGGTCTATCAAGTAGGTTCGTCAAATAAATTGACTGAACTGGCTTAGGGTTGGACTGGATTTCTAATAGACTGTGTCTCTATTTGTTCTTGTTTGATGATCTTGATGATCTTGGTTTTCTTGTTTGATGATCTTGGTGTTCTTGGTGTTGATCTTGGTGTTCTTGGTGTTTTTCTTGGTGTTCTTGGTGGTTTTCTTGGTATTGATCTTGGTGTTCTTGGTGTTTTTGGAGAGTGTTTGGAAGGTTGGAAATAAGATGGTGGAAGTTGGAGAGGTTTTTGAGAGAGTTTTGGTTTTTAATTATGTGTTGTTTCTTGGAGTAGTTTTGTCCCGGACTAGTTTTTCCAACAATTGATGAACTCATTGTAGGAAAAGCAGTTGGTACAGAAGTACTACCAACATCGTAAAAGGAATTTTCTCCATTCAAAAAGTTTTTTGATTTGGTGGTTTCGTTGGTATGTTTGATTTTGTGAGTTAAAGAACTAGCTGAGTCTGTTTCAGAATTTAAGACTCTTTTGAAAGACTTTTTGGAAACAGTGAAACCAGTATCATCTGGGCTACAGTTGATAACTGTTTCGTCATCTGATTCTTCCTCATTAACAGATGTGAAAAGATCTGGTAGAGTTGATTCAGAGTTTTCACAAATTATCATGTTTTCTTGATTTTCTAGTTCTTTTTCAAAGGTTTCTCTACCAATTCCTGGTCTGTAACTCGTATCAAATTTTCCAGTACCCAAGGTGTTTGCCTTGGTGAAAATATCATCACTGAGTTTTCTGGCAATTTTGATAGATTCCACAATCCGTATCAATCTTTTGTTTTCAGATTCAAGAAAAGTGATTTGGTTTAAAGAATCAGTCAGTTTTTCATTTAAGATTTTGTGTTTTTCAGTTGACTCTTGAAAGTTTTGTGTTAACTGAATGATTTCCATTTCTAAAACATCTTTTGTTTCAGAAGAAATGACTGATTGACTTTTTAATTCCAATTCCTTTTTCTGAATTAGAGATTGATTTAATTGTTCAAAGACGTGATTGTAATCTTCTGATTTTCTTTCAACGTCTCTTTCCAATTTGGTCCTTGTTCTGGTTAATTCTGCAAATTTGAGTTGTAGGGTTTGTAACTCACATTTGAAGATTTCAGAATTAACCACTGTGTCATGGTATTTCTTGAGATCAGCTTCTAAACTTTTCTCAATTTTGGATATATGGGACTCAAAAAGTATTTTCGAAAAACCGAGTTCAGAGATCATAGACCATACCTGTTCTATGACATTTGGAGCTCTTGAAGTTGTACCAACTACGAAGCAGAAGTTGGATTGTGTCGGTTCATTGTCGGCTTCGTCTTCAGAGGTTGGCCAGTATTCCACATTTGGTTCGTGGATTGCCATCAAAGCTCTTTGGTTTTCTTGGTTTTCCTTTTTCTTTAACTCATCGGCTTTTTGAGCGTAGTATGCCGAGTCTTTGATTTTTGTCTTGTTTTTGGCTCGGCACTCTCTTGCGTAGTGATTAGTTCCTTTGCAATTGTGACAGATAATCACTTCTTCATCACTTTCTTCCTTTTGACTTTTGATTGGAAGTCGTTCCGGTGCTTGAGTTTGGATTTGTTGGGAAGATTGGGAGGAGTTTTGTTGGAATCCAAAATTTTGGTTGTTTGAAAAACCATTATTTTGATTATTGTATCCTTGATTTTGGAATCCCCGATTTTGGTTTTGAAGACTGTTGTTTTGGTTATTGTTTTGATGATTTGAGTTGGGATTGTTTTGAAATCCCTGGTTTGAGTTATTTTGGAAAGAGGGTCTTTGCGAATTTTGTCCAAAATAAGGTCTTGGTTGAAAACCTTGGTTGTTCTGACCAAAGTGTGGTCTTGGTTGAAATCCAGAATTATTTTGTCCAAGTTGTGGTCGGTTTTGAAAATTTGTTTTAAAATTCGATTGACCGTAATTTGGAATAAATCTTTGGAGATTTGTATTTGCAACCAAAGCACACAATTGTTGGTAGTCTGCTTCATCATTTAAATCAGTTTGATCAAAAGAATTGTTCAAAAATGGTTGATTTTGAAAAGATGTTTGATTAAAATGATTGGAGTTTTGTTCATGAAAAAGTGTTTGATTTTGGTTTGATGTGGAAACGAGAGCAAGTGGTCCTCCAAAAGCTGTAGAGGTTGGTGGGTCAATCGAGGATTCATACGATTGAAGTTCTCCGTACAAATTGTATAGAGTTTCCGTATGAATGGCAGGATTTCCCTGAATGATGAGTTTAACCATCTTCCAGCTTTCGTAAAGATTGTTTAGAAATTTAAGATTGATCTCGTGCTGTGTCTTTTTGATGCCCAAGTTATTCAATTTCACCATGATAAAATTGAACCTATCATGTGCATCATGGATGGTTTCTGATGAAAGCATCTTAAAATTATCGAATTCATTTAAAACGAATGTTCTTTTATTTCCAATAATTCTTTGATTTCCACAAAAACGGTTTTTTAAGTTTTCCCAAATTTGATTCGCAGTCAACAGTATTATGTCATCCATTTGACTTAAAATACTGTGAGGTATGCCAGACACGAGTTCCTTTTTTGCTTGTAGTTCCAATTTTCTTCTGTTTTCAACTTGAATGACTTGATTTGTAGCAAGAGTAGTCATATTTTCTGGAGCAGTATATGTGCCTTCAACACATTTCCAAATATCTTCATTTATTGTGTTAAGATGTAGATTCATTCGGCCAACCCACGAATTATACTCTTCAGGTATAAGTATGGGTGCCCGTGAACCAGATCCTAAGCTGTTGGCAATAGAAACTGAATTCATGTTTGAGTAATTAGCAGAAGACATGTTTTTAAGATTTTTAATTTTAATTAAAAAAAGGATTTTTAACAAGTGATATTAAAATGAAATATTCAAAGAAATGCTTATGGAAGGTTTATATAAACGCTAACCAAAAGTTTTTCAACGAAAATTTCAATATAAATCACACAAGCTCTGATACCAATTGTTGAAAATAAAATGACTGATCACCACAAATAAAGGCTTTGAAACCGTTTACTGTGTGACAGATATATAAATTAACTATAATATGCGGAATAAATAATAAAAGTTCCAGAATAAAATAAACTTGAAAGCTATAAACGACTGAAAGCTATAAACGACTGAAAGCTATAAATAATATAAATAACTATATTTAAATGACGTAAAGCTTATAAAGAATGTAAATTGCGGTAATTAAATGACATAAAGCGATAAAAAATATAAATGACTATAATTAAATGACATAGAACGATGAATAATATAAATAACTATAATTATATAAATATATATATCAAGTAGGTTCGTCAATAGATTGACTGAACTGGGTTACAACAGGACTGTGGAACGACTGGTCTATCAAGTAGGTTCGTCAAATAAATTGACTGAACTGGCTTAGGGTTGGACTGGATTTCTAATAGACTGTGTCTCTATTTGTTCTTGTTTGATGATCTTGATGATCTTGGTTTTCTTGTTTGATGATCTTGGTGTTCTTGGTGTTGATCTTGGTGTTCTTGGTGTTTTTTTTGGTGTTCTTGGTGGTTTTCTTGGTATTGATCTTGGTGTTCTTGGTGTTTTTGGAGAGTGTTTGGAAGGTTGGAAATAAGATGGTGGAAGTTGGAGAGGTTTTTGAGAGAGTTTTGGTTTTTAATTATGTGTTGTTTCTTGGTGTTCTGGTCTAAAATGTAAGTTTTGGAGCTGAAACACGCGGGTTTGTCGGAGTCGGGTTCGGGCCGGTTTTCCGGGTAGAGGCGCGGGTTCTGTGTGAGAGGAAATGAATCGGTGGTGGGGCGGGTTCGGTTCGGTTTCGGGTGGGGAGAGTCCGCGTTCAATTGTGATTGCGCCGGATCTTGGAGGCGGTTCGGACCGGGTCGGTAGGCGGGTCAACAAGCGGAGCAGCGTGTGAGGAGAAACGGATGCTGGGGCAGGTCGGTTCCGGATCTGGAGCGGATGAAACGGGTCGCATGCGGATTGGGCCGGATTCTTTCTTGGGCTGGGCTGGAGGACTTGGGCCATTGCTGTTGCTGTGGGCTGTTTCCTTTTTTAATTTTAATTAAATTGATTTTAAATGGTTTTAAAATTCCGAAATAAATTAAAATAAATTACAAAAATTCATTTTTAATTTATAAAATTAATTAAATCTAATAAAATAAATTATTTAGAAATAATATATCCAATAATTCATTTTAAATAGATTTAATTTTATTTTCTTTTATATTTTTCTTTGTTTTAGGCTTTAAAATTCTTTTTCCATTAAATTGCATCTTTTATCAAAACCAATTATTTAGAAGATAATTAAAATAACTATTCCTCAATAATCAAGTTTAATAAATGATAAATTTAACTCCAATCTTTTTTTAAATTATTTTCTTATTTTTCTCGTTCAATCTCGAATCCACGCAACCTGAAATAAACTGATAATATTTGTCAGATAATATAAAAACAGTTCGTCTTATTTCAATGATGGTCACATACAAAAACATTTTTCAACAATGTTCATATTGCATATATTTTAGGCGATATCATGGAATTTTTATGGTTAAATTAAGATAAAAAAGGACTAAAGACACTCTATAATACTTGGAATGGACTTTTATACATGTTTTTGGACAAAAGGGCGAAAAATGGCTAAACTTGGAACAAAAGGGGCAAAACTGGCAAGAGGCTGGAAAATTTGAATATTAACGCCTCTAACATTAATGTTAGCGATGCTAATGTGGTTGTTACGAAAATCAGATGCTGTCGAGATGTAAGGGCTGACCAGACCAAGTCCTCCGGGGTGCTAAAGTTAGCGACGCTAACTCTAATATTAACCCTGCTAACTTCCCCGAGGCCTATAAATAGCAGCTCATTTCAGCCTAAAAAGTGTTCAGCATACACTCTCAATCCCCACGACTCCAAGCTGTTTCAAGGCTATTTTTAGAAGGTTTGAAGGCCGAATCTCATCTTCCACGATTCGGTTTACACCTTTTTGTTTGTAAGCTACGATTTAATTCTCATTTCTATATTTTGATTCCGATCTAGCCATGTCCGGCTAGAACCTACAATCTAGTTCCAGGTTTGGATATGTTAATTATTTAGTTTGAAACATTCAGTTTGATGTTTGTTTATGAATAATTCTAGTGATCATTTTCTTATGTTCAATTTAAGTCTTGAATGTGATTTATTTTTTACTGATCACCTTAGATAGATCTTAGTCATGTACTTTTAATCAATTGTGTGAGACACCTAATCGTTTTGCACAGTTGATGTTGGGTAACAAAAACAACCGTCCTTGTTTAAAATTTGGTCACATGTTCACACACTTCCGAGTGTATGAGAATAATTGGACATTAATTGGTACTTGCACACCTCATGCATTTCCTGCATTCGGCCTAAGAGTGTATTTAGGTTGGATAATATGGAAGTAGGTTTAGGTAAAGAGCGTATTTTATGCAGATAATTTAGCAAGTTATTTTCATAATGACTGCATTTTATGATTATCTAAAGCCAACTTAGAATTTTATTCCATAAACACAGCAAAGCGATTTCAATCTAACTTGATAAACATTGAAGACTTGGACTAGGACTTTTATTATTGAATTCTCAAATTTTATTACTTGCATGCTTCTTTTGATTATTTCTAATGTTTTCACTCAAAATCCCCCAATTACAATATACCAAAAGGCATAAGCTTTTAATCCCGTGTCTTTGTAGATCGACCTTGCCTACCATGTACTCTATCACAGTGTAGTTTGGATTTATTTCTAATCTTATTTGTTTGGGCTGACAATCCTTAACAAATTGGCGTCGTTGCATATACATATACATATTGATGTAAATTTCCTAACATTAACATCTAGGAAAAAGTGAATTTTCTTACAACATTAGAGTTTTAAGCATTTTACTTTCATTGCTTGTTATTAAAGCATACTTTGAAATATCAGCACCATTATAACATTATACTTTCAATTTAAAAAATTAACCAAATTATAATAGTGAAAATTGTGCTTTATTGGTATACATAAATGAACATTCATATGTATACAGATTAATTTAAATATATGTTTTTATATTAAAATTTATGCAAACATCTACACATATTTATATATCTATATGCAATATGCATATAAAAATATTGATGCAACTCTATAAATGCATATGATTGTATCAAAATATGATTATGTTTTTTTTTGAACCGGTAGATACTATTACACCTAATCCTAATCCTTACCCACCTAATCTCCTAGCGGGATTTGAACCCAAGACCTCAAGGAGGCCGGACATACACCTGTGATTATGTTAAAATATATCTTACATGTATTGATATGCATTCGCCTATGCATACATAAAGATTCATATGCACTTCTATGTATATTTAGTAGGGATGAGCGAAACCGAACCCAGAAACCGAGAAATCGAAAAAAAAACCGACAAAACCAAAACCAAAGCGGAAACCAGTGGTGCGGGTTTGATTTTTTTAAAACCGAAACTGTCGGTTTGTTTTTGGTTTCCCATGTCAAAACCGACCCATAGGAACCGAACCGACCTAATTTGTATGTAATACATTAAAAAATACATTATACGTATATATATAAAGGAAGTCTGTGCATAATAAGCAAATGTAGCGTGTTGGCTTGGCGGATAAGGCCTTTGATGCGTGAACTAAAGGTCTCATGTTCGAGTCTCAATCACTACATTTCGCTTTTATTTTGCTGCTAGTGTGAGAAATCTATCCCACATCGATGCCTGTATAGAACTAAAGCAATTATCATCTCTTATATATAGGATAACTTTGGATGGCTTTGTATACCGAGTATGAGGAGTCCCACATCGCCTGTAGGATAGAAGATACAACCTTCTCTTCCTCTATATAAGAAATCTTCAAGGATGTAAGATTTATCTTGGTTTGCTTTGTGAGTTTCGGTTTGAAACACATAAAACCGAAGCCGCCCCGGGCAAAAACCGAAAACCGAGACTCCAAACCGGTCGGTTTGGGTTTAAAATTTTAAAAACCGAGCTATTCGGTTTGGGTTCGGTTTTTGGTTCAAAACCGACCCAAACCGACCCATGCTCATCCCTAATATTTAGTCAACATGTTTATGCATGTGCATGTTTTATAATACATAATATGAAATAGAACTTATTTATCATTATTAAATATGAATTTTTGGTTTGAATTGGAATGACATCTCAACAGAAAGAAATCACAAGAAAAAAATGTACTGTTATTTGTGATTATTATACACAAAAGAATAAATATATATGCTATGCATATATCAAAATGTTTTTAAACGTATACATACATGTACATGTGTATGCATATCGATGCAAATGCTTGTGCACAAAAAACGAGAAAATGTATGACACATATTCATTTACATTGTTGATTTTCTTCTTCAAGTTGTTGATTGTCTTCATTCTTTGGAATTTTATCCTATTGCATATTCATATCAACAACATCAATTGCTTTAGTTGGGATTAATTCTTGATCCCTATGTTCATTATCGTCGTCATCACCATCATTATTGTAATCATAATCAATCATCAATGGACCGCCTGTGTATATTTGAAAACTTGTTTAAACTTTTATTGTATATTCTTTCACTTATTCGACCACGAGTTGTAAAGAATAAAAAAAAATAATAGTAAAAAAACGAAATTAGTAATATCTTTTTTGCCAAACATGTTTGAACCATTTTGTAAATCATTAATAGCTTGATCTGTAACAATTGAAATATAAATTAATATTTATATGCACACATATTGATATGCATATGATCATACAGACATGAACATGGATATACACATTGATGCATATGTCAGCAAATTTTGAAAAATCCAACTTAAATCAGAAAATTATTCAAGGTCTCCATACTATATCGAATGTGAATAAACATATTTTTTAAACATGTGAGATAAAATGAAGTTTTCTGTAAAACTTAATCATGGTAACACACATGAAATTGAAGCTAAAAGTTTTAGAAATTTGTAAGATACATAGCTAAGTTTCACGAGATCCTAATCTAATCCTTGAAGATAAATAGTTTTGAAATTACATTAGACATAAACTTAATAATAGAGATGGATCATGTCCCCACCACCGTAGATCTATGATAATTCAAATGGATTACACATAAAAACATATATTCATCGTTTTCAAAAGCTCTAAACTACTATTTTCTTTGTCATATAGGTCCTAATTTGTTTGTTATGTATCATCTTCGAAATTTTGTTATAAGCAAATAGAGCATGTTCATGAAATCTACATGATTAGCTTAAATAGAAAAAATTGTAAAACTTACCAAGGGAACACCGATGACTCAGGAAATGAAGTTCCAAATGCATAAAAACTGACGAAAAGCAATAGATTCTATATATTTGATAATAAACTACATGTTATGTATGAAACTTTAGAAATTTGCAAGTTACATAGCTAAGTTTAACAAAATCTTAATTGAATACTTGAAGATAAATAGTTTGTGAAGCGCAAAATGCATAAAAACAAACCAAAAAGTAATAGATTCTGTAAATTAGATGATTAAACTACATGTTTTGTATGAAACTTTAGACTAAATTTGAAAATGGTTTTGTAACTTGTTATACGTACATCGATGAGCTGTAAATCGTTATGAAGTTTTTAGCAAAAACTTGAACGAAATTGCTACTATATATCGAGAGGTTTACAGATCGAAATTTTTTGGTCTCTTTAAATTTTTGGGAGGTATACGGGACTTGGGTCTTCAATTTTTAAGGGGGAATACGAAAACTTAGGTCTTTGATTTTTTGGGAGGAATACATAAATTACCAAATTAACCCTATACATGTTTTTTGATCTAAAGGCCCATCTCTTGCGTGTTTTTGATCCAAAGGGACTTTATATGGATCTTGGTTTTCCCATTTTCCAAGTTCCTCAATAATCCAAAGGCCCGTGTTTTACTGAGAGTTATGTAAGCATTAATAGAACTAAGAGGAGAACAACACCCAAAGAATCCAATTAAGACTATAAACATTAGCACGATGCTTGAACCAATCATCCACTTCCTTGGACCGGTTCTCATGGTGTTGCCATCCTTTTAACTCTGGTCTCTTATCTTAAGCGCGTGAGGAATTGGTGAGGTTCTTGGTTGAGAAAGTTTCACTGTTTAAATTTCATTTTTGTTCTTAAAATCGATGCAGGCGGTTCTTTTTTTCAGTTTGCTTATGGGGGCTGGGGTGGAGTTGGGTTCTCTTTTTGGTCTTTGGTGTTTGCTCCTCAAAACAGTGCTCTTATGTGTTTGGTGTGCTTTAGTTTTGCAATTTGGTGTCTCTTTTTTCTCAGTGTAGGTTGATCTTAGGGTTGTGTGTCAGTCATTTCTGGTTTTATTTCCCCAGTTGTGAGGTGCAATTCTTTCGGATTGTCATGGCAATTTCAGTTTGCTCAGATTCTGATGACTCGGTTCTTTTGGAGCTTCTTCTTGGCGTTAGTTGCTTTATTTTCATCATTGTAATCATTTGTCGGCGGTTCTTGGTTGATTGTCTAGTTGTGGCTCTTTTAGTTGAAGTTCTTAGATGGTTATTTCCCCTTCATTGTAATTTCTTTGTTCGATTGTACTTTCGTTGCTTTTGCAAGCTCCCCGCTTGCTTTAATAAATTATTGTTGTTCCAAAAAAAAAAAAATCATCCGCCGTCTTCATCGAATATATATTTTCTTCCTGAAAATAAGCGCATTTCGGGACTTCCCAATCATCCAAATGACAGAATACATCAGCCGAAGTTTCAGCTTTTTAATGTTTTTTCTAAGACCATTACAAATGCCCGAAATGTGAATAAAATGGCTTCCTTTTATAACGTCGTCTGCCTTAAAGAAAGAAGGATTCCACTAGCAGAAAAAGCCAACCAGCTCTTCCCCTTACGTCTACAACCACAGAATCGAAAGAAGAGTTATCCTAGAATTGACTAATTTGAATCTCAAATTTGTGCACCATTTGCGTTTCTTGACAGCATATAAGGTTAATTTGGTGCTCTATTTTAATATGTCTAACCCATTCCACCTTGCGAGAATCGTCATTATGCGACTCTTTTGTCTCATTCTCCATTGACGATTGATCTGCAAATCCATTTACAATCGTTCATTTGAAGACCAATCGCATTGCCAATCTCCTTTGTTTTCCGAACTTCAGCGGATGTCAAACTGGCTGATAGAATGGGGCTTTTGTCCGTCGAACTTGAAGTTGCTCGATCATGATTTGAGGTGAAAATCTTTTTGAGATGGAGGTTGCATTTTGTTTTGCAATTCATTTGATTTGAGGCCCTAATAATATCCTTAAACTTGACAGAAATTGTGTTAATATTGGTGTGACGCTCCGACTTGGAAATAATAGAGTTATTTGATTCTCATCGTGTCAATGAAGGTGTGGTTTAGGGATGGCAAAAATACCCGAACCCGATGGAAAAAACCGAACCCGACACATTTGGGACGGTTTTTGAACTGGGTAAATGGTTATGAGACCGGGTATGAGATTTGTTTTAAAACAATTCGCATGTATGGGATGGTTTTGGTATTGAGGTGATACCCGTCCGATTACCCGATCCCATACCCTATCCCATATACTCGACCTCGAACCATATATTCTTATATACTTGTATTTTTACTGTTTAT
Source organism: Cichorium intybus (assembly GCA_023525715.1). Taxonomy (NCBI): domain Eukaryota; kingdom Viridiplantae; phylum Streptophyta; class Magnoliopsida; order Asterales; family Asteraceae; genus Cichorium; species Cichorium intybus. The sequence goes on along the minus strand of CM042015.1, from coordinate 18,660,024 downwards.
ATATGAGATTGCTAATCCAAATTTAGATATTATATACGATTTATTATTATGTGATTATTATTTATCATTTCTACAGATATTTAGTTATCATTTATCGCCACTTTCTTTCTTCTTATTAAGCATCAATTTCTTTCTTATTAAAATGCACATTTCATAAATTTTAAACTTGTTGATGTCCTTAGAAATTAGAATTATTAAAAAGATACAAGTAATTATTTGGATGCGATTGTGATCGGGTTTTATAATGGAAATTCCAAAGGGTAAATTTCAACATATTATTATCATTAATCGAGATACCAGATATCCGTGGGTATAACCACGAACCCGATGATTATTTACTAACCGGGTACCCCACGGGACGGAACCGGGTTTGGGATGCGGTATTATAATAAGGTATAAGACTGAGATCACCAACCACTGGTTGAATCGTTTAAATATGGAATTAACATACCTCATTATTGCTTTTTGGGCTGTAAATGTTTCTAGGCCCATGTTCATGGGCTAAATCATGAATTCTTATAGGTGGGTTATTGGGCTCCTCAACGTGTCTAAGTAAGTAGTCACTTCCACTGATTTCTCCACTCGTGATGAGGTAAATTAACAACTACTAATTTTGAACATATAAACACTTGTTAATCCTTGTATTTTTGTTAAATCCAATAATGATAATTGTGGTTCGGAAAGAAAATTGTAAAGGTTGGACAGGTCTAAGAAATTTTGTTGTGGTTTTATAATAATTTAAGATATTAGCATATAGAAAAAGAGTTTGCTCTACAAAGACTCCAACTTATTATTAATTTCCACATTAATTGAAGATTTTTTATGTTATATTTTCCATATTTTTCTTCTTATCTACTTACATCATAACTGTTGATATTTCAATAAATGTTTGCTTATGCTCTAAGAAAAGCTTTACTAGCCGTTTCAAAAATTTTAAAGCCATGAAAATTATGGATTCATGGTAATTATTTTGTGGTACTACTTTTTTCTGATAGCCATATATAGATTAGATGTATGGCCATTTTTTTAGATCTAGATTTTTAATGGTAGATTAGGGAATTTATTAGTTGTATGGTAATTTTTAGAGGTCGGGTTTATTAAGCATATGGCAATATATGTAATTGATATGATTATGTGGTTATGGTGTTATTTTTGCAATATCTACAAATTAACCGAAATAAAAGGAGATGGATATGTGTATTGTTTGATTTGTTTTAAGATTTGAAAGAACAAAACCCAGATCCCATTATTTATTTACCCTTGAAAAAAAAAACGCACCGCCAACCTATTGTTTACTATTTGGCTGGTACAAAAGTAGGTTATTCCAAAAAAAAAAAAAAAAAAAAAAAAAAAAATCCCGATTTTCTTGCGACAGAGGTACAATTAACATCGTCTCAAAATTCATCTATTGTTACCCGTTCGTATCCTATGCCTATACTATAAGCTAAGGTTGAATCCCCTGCCCTGTTCGACTAGAAGCAAAGAACCAACGTGTAATGTTAGGTAGTAATTTCGTGAACATGAATTCATAATGGTTTTGATCCAGACTAATTCTCGGTGTTTGCTGTTTTTAATGAATATAAGAATCCTAGACATTGTTTTGACGTCAAGATAATTTTTTTTATTTTTGAACAACCAAATCCGATCAAATATGTGGAGTAGCTTATCAAGAAGGAAGAGACACATGTACGAGAAATTGATGAAATGGCTTCTGACTTCAGGTACGGTTTTTCTTCTTTGTTATTCTAATTCCTCTTCAATTTTATAAGTAAAAGGCTCCTTTTTGTTTGGCTATTCTGTCCCTTATTTTTCCAAACTATGTTTTTTTTCCGGATTAATTAAGTAGCATACATACACATTTCATTGGATATTACATTCCTTATGTCAATCTGTCCAAATTTTAGTATTTATGACTTTAAACTTTGATTGGATATTACATTAGTTATGTAAAACCTTGTTCTAGTACAAAACTAGCTTAGGAGAAATAAAAACTTTGATTCCACGGCTTCACTCTTGGGTCTCTTCATCAATATTTTTCATGACCAAACTATAACAAGTAAATCGTAATGTTTTTAAAGGAATGATATTTAAATTTAAATTTCACTTGTTAATTCCATCTTTTAGCACAAAAAGGAACTTGTTGATTCAAATTTACTTATAAACATATCCACTTTGCTTTTGTTTATCGTGTCAAGTCGATAAACTTCTAAAACGGGAAAGAATGTCCTCGCTATAGGTCCTTTTTCGTGTAGTGTATTCGTAGATTAAATAAAGTAACAAAAAAGTTTCACCCACCGCCTGAAGAATGTTCTCAAATGCAGGGTTTACGTGTAAGGTACTTTCCTAGATATATTATATATTCTTCCCTGTCATGTCTATAAAGTCCCATTAGGCTTGTCAAATATACAAGGAACATATGGATCTAGCTAATTGTTGAATCATGTCCTTATATAAGATTAGAGAAAATGAACTATATAAAATTTAACGATGTTATTTAAGAAAATGTGAATCTCATTACACCAACTAATTGTTGAGAGCATCTAACTCCGGATATGTTTATTATATTCTTGATTATAAGAACATACAAACCGACTGTGCAAGATGATGTTTCTTATTTAAATGAAATAAGACGCATGTCAACTATGCATAAGATTAATTGTAAAAGTAATACCACAAGTACTAATACTATAAACAATAAACTATGCTCACTCGTACATTGTTATTACTCCTTTGTTATCATGGACAAAACTACAACACAGTACTTGAACTTTGTCACACGTGCATGAAGCTACAATGTTGTAGTTTCGTCCATAATGTGTGGCAGAAGAGTGCATAAACAAAGTATAAGTCAGCATGGTGTTTAGTTTAAAATAGTACTTGCCGAATAATTATCACACAAACCCTTGTACAATTAATCTTATGTATGGCATGCATATTATTCCATTTCGTAAACTAACATCATTTTGCACATGAGTTAGAAGTGTTTGCTCTTATCATCTAGGATAGCAGAAGCTTATCCAAAATGAGATGGTAACAACAATTAATCGTAGTGAATGAAATTCAAATGTCTATAACTAACATCATTTAATTTAATTCGCTCAATTTCTGTAATTAGGATTGCCTGATCAAAAGATTAGCTAGATCCATATGATACTTGTATTTTTTTCAAACCTCATGACCGGCTAAAGGCTTCATTTAGGAAGAGTATATTACCCTAGGAATGCAACTTACACATAAACCATGCGTTTGAGGACAAGCATTAGGCTGAGGAGTGACATAAAGTTATATGCTATATGAGGCAATGGCATAACGGTGCATCAAAACATCGCATATGGACATTATTGTTGACTCAGTAAAAGTTCTTCTCCGTAATAATTGTGTATGTAATTATCTTTGTTAGGAAATTAGCGATTTTCCTTTTTATAAATGAACTGGATTCCCACTCGGTTAAGGAACGAAACTTGATAAAACATTATTTAATGAAGTAGTTGTTCAACGGTGCATGAAATACATGAAGTGTGGGAAATAAATGAGAACAATATAGTCAAGGAACTATCACAGAATGTTAGAATAAAAGAAGAAGGAATTAGTACAAAAAGGCAACCATTGATCATCAAAATTCACACCAATGGAATCCAAAGGGAAGGATTGAGATATGGTATTTATAATACGAGTATACAACTCGAATCTAAGGCATTTCTCGGATATTCACGAAAATAGTAAGCTACAAGTAGAGGATGATGTAACGGGATTGGAATTTGTGTCCACCCTATTTTTTCTTAAAACAAAGTATTTAAAATTCTTTTAAAGCTATGAAAATAGATTGATTCTCTTTTACTAAAGAATCACTTGTATTATTGCAATTGGAAGAGTTATGGGGTTGATATGCTTGGTTGTGTGAAAGATTTACAAAATCTAATTAACTGGATATGAGAAAACGATTATTTCACTTAACCTTTTGTCATATTAATCAGGTTTAGAATTTTGTCATATTAATCAGGTTAAGAAGTATGTCTGAAGTTCAAATGAGAACTGAAATAAGTCTAGGAACCAGAACTAATTCTTTTCCTTGCCTTTTCAATTCCGCTTGAAAGGGTACGTATACCTTTTTTGCCAAAATCTAATTAACTGGATATGAGAAAACGATTATTTCACTTAACCTTTTGTTATATTAATCAGGTTTAGAATTTTGTCATATTAATCAGGTTAAGAAGTACGTCTGAAGTTCAAATGGGAACTGAAATAAGTCTAGGAACCAGAACTAATTATTTTCCTTGCCTTTTCAATTCCGCTTGAAAGGGTACGTATACCTTTTTTGTCAAATGAGATTGATATTGTACTATATTGATTTCCATGATTAGCTTCTTTAGTTGCTAGGATTAGCTTAATCATTTCGATTGATTTGTTTCCACTATCAACTTCTTTGATCTAAATAGCAAATTCTATCAACATTGATCTCTCATTGATCATGCGATCCATATTAGTTTTTGAATTTGTTTAATTTACGATTTTTATTTATGTTCTACATCGGAATTCAAAGATTTAGCGTTCCCCTAATTGACAATGTTTCACCAGTGTGTTGCAATGTCTATAATTTCTAGAGACTCTTCACTCTACAATTTAATTTCAAAACATTTCTATTAATTTTGAAGCTTGATCATTGAACTTCATATGGATTTTTATTATGATTTTGATACATGTTTGTATCTTTTTTTTTCTTTTCCTAATTTTGTTTCATTTGTTATTGTTTATCAATACCTAAAGTTTCTATTTATAAAGTTGAATATGTAATTAATAACTTTGGGAATTGCAATGAATGTAGAAACATCAATTTGTTCAATGGAATATGAAAATAGCCATATGAAACTTTTCTAACGATGAAGTTTAATATGAAACAACAACTTTAATTACGAGTTATACATAATTAACAGTCTTCACGCTGCCACTGAATATCACAGGCTGATAATGTATAACAGCGTGAAGGAACTTTGACACTCATCAAATTCATTAGCGTATCCCAACAGTTATACATATAGAACAATTTGCAAATACCTCTGATATCATGTTCATATTGCATATATTTTAGGCGATATCATGGTATTTTTATGGTTAAATTAAGATAAAAAAGGACTAAAAACACTCTATAATACTTGGAATGGACTTTTATACATGTTTTTGGACAAAAGGGCGAAATATGGCTAAACTTGGAACAAAAGGGGCAAAACTGGCAAGAGGCTGGAAAATTTGAATATTAACGCCTCTAACATTAATGATAGCGATGCTAATGTGGTTGTTACGAAAATCAGATGCTGTCGAGATTTAAGGGCTGACCAGACCAAGTCCTCCGGGGTGCTAAAGTTAGCGACGCTAACTCTAATATTAACCCTGCTAACTTCCCCGAGGCCTATAAATAGCAGCTCATTTCAGCCAGAAAAGTGTTCAGCATACACTCTCAATCCCCACGACTCCAAGCTGTTTCAAGGCTATTTTTAGAAGGTTTGAAGGCCGAATCTCATCTTCCACGATTCGGTTTACTTCTTTTTGTTTGTAAGCTACGATTTAATTCTCATTTCTATATTTTGATTCCGATCTAGCCATGTCCGGCTAGAACCTACAATCTAGTTCCAGGTTTGGATATGTTAATTATTTAGTTTGAAACATTCAGTTTGATGTTTGTTTATGAATAATTCTAGTGATCATTTTCTTATGTTCAATTTAAGTCTTGAATGTGATTTATTTTTTACTGATCACCTTAGATAGATCTTAGTCATGTACTTTTAATCAATTGTGTGAGACACCTAATCGTTTTGCACAGTTGATGTTGGGTAACAAAAACAACCGTCCTTGTTTAAAATTTGGTCACATGTTCACACACTTCCGAGTGTATGAGAATAATTGGACATTAATTGGTACTTGCACACCTCATGCATTTCCTGCATTCGGCCTAAGAGTGTATTTAGGTTGGATAATATGGAAGTAGGTTTAGGTAAAGAGCGTATTTTACACAGATAATTTAGCAAGTTATTTTCATAATGACTGCATTTTATGATTATCTAAAGGCAACTTAGAATTGTATTCCATAAACACAGCAAAGCGATTTCAATCTAACTTGATAAACATTGAAGACTTGGACTAGGACTTTTATTATTGAATTCACAAATTTTATTACTTGCATGCTTCTTTTGATTATTTCTAATGTTTTCACTCAAAATCCCCCAATTACAATATACCAAAAGGCATAAGCTTTTAATCCCGTGTCTTTGTAGATCGACCTTGCCTACCATGTACTCTATCACAGTGTAGAAGAGCAGCGTAGTTTGGATTTATTTCTAATCTTATTTGTTTGGGCTGACAATCCTTAACAAATTGGCGCCGTTGCATATACATATACATATTGATGTAAATTTCCTAACATTAACATCTAGGAAAAAGTGAATTTTCTTACAACATTAGAGTTTTAAGCATTTTACTTTCATTGCTTGTTATTAAAGCATACTTTGAAATATCAGCACCATTATAACATTATACTTTCAATTTAAAAAATTAACCAAATTATAATAGTGAAAATTGTGCTTTATTGGTATACATAAATGAACATTCATATGTATACAGATTAATTTAAATATATGTTTTTATATTAAAATTTATGCAAACATCTACACATATTTATATATCTATATGCAATATGCATATAAAAATATTGATGCAACTCTATAAATGCATATGATTGTATCAAAATATGATTATGTTTTTTGTTGAACCGGCAGATACTATTACACCTAATCCTAATCCTAACCCACCTAATCTCCTAGCGGGATTTGAACCCAAGACCTCAAGGAGGCCGGACATACACCTGTGATTATGTTAAAATATATCTTACATGTATTGATATGCATTCGCCTATGCATACATAAAGATTCATATGCACTTCTATGTATATTTAGTAGGGATGAGCGAAACCGAACCCAGAAACCGAGAAATCGAAAAAAACCGACAAAACCAAAACCAAAGCGGAAACCAGTGGTGCGGGTTTGATTTTTTTAAAACCGAAACTGTCGGTTCGTTTTTGGTTTCCCATGTCAAAACCGACCCATAGGAACCGAACCGACCTAATTTGTATGTAATACATTAAAAAATACATTATACGTATATATATAAAGGAAGTCTGTGCATAATAAGCAAATGTAGCGTGTTGGCTTGGTGGATAAGGCCTTTGATGCGTGAACTAAAGGTCTCATGTTCGAGTCTCAATCACTACATTTCGTTTTTATTTTGCTGCTAGTGTGAGAAATCTATCCCACATCGATGCCTGTATAGAACTAAAGCAATTATCATCTCTTATATATAGGATAACTTTGGATGGCTTTGTATACCGAGTATGAGGAGTCCCACATCGCCTGTGGGATAGAAGATACAACCTTCTCTTCCTCTATATAAGAAATCTTCAAGGATGTAAGATTTATCTTGGTTTGCTTTGTGAGTTTCGGTTTGAAACACATAAAACCGAAGCCGCCCCGGGCAAAAACCGAAAATCGAGACTCCAAACCGGTCGGTTTGGGTTTAAAATTTTAAAAACCGAGCTATTCGGTTTGGGTTCGGTTTTTGGTTCAAAACCGACCCAAACCGACCCATGCTCATCCCTAATATTTAGTCAACATGTTTATGCATGTGCATGTTTTATAATACATAATATGAAATAGAACTTATTTATCATTATTAAATATGAATTTTTGGTTTGAATTGGAATGACATCTCAACAGAAAGAAATCACAAGAAAAAAATGTACTGTTATTTGTGATTATTATACACAAAAGAATAAATATATATGCTATGCATATATCAAAATGTTTTTAAACGTATACATACATGTACATGTGTATGCATATCGATGCAAATGCTTGTGCACAAAAAACGAGAAAATGTATGACACATATTCATTTACATTGTTGATTTTCTTCTTCAAGTTGTTGATTGTCTTCATTCTTTGGAATTTCATCCTATTGCATATTCATATCAACAACATCAATTGCTTTAGTTGGGATTAATTCTTGATCCCTATGTTCATTATCGTCGTCATCACCATCATTATTGTAATCATAATCAATCATCAATGGACCGCCTGGGTATATTTGAAAACTTGTTTAAACTTTTATTGTATATTCTTTCACTTATTCGACCACGAGTTGTAAAGAATAAAAAAAAAATAATAGTAAAAAAACGAAATTAGTAATATCTTTTTTGCCAAACATGTTTGAACCATTTTGTAAATCATTAATAGCTTGATCTGTAACAATTGAAATATAAATTAATATTTATATGCACACATATTGATATGCATATGATCATACAGACATGAACATGGATATACACATTGATGCATATGTCAGCAAATTTTGAAAAATCCAACTTAAATCAGAAAATTATTCAAGGTCTCCATACCATATCGAATGTGAATAAACATATTTTTTAAACATGTGAGATAAAATGAAGTTTTCTGTAAAACTTAATCATGGTAACACACATGAAATTGAAGTTAAAAGTTTTAGAAATTTGTAAGATACATAGCTAAGTTTCACGAGATCCTAATCTAATCCTTGAAGATAAATAGTTTTGAAATTACATTAGACATAAACTTAATAATAGAGATGGATCATGTCCCCACCACCGTAGATCTATGATAATTCAAATGGATTACACATAAAAACATATATTCATCGTTTTCAAAAGCTCTAAACTACTATTTTCTTTGTCATATAGGTCCTAATTTGTTTGTTATGTATCATCTTCGGAATTTTGTTATAAGCAAATAGAGCATGTTCATGAAATCTACATGATTAGCTTAAATAGAAAAAATTGTAAAACTTACCAAGGGAACACCGATGACTCAGGAAATGAAGTTCCAAATGCATAAAAACTGACGAAAAGCAATAGATTCTATATATTTGATAATAAACTACATGTTATGTATGAAACTTTAGAAATTTGCAAGTTACATAGCTAAGTTTAACAAAATCTTAATTGAATACTTGAAGATAAATAGTTTGTAAAGCGCAAAATGCATAAAAACAAACCAAAAAGTAATAGATTCTGTAAATTAGATGATTAAACTACATGTTTTGTATGAAACTTTAGACTAAACTTGAAAATGGTTTTGTAACTTGTTATACGTACATCGATGAGCTGTAAATCGTTATGAAGTTTTTAGCAAAAACTTGAACGAAATTGCTACTATATATCGAGAGGTTTACAGATCGAAATTTTTTGGTCTCTTTAAATTTTTGGGAGGTATACGGGACTTGGGTCTTCAATTTTTAAGGGGGAATACGAAAACTTAGGTCTTTGATTTTTTGGGAGGAATACATAAATTACCAAATTAACCCTATACATGTTTTTTGATCTAAAGGCCCATCTCTTGCGTGTTTTTGATCCAAAGGGACTTTATATGGATCTTGGTTTTTGTTAGGTGAATGTGAACATTTTGAAGTTGTTTTTCAAAGTTTGGTGAAACAATTTTCAAAGGTTGGTGAATGTGTTGAAACGCAACTCTACATTCACATTACCTTCTCATATGTATAAATAGCCTTCATATGTTCAAGGAAAAATTGCACAAAAACTCAATACCTATTAGAATTGAGTGTATCTCTTGTAATCTCATTGTTAAATAAAATCTAGTTGTAGCCCGTGGACGTAGGATTTGCACCGAATCCGAACCACGTAAAAATCCTTGTGTTCTTCTTGCTTTATTTTCGTGAGTTTGTGTGTGTGTGATAGTGTGTTTCCGCTGCGTGTACCCTGTCCGATTCCTAACAACTGGTATCAGAGCTTCGGGTTTCGGAGGAGGTCTCGGTTTTAGAAATTAGAGTATGCTCTGTGGTTGCAGTTTTGTCTGATCTTCCACATCAGAAACTAATTTCTATTAATCGTATTGAAGGTGTCTCGGTACTTTGAAGGGTACTGTTCTGTCACACAAAAGTACTATAAAAGATTTGTCTCTTGTTTGTCGTAATGGCTGAAGACAAGGTTGTAATCGAGAAGTTCAATGGTTCTGACTTTAGTTGGTGGAAAATGCAAATAGAAGCATTGCTATGTCAAAAAGATTTGGACGTGGTACTTGAAGACAAACCGGAGAAAATGGAAAAAGCTGCTGAAGATGCGTGGAACTCAAAGGACAAGAAAGCTAAGGCGGTTATTACGTTGTCGTTGGAAAGGAGCGTTGCTTTCAACATCATGAAGGAAACCACGGCACGTGGTATGATGGATGCTCTGACGAACATGTATGAGAAACCGTCGGCGGCTAACAAGGTGTTCTTGATGAGGGAGTTATTCACTACAATGATGAATGAGGAAAGTTCTGTTACGATTCACATTAACAATCTAAATTCAATTCTGTCCAGATTGTCATCTGTGGGAATTAAATTTGATAACGAGACTCAAGCTTCACTGCTACTAGCTTCACTACCTGATAGCTGGTCTGGAACAGTAACCGCTGTTACAAGTTCAGTGGGGACCAGTGGTATGACTTTTGAAGGGGTTAGAGATTTGGTTCTTGGCGAGGATGTCAGATGCAAGAATCAAGGTGGATCTTCTTCTTCTGAGTTATTAAATATCGGAAGAGGTAGAGGGAATAGCAGGAATAGTGGGAGCAGTGGGAGTCGGGGAAGAAGTTCATCTAGAACTTGGAAGAATGTGAAGTGCTGGAACTGCCAGGAGGTGGGACATGTTAAGAGTCAATGTCCAAAGAAAGAATTGAACATTGCTGGTGCCGAGAGTGTGTCTGAGGATGATGCACTGATACTAAGTATGGAAAGTTCTGTAGACTCTTGGGTCATGGATTCAGGGGCTTCGTTTCACGCCATGGACAACGGAGAAACGATGGTGAATCTAAAAGAAGGAGATTTTGGGAAGGTACGGTTAGCAAATGACGAGATGCTTCAAGTAACGGGCATAGGAGATATTGATATTGTTACTTCGTTGGGAACTACATGGAACCTGAAGAATGTCAGGGTGATTCCGGAGCTGAAGAAGAAATTGATTTCTGTTGGTCAGCTGGATAAACAAGGACTGGAAGTAAGGTTTGGTGGTGGTAAATGGAGGGTGGTCAATGGTAATTCGGTGATTGCTCAAGGTATGAAGCGTGGGTCATTGTATATGGTTGAGGTACCTGCTGAGGGAAGTATGACCGTCCCCGTTAAACATGACAAAATCTGGTTCGCTAAATCTAGTGCTAAGAGAGTTCATTTTGCAAACATGAATTCTAGAGCCAAGGGGATGTTAGCTGAACGAGTCGGAAAGTCTAAACCATTCAGGGGATTTTGTGACAGTAGGAGCACGGGGTGTGTTTCGGGTACAGTTACAAAGAGCCGTTGGGTTTTGAAGACTAAGACTGAAAAATTCTCCCCTGTTGGAAGTTTGCAAAGTTTGGAGAGTGTTAGTGGTCCTCGGTGTATCTCTGGATCCGGTGGTGTAACGACCGTTTTTCAAAAAAAAAAACGCTGTGAATAGTAACTCCGGCGTGAATAGTAACTCCGGCGTGAATAGTAACTCGTCGTGAATAGTACTCCGGCGTGAATAATACCCGAGAAATGAAGTAAGCGCTTACCTCGTGATGATGTCGACGATGATGTCATGATGACGTCGTGATGATGTCGACGATGATGTCGTGATGACGTCGTGAATAGTGTTTTCAAGCCCTATAAATAGAAGCACAACTTCTTCATTTCAACCCACAACAAACACCAAACAACCTTACGATATCGAGGAGTGTTCTGGTGAGGAAAATAGGTCGGGAGGAGTTAGGAGCGAGCGGTAGCCGGTAACGAGGTGCTCGGGAAGTGTTGGAAGAGCGGAACGGGAAACGTGCCAAGGCTTTGCGAAAACGCCAATCTTAAGTGAGTAATCGCTATCGTATTTCTCTAGTAGTTTATAAGTGTTAAACTATAATATGTAGATGTTATACTATTCGTAATTCCAAAAATAATACCGAGTGATTTACTTACGAGGATGGTGTCTAGGCCGATTACTTGGGATCCGGTTGTTGGATTTTCCGAAAGGCTAAAATGCTGAAAGGATCCTGCCACCCCAACTAATCTTCTACCTGGCTATCATTTACTTGATAAATCACGAGGTATCATGTTGGAATTATGGAAGGGTTTAGTAATGCAACTATGATATAGTTAAGGAGTAAAGAGTGATAAATGTCTTACTGTGTTAACAATTAAAGAGGGAATACGAAGCAAAGATAAACGCTGTAGTCGACTATAATCAGGTGAGTTTCTCACTACATTGTGTGGACGTTATATGTCCTTTACCGTATTTTTGTATGCGTATAAGATGTTTATAAGATGTTGGTAAATAGTACCAAGTTGTGTGTATATTATTGATATATATCTTTCTGTTATAATTGTATGGGTTGGGTTATGGTGTGTGTGGGCTCGACGTACTGAGTAATATAGAGATACGAGCAAAAGACACTAAGCAGAAACGCATGACTCGACGTATAGGGTATGCGCGGCTCTAAGTGCTGAGCCGGGGAATTAGATTTACTGAGCAGATACGTATAGGAGGATATAATCCAATATACTGGGTAGAGCAGGTTATGTGACGTGTGGTTGTATTTTTCATGTTAGGGGTAAAGTATGTGTAGCTGATATGCTGTGTAGTTGTTGGAACTCACTAATCCGTGTGCTTATCCTTTCTCTTTTAAATTATCATTTCAGGTTGTACAGGTGAAAATGACGGACAGGCATGACGGGTACACACTGATGCTACTTATGTGGAGATTTATGCGGTGAATTGATGTTTAAATCATTTCTAAATATCTTCAAAATGTTAATTATTGAATAAATTGATATTTATTTAAATGAATATGTTTTATTAAAAACCGGGTGTTACAAGTTGGTATCAGAGCCAAGGCTTGAGTGAATCAGACTCACTTGATGGGTTTTGATCTCAAGCTTGAGACTTAAAAGTTTTCTTTGGAAATATTTTTACAAGAAATTATAAGTTGTTTTTTCGAGTAAGGGGTTAAATGAATGTTGTTGCAAAGACGTAGTGTGTACCGTCAGCCAACGTCAGTGGGGGAAAAGGTTAAGTGCTTAGTCTTTGTTGCTATTTCTGTAATATATGTGTGCTTAAATGCCATTAAAGTGTAGGCAGTAGGAACTAAATAGTCCTAGAATTTTTGAGTTGGCCAAGTTGCATGTTCCTTGATAAGTGATATCCATAAGGTAAATCCTTTTATGTGAAAAATTTTCTACGACTATGTTCGTAAAACAACCCGGGGTATAGGTGGTAAAATTATCGTGAGAAGTGAATTGGGGACTTCTGGACAAGTTCTGAAACGAACGAGGGTAGGTGTGGAAGATAGTAGTAGAGCTCCTACTATTGAAAGCACAGGATCCGCGTTCGAATCGGGAGTTGGTCGTAAGGAATCCAATACACTGAGGGTATAACTAATTGGTTTATATGCTGATAAACTGTATTTGTCCATTCTATTGGTTGGCAATCATAGAGTTTATTGGGATCAATTAAGACGCTGGAGATTGAGAATCTAGTGACGTTTCATTTCTTAATAATTAAGTAATGAACAGTTGATGTGATTATAGTAGATGAGCTGTGCAAAAGTGACACGTTAAGTCTCTTCGTTACTAAGAAAAGCACAGATAGTGGATGATAAAAAGAAGATGTTGATTGCTAGAATAGTCGATTTTGATTGACTATAAATAAACGTAATGTTATTTAGAGAAGAGCATAAGTCGCAAATTTCATTTCCAGATATGGAGATATATGTGAGGCTTTCAGGTCATCTACAGTTGCTGGTTAACAAGTTTTATATACGAAGTGTGTCAGACTACTGTAGTACGATAATGATGAAGGCTGAGGATCTATGTGAGCGTATCAGTAGAAATTGGGATCCAGTAACTGGATGGCATAATTTGGAAGAAGACATACGTGAACTAAAGCAGTATATAGATGTGAAAAGTATACGTACAGATATACGTGTACATGCTAGAAACATAAGGTTTTATACGTGGTGTCGTATGTTTGTAGAATTAGAGTTTTATCCATTCCAGTACAAGAGATGTACGTGTATACGGGATGGACATATAATAACAACTCGTGAGAGTGCAGATGACATAGTGGTGTGGCGTAAGGGTATTCATGTAGGTAGTGAATACTATGAACGAATGTATCATAATAGGCTAGATGTGGCCTATCAGTGTATTATGTACTTAAAATCTGTTAGTATATGAAAATAATGAGTTAAGAAAATATTGCTAACTGACCAAGATAACTATCTTGTTAGCATATGTGTGTTAGGTGTATATGTTTCATAAATGACTAAGTGAATACCTCTTAAGTAGGTAACCCGTAGGCAAGTAACTGTGGATAAACTGTGTCGGTAGCTGGTTGAATATTAGTTGATATTAGCTGTGCGGACGAATACGTGAGTATTAAGTGGTGACAACCATGGATATGGTATCGTATTGTGGGTGGAGATTTTGTAGTTGTATGTGGAGGCTGAGCTGATATGAGGATTCTTGGTGTCATGTGGTTGATTGTAGAGCTGTGCAGTCGTATGTGTGTTAACTGTTAAGCCTTTAGAGCGAAAAGCTGTTTATTCTATGGGGCCTCTTATACTTGTAGTTGGGACCACTTATTTGGTGGGGCTACTAGTATTGTTGTTGGGACCACTTATGCTATGGGGCTACTTGTACTTGTGGTTGGGACCACTTATTCCGTGGGGCCACTGGTAACTTGTAGTTGTGACCATTTATTCTGGGGGTTAATAGTACTTGTGGTTGTGACTACTTATTTAGTGGGGCCACATTTGGTAGGACTACATATGTGTTGTGGATCTTATGAGCAGTAATTGTGGTGGGACCACATACAAATGTTGTGATGGCTTTATTGGCAGGCACTTCTAACACACATACAGTCGGGTGTCTGGTGAATAGCTGAGCTGTTGAGGTTGTAAATAGCAGGGGTTGTGATATGATGTGGAGAACATGTGATTATGATTATACAATGCATAACAAGTACCTTGCATCCATGATGTCAGTATTGTGAGTATATGAGATTACAGAACGAGTACTTATTAGTCTCAATAAGTTGGCCTAGTTGATTAGAGGTGGTTAATGTGCGAGTATTATAATACCCTTTGGGTTTACTAATACAACCGTATTGTGTTGAAATAGGGAATGATTGAGAGGAAGAATAAGTGTATGCCAACGCTGGAGATTCCGGGGACGGAATCTTATAAAGGGGGGAGAACTTGTAACGACCGTTTTTCAAAAAAAAAAACGCTGTGAATAGTAACTCCGACGTGAATAGTAACTCCGGCGTGAATAGTAACTCGTCGTGAATAGTACTCCGGCGTGAATAGTACCCGAGAAATGAAGTAAGCGCTTACCTCGTGATGATGTCGACGATGATGTCGTGATGACGTCGTGATGATGTCGACGATGATGTCGTGATGACGTCGTGAATAGTGTTTTCAAGCCCTATAAATAGAAGCCCAACTTCTTCATTTCAACCCACAACAAACACCAAACAACCTTACGATATCGAGGAGTGTTCTGGTGAGGAAAATAGGTCGGGAGGAGTTAGGAGCGAGCGGTAGCCCGTAACGAGGTGCTCGGGAAGTGTTGGAAGAGCGGAACGGGAAACGTGCCAAGGCTTTGCGAAAACGCCAATCTTAAGTGAGTAATCGCTATCGTATTTCTCTAGTAGTTTATAAGTGTTAAACTATAATATGTAGATGTTATACTATTCGTAATTCCAAAAATAATACCGAGTGATTTACTTACGAGGATTGTGTCTAGGCCGATTACTTGGGATCCGGTTGTTGGATTTTCCGAAAGGCTAAAATGCTGAAAGGATCCTGCCACCCCAACTAATCTTCTACCTGGCTATCATTTACTTGATAAATCACGAGGTATCATGTTGGAATTATGGAAGGGTTTAGTAATGCAACTATGATATAGTTAAGGAGTAAAGAGTGATAAATGTCTTACTGTGTTAACAATTAAAGAGGGAATACGAAGCAAAGATAAACGCTGTAGTCGACTATAATCAGGTGAGTTTCTCACTACATTGTGTGGACGTTATATGTCCTTTACCGTATTTTTGTGTGCTTATAAGATGTTTATAAGATGTTGGTAAATAGTACCAAGTTGTGTGTATATTATTGATATATATCTTTCTGTTATAATTGTATGGGTTGGGTTATGGTGTGTGTGGGCTCGACGTACTGAGTAATATAGAGATACGAGCAAAAGACACTAAGCAGAAACGCATGACTCGACGTATAGGGTATGCGCGGCTCTAAGTGCTGAGCCGGGGAATTAGATTTACTGAGCAGATACGTATAGGAGGATATAATCCAATATACTGGGTAGAGCAGGTTATGTGACGTGTGGTTGTATTTTTCATGTTAGGGGTAAAGTATGTGTAGCTGATATGCTGTGTAGTTGTTGGAACTCACTAAGCCGTGTGCTTATCCTTTCTCTTTTAAATTATCATTTCAGGTTGTACAGGTGAAAATGACGGACAGGCATGACGGGTACACACTGATGCTACTTATGTGGAGATTTATGCGGTGAATTGATGTTTAAATCATTTCTAAATATCTTCAAAATGTTAATTATTGAATAAATTGATATTTATTTAAATGAATATGTTTTATTAAAAACCGGGTGTTACAGGTGGAGTGTCCAAGCCGGTTGAGACAGGGGATGAGTCGGTGGCGGTATTGACCACGACTGAGTTGGAGCTTGTAGGAGCTTCAACTGACCCTTCTAGTACTTGATGATGAGGGGCGGCTGCAACTAGGAAATTGGCTGAGTCTTAGCTTGTTCTTTGGAACTGGAAGCTTGGAAGACTTGTTATGTTAGGAGATTAATGAGAGATGTTCAAAATCTTCAAGTGGGAGATTGTTAGGTGAATGTGAACATTTTGAAGTTGTTTTTCAAAGTTTGGTGAAACAATTTTCAAAGGTTGGTGAATGTGTTGAAACGCAACTCTACATTCACATTACCTTCTCATATGTATAAATAGCCTTCATATGTTCAAGGAAAAATTGCACCAAAACTCAATACCTATTAGAATTGAGTGTATCTCTTGTAATCTCATTGTTAAATAAAATCTAGTTGTAGCCCGTGGACGTAGGATTTGCACCGAATCCGAACCACGTAAAAATCCTTGTGTTCTTCTTGCTTTATTTTCGTGAGTTTGTGTGTGTGTGATAGTGTGTTTCCGCTGCATGTACCCTGTCCGATTCCTAACAGTTTTCCCATTTTCCAAGTTCCTCAATAATCCAAAGGCCCGTGTTTTACTGAGAGTTATGTAAGCATTAATAGAACTAAGAGGAGAACAACACCCAAAGAATCCAATTAAGACTATAAACATTAGCACGATGCTTGAACCAATCATCCACTTCCTTGGACCGGTTCTCATGGTGTTGCCATCCTTTTAACTCTGGTCTCTTATCTTAAGCGCATGAGGAATTGGTGAGGTTCTTGGTTGAGAAAGTTTCACTGTTTAAATTTCATTTTTGTTCTTAAAATCGATGCAGGCGGTTCTTTTTTTCAGTTTGCTTATGGGGGCTGGGGTGGAGTTGGGTTCTCTTTTTGGTCTTTGGTGTTTGCTCCTCAAAACAGTGCTCTTATGTGTTTGGTGTGCTTTAGTTTTGCAATTTGGTGTCTCTTTTTTCTCAGTGTAGGTTGATCTTAGGGTTGTGTGTCAGTCATTTCTGGTTTTATTTCCCCTGTTGTGAGGTGCAATTCTTTCGGATTGTCATGGCAATTTCAGTTTGCTCAGATTCTGATGACTCGGTTCTTTTGGAGCTTCTTCTTGGCGTTAGTTGCTTTATTTTCATCATTGTAATCATTTGTCGGCGGTTCTTGGTTGATTGTCTAGTTGTGGCTCTTTTAGTTGAAGTTCTTAGATGGTTATTTCCCCTTCATTGTAATTTCTTTGTTCGATTGTACTTTCGTTGCTTTTGCAAGCTCCCCGCTTGCTTTAATAAATTATTGTTGTTCCAATCATCCAAATGACAGAATACATCAGCCGAAGTTTCAGCTTTTTAATGTTTTTTCTAAGACCATTACAAATGCCCGAAATGTGAATAAAATGGCTTCCTTTTATAACGTCGTCTGCCTTAAAGAAAGAAGGATTCCACTAGCAGAAAAAGCCAACCAGCTCTTCCCCTTACGTCTACAACCACAGAATCGAAAGAAGAGTTATCCTAGAATTGACTAATTTGAATCTCAAATTTGTGCACCATTTGCGTTTCTTGACAGCATATAAGGTTAATTTGGTGCTCTATTTTAATATGTCTAACCCACTCCACCTTGCGAGAATCGTCATTATGCGACTCTTTTGTCTCCTTCTCCATTGACGATTGATCTGCAAATCCATTTACAATCGTTCATTTGAAGACCAATCGCATTGCCAATCTCCTTTGTTTTCCGAACTTCAGCGGATGTCAAACTGGCTGATAGAATGGGGCTTTTGTCCGTCGAACTTGAAGTTGCTCGATCATGATTTGAGGTGAAAATCTTTTTGAGATGGAGGTTGCATTTTGTTTTGCAATTCATTTGATTTGAGGCCCTAATAATATCCTTAAACTTGACAGAAATTGTGTTAATATTGGTGTGATGCTCCGACTTGGAAATAATAGAGTTATTTGATTCTCATCGTGTCAATGAAGGTGTGGTTTAGGGATGGCAAAAATACCCGAACCCGATGGAAAAAACCGAACCCGACACATTTGGGACGGTTTTTGAACTGGGTAAATGGTTATGAGACCGGGTATGAGATTTGTTTTAAAACAATTCGCAGGTATGGGATGGTTTTGGCATTGAGGTGATACCCGTCCGATTACCCGATCCCATACCCTATCCCATATACTCGACCTTGAACCATATATTCTTATATACTTGTATTTTTACTGTTTATATATGAGATTGCTAATCCAAATTTAGATATTATATACGATTTATTATTATGTGATTATTATTTATCATTTCTACAGATATTTAGTTATCATTTATCGCCACTTTCTTTCTTCTTATTAAGCATCAATTTATTTCTTATTAAAATGCACATTTCATAAATATTAAACTTGTTGATGTCCTTAGAAATTAGAATTATTAAAAAGATACAAGTAATTATTTGGATGCGATTGTGATCGGGTTTTATAACGGAAATTACAAAGGGTAAATTTCAACATATTATTATCATTAATCGGGATACCAGATACCCGTGGGTATAACCACGAACCCGATGGTTATTTACTAACCGGGTACCCCACGGGATGGAACCGGGTTTGGGATGCGGTATTATAATAAGGTATAAGACTGAGATCACCAACCACTGGTTGAATCGTTTAAATATGGAATTAACATACCTCATTATTGCTTTTTGGGCTGTAAATGTTTCTAGGCCCATGTTCATGGGCTAAATCATGAATTCTTATAGGTGGGTTATTGGGCTCCTCAACGTGTCTAAGTAAGTAGTCACTTCCACTGATTTCTCCACTCGTGATGAGGTAAATTAACAACTACTAATTTTGAACATATAAACACTTGTTAATCCTTGTATTTTTGTTAAATCCAATAATGATAATTGTGGTTCGGAAAGAAAATTGTAAAGGTTGGACAGGTCTAAGAAATTTTGTTGTGGTTTTATAATAATTTAAGATATTAGCATATAGAAAAAGAGTTTGCTCTACAAAGACTCCAACTTATTATTAATTTCCACATTAATTGAAGATTTTTTATGTTATATTTTCCAAATTTTTCTTCTTATCTACTTACATCATAACTGTTGATATTTCAATAAATGTTTGCTTATGCTCTAAGAAAAGCTTTACTAGCCGTTTCAAAAATTTTAAAGCCATGAAAATTATGGATTCATGGTAATTATTTTGTGGTACTACTTTTTTCTGATAGCCATATATAGATTAGATGTATGGCCATTTTTTTAAATCTAGATTTTTAATGGTAGATTAGGGAATTTATTAGTTGTATGGTAATTTTTAGAGGTCGGGTTTATTAAGCATATGGCAATATATGTAATTGATATGATTATGTGGTTATGGTGTTATTTTTGCAATATCTACAAATTAACCGAAATAAAAGGAGATGGATATGTGTATTGTTTGATTTGTTTTAAGATTTGAAAGAACAAAACCCAGATCCCATTATTTATTTACCCTTGAAAAAAAAAACGCACCGCCAACCTATTGTTTACTATTTGGCTGGTACAAAAGTAGGTTATTCCAAAAAAAAAAAAAAAAAAAAAAAAAAATCCCGATTTTCTTGCGACAGAGGTACAATTAACATCGTCTCAAAATTCATCTATTGTTACCCGTTCGTATCCTATGCCTATACTATAAGCTAAGGTTGAATCCCCTGCCCTGTTCGACTAGAAGCAAAGAACCAACGTGTAATGTTAGGTAGTAATTTCGTGAACATGAATTCATAATGGTTTTGATCCAGACTAATTCTCGGTGTTTGCTGTTTTTAATGAATATAAGAATCCTAGACATTGTTTTGACGTCAAGATAATTTTTTTTATTTTTGAACAACCAAATCCGATCAAATATGTGGAGTAGCTTATCAAGAAGGAAGAGACACATGTACGAGAAATTGATGAAATGGCTTCTGACTTCAGGTACGGTTTTTCTTCTTTGTTATTCTAATTCCTCTTCAATTTTATAAAGTAAAAGGCTCCTTTTTGTTTGGCTATTCTGTCCCTTATTTTTCCAAACTATGTTTTTTTTCCGGATTAATTAAGTAGCATACATACACATTTCATTGGATATTACATTCCTTATGTCAATCTGTCCAAATTTTAGTATTTATGACTTTAAACTTTGATTGGATATTACATTAGTTATGTAAAACCTTGTTCTAGTACAAAACTAGCTTAGGAGAAATAAAAACTTTGATTCCACGGCTTCACTCTTGGGTCTCTTCATCAATATTTTTCATGACCAAACTATAACAAGTAAATCGTAATGTTTTTAAAGGAATGATATTTAAATTTAAATTTCACTTGTTAATTCCATCTTTTAGCACAAAAAGGAACTTGTTGATTCAAATTTACTTATAAACATATCCACTTTGCTTTTGTTTATCGTGTCAAGTCGATAAACTTCTAAAACGGGAAAGAATGTCCTCGCTATATATAGGTCCTTTTTCGTGTAGTGTATTCGTAGATTAAATAAAGTAACAAAAAAGTTTCACCCACCGCCTGAAGAATGTTCTCAAATGCAGGGTTTACGTGTAAGGTACTTTCCTAGATATATTATATATTCTTCCCTGTCATGTCTATAAAGTCCCATTAGGCTTGTCAAATATACAAGGAACATATGGATCTAGCTAATTGTTGAATCATGTCCTTATATAAGATTAGAGAAAATGAACTATATAAAATTTAACGATGTTATTTAAGAAAATGTGAATCTCATTACACCAACTAATTGTTGAGAGCATCTAACTCCGGATATGTTTATTATATTCTTGATTATAAGAACATACAAACCGACTGTGCAAGATGATGTTTCTTATTTAAATGAAATAAGACGCATGTCAACTATGCATAAGATTAATTGTAAAAGTAATACCACAAGTACTAATACTATAAACAATAAACTATGCTCACTCGTACATTGTTATTACTCCTTTGTTATCATGGACAAAACTACAACACAGTACTTGAACTTTGTCACACGTGCATGAAGCTACAATGTTGTAGTTTCGTCCATAATGTGTGGCAGAAGAGTGCATAAACAAAGTATAAGTCAGCATGGTGTTTAGTTTAAAATAGTACTTGCCGAATAATTATCACACAAACCCTTGTACAATTAATCTTATGTATGGCATGCATATTATTCCATTTCGTAAACTAACATCATTTTGCACATGAGTTAGAAGTGTTTGCTCTTATCATCTAGGATAGCAGAAGCTTATCCAAAATGAGATGGTAACAACAATTAATCGTAGTGAATGAAATTCAAATGTCTATAACTAACATCATTTAATTTAATTCGCTCAATTTCTCTAATTAGGATTGCCTGATCAAAAGATTAGCTAGATCCATATGATACTTGTATTTTTTTCAAACCTCATGACCGGCTAAAGGCTTCATTTAGGAAGAGTATATTACCCTAGGAATGCAACTTGCACATAAACCATGCGTTTGATGACAAGCATTAGGCTGAGGAGTGACATAAAGTTATATGCTATATGAGGCAATGGCATAACGGTGCATCAAAACATCGCATATGGACATTATTGTTGACTCAGTAAAAGTTCTTCTCCGTAATAATTGTGTATGTAATTATCTTTGTTAGGAAATTAGCGATTTTCCTTTTTATAAACGAACTGGATTCCCACTCGGTTAAGGAACGAAACTTGATAAAACATTATTTAATGAAGTAGTTGTTCAACGGTGCATGAAATATATGAAGTGTGGGAAATAAATGAGAACAATATAGTCAAGGAACTATCACAGAATGTTAGAATAAAAGAAGAAGGAATTAGTACAAAAAGGCAACCATTGATCATCAAAATTCACACCAATGGAATCCAAAGGGAAGGATTGAGATATGGTATTTATAATACGAGTATACAAATCGAATCAAACGCATTTCTCGGATATTCACGAAAATAGTAAGCTACAAGTAGAGGATGATGTAACGGCATTGGAATTTGTGTCCACCCTATTTTTTCTTAAAACAAAGTATTTAAAATTCTTTTAAAGCTATGAAAATAGATTGATTCTCTTTTACTAAAGAATCACTTGTATTATTGCAATTGGAAGAGTTATGGGGTTGATATGCTTGGTTGTGTGAAAGATTTACAAAATCTAATTAACTGGATATGAGAAAACGATTATTTCACTTAACCTTTTGTCATATTAATCAGGTTAAGAATTTTGTCATATTAATCAGGTTAAGAAGTACGTCTGAAGTTCAAATGAGAACTGAAATAAGTCTAGGAACCAGAACTAATTCTTTTCCTTGCCTTTTCAATTCCGCTTGAAAGGGTACGTATACCTTTTTTTTGCCAAAATCTAATTAACTGGATATGAGAAAACGATTATTTCACTTAACCTTTTGTTATATTAATCAAGTTTAGAATTTTGTCATATTAATCAGGTTAAGAAGTACGTCTGAAGTTCAAATGAGAACTGAAATAAGTCTAGGAACCAGAAGTAATTCTTTTCCTTGCCTTTTCAATTCCGCTTGAAAGGGTACGTATACCTTTTTTGTCAAATGAGATTGATATTGTACGATATTGATTTCCATGATTAGCTTCTTTAGTTGCTAGGATTAGCTTAATCATTTCGATTGATTTGTTTCCACTATCAACTTCTTTGATCTAAATTCTATCAACATTGATCTCTCATTGATCATGCTATCCATATTAGTTTTTAAATTTGTTTAATTTACGATTTTTATTTATGTTCTACATCGGAATTCAAAGATTTGGCGTTCCCCTAATTGACAATGTTTCACCAGTGTGTTGCAATGTCTATAATTTCTAAAGACTCTTCACTCTACAATTTAATTTCAAAACATTTCTATTAGTTTTGAAGCTTGATCATTGAACTTCATATGGATTTTTATTATGATTTTGATACATGTTTGTATCTTTTTTTTTCTTTTCCTAATTTTGTTTCATTTGTTATCGTTTATCAATACCTAAAGTTTTTAATTATAAAGTTGAATATGTAATTAATAACTTTGGGAATTGCAATGAATGTAGAAACATCAATTTGTTCAATGGAATATGAAAATAGCCATATGAAACTTGAAGTTTCTAACGATGAAGTTTAATATGAAACAACAACTTTAATTACGAGTTATACATAATTAACAGTCTTCACGCTGCCACTGAATATCACAGGTTGATAATGTATAACAGCGTGAAGGAACTTTGACACTCATCAAATTCATTAGCGTATCCCAATAGTTATACATATAGAACAATTTGCAAATACCTCTGATATCATGTTCATATTGCATATATTTTAGGCGATATCATGGTATTTTTATGGTTAAATTAAGATAAAAAAGGACTAAAAACACTCTATAATACTTGGAATGGACTTTTATACATGTTTTTGGACAAAAGGGCGAAAAATAGCTAAAGTTGGAACAATAGGGGCAAAACTGGCAAGAGGCTGGAAAATTTGAATATTAACGCCTCTAACATTAATGTTAGCGATGCTAATGTGGCTGTTACGAAAATCAGATGCTGTCGAGATTTAAGGGCTGACCAGACCAAGTCCTCCGGGGTGCTAAAGTTAGCGACGCTAACTCTAATATTAGCCCTGCTAACTTCCCCGAGGCCTATAAATAGCAGCTCATTTCAGCCAGAAAAGTGTTCAGCATACACTCTTAATCCCCACGACTCCAAGCTGTTTCAAGGCTATTTTTAGAAGGTTTGAAGGCCGAATCTCATCTTCCACGATTCGGTTTACACCTTTTTGTTTGTAAGCTACGATTTAATTTTCATTTCTATATTTTGAGTCCGATCTAGCCATGTCCGGCTAGAACCTACAATCTAGTTCCAGGTTTGGATATGTTAATTATTTAGTTTGAAACATTCAGTTTGATGTTTGTTTATGAATAATTCTAGTGATCATTTTCTTATGTTCAATTTAAGTCTTGAATGTGATTTATTTTTTACTGATCACCTTAGATAGATCTTAGTCATGCACTTTTAATCAATTGTGTGAGACACCTAATCGTTTTGCACAGTTGATGGTAACAAAAACAACCGTCCTTGTTTAGAATTTGGTCACATGTTCACACACTTCCGAGTGTATGAGAATAATTGGACATTAATTGGTACTTGCACACCTCATGCATTTCCTGCATTCGGCCTAAGAGTGTATTTAGGTTGGATAATATGGAAGTAGGTTTAGGTAAAGAGCGTATTTTACGCAGATAATTTAGCAAGTTATTTTCATAATGACTGCATTTTATGATAATCTAAAGCCAACTTAGAATTATATTCCATAGACACAGCAAAACGATTTCAATCTAACTTGATAAACATTGAAGACTTGGACTAGGACTTTTATTATTGAATTCTCAAATTTTATTACTTGCATGCTTCTTTTGATTATTTCTAATGTTTTCACTCAAAATCCCCCAATTACAATATACCAAAAGGCATAAGCTTTTAATCTCGTGTCTTTGTGGATCGACCTTGCCTACCATGTACTCTATCACAGTGCAGAAGAGCAGTGTAGTTTGGATTTATTTCTAATCTTATTTGTTAGGGCTGACAATCCTTAACAAATTGGCGTCGTTGCATATACATATACATATTGATGTAAATTTCCTAACATTAACATCTAGGAAAAAGTGAATTTTCTTACAACATTAGAGTTTTAAGCATTTTACTTTCATTGCTTGTTATTAAAGCATACTTTGAAATATCAGCACCATTATAACATTATACTTTCAATTTAAAAAATTAACCAAATTATAATAGTGAAAATTGTGCTTTATTGGTATACATAAATGAACATTCATAGTATACAGACTAATTTAAATATATGTTTTTATATTAAAATTTATGCAAACATCTACACATATTTATATATTTATATGCAATATGCATATAAATTTATTGATGCAACTCTATAAATGCATATGATTGTATCAAAATATGATTATGTTTTTTTTTTGAACCGGCAGATACTATTACACCTAATCCTAATCCTAACCCACCTAATCTCCTAGCGGGATTTCAACCCAAGACCTCAAGGAGGCCGGACATACACCTATGATTATGTTAAAATATATCTTACATGTATTGATATGCATTCGCCTATGCATACATAAAGATTCATATGCACTTCTATGTATATTTAGTAGGGATGAGCGAAACCGAACCCGGAAACCGAGAAACCGAAAAAAAACCGACAAAACCGAAACCAAAGCGAAAACCAGTGGTGCTGGTTTGATTTTTTTAAAACCGAAACTGTCGGTTCGTTTTCGGTTTCCCATGTCAAACCCGACCTATAGGAACCGAACCGACCTAATTTGTATGTAATACATTAAAAAATACGTTATACGTATATATATATAAAGGAAGTCTGTGCATAATAAGCAAATGTAGCGTGTTGGCTTGGCGGATAAGGCCTTTGATGCGTGAACTAAAGGTCTCATGTTCGAGTCTCAATCACTACATTTCGCTTTTATTTTGCTGCTAGTGTGAGAAATCTATCCCACATCGATGCCTGTATAGAACTAAAGCAATTATCATCTCTTATATATAGGATAACTTTGGATGGCTTTGTATACCGAGTATGAGGAGTCCCACATCGCCTGTGGGATAGAAGATACAACCTTCTCTTCCTCTATATAAGAAATCTTCAAGGATATAAGATTTATCTTGGTTTGCTTTGTGAGTTTCGGTTTGAAACAGATAAAACCGAAGCCGACCCGGGCAAAAACCAAAAACAGAGACTCCAAACCGGTCGGTTTGGGTTTCGGATTGGGTTTAAAATTTTAAAAACCGAGCTATTCGGTTTGGGTTCGGTTTTTGGTTCAAAACCGACCCAAACCGACCCATGCTCATCCATAATATTTAGTCAACCTGTTTATGCATGTGCATGTTTTATAATACATAATATGAAATAGAACTTATTTATCATTATTAAATATGAATTTTTGGTTTGAATTGGAATGACATCTCAACAGAAAGAAATCACAAGAAAAAAATGTACTGTTATTTGTGATTATTATACACAAAAGAATAAATATATATGCTATGCATATATCAAAATGTTTTTAAACGTATACATACATGTACATGTGTGTGCATATCGATGCAAATGCTTGTGCACAAAAAACGAGAAAATTTATGACACATATTCATTTACATTGTTGATTTTCTTCTTCAAGTTGTTGATTGTCTTCATTATTTGGAATTTCATCCTATTGCATATTCATATCAACAACATCAATTGCTTTAGTTGGGATAATTCTTGATCCCTATTTTCATTATCGTCGTCATCACCATCATTATTGTAATCATAATCAATCATCAATGGACCGCCTGGGTATATTTGAAAACTTGTTTAAACTTTTATTGTATTTTCTTTCACTTATTCGACCACGAGTTGTAAAGAATAAAAAAAAATAATAGTAAAAAAACGAAATTAGTAATATCTTTTTTGCCAAACATGTTTGAACCATTTTGTAAATCATTAATAGCTTGATCTGTAACAATTGAAATATAAATTAATATTTATATGCACACATATTGATATGCATATGATCATACAGACATGAACATGGATATACACATTGATGCATATGTCAGCAAATTTTGAAAAATCCAACTTAAATCAGAAAATTATTCAAGGTCTCCATACCATATCGAATGTGAATAAACATATTTTTTAAACATGTGAGATAAAATGAAGTTTTCTGTAAAACTTAATCATGGTAACACACATGAAATTGAAGTTAAAAGTTTTAGAAATTTGTAAGATACATAGCTAAGTTTCACGAGATCCTAATCTAATCGTTGAAGATAAATAGTTTTGAAATTACATTAGACATAAACTTAATAATAGAGATGGATCATGTCCCCACCACCGTAGATCTATGATAATTCAAATGGATTACACATAAAAACATATATTCATCGTTTTCAAAAGCTCTAAACTACTATTTTCTTTGTCATATAGGTCCTAATTTGTGTGTTATGTATCATCTTCGGAATTTTGTTATAAGCAAATAGAGCATGTTCATGAAATCTACATGATTAGCTTAAATAGAAAAAATTGTAAAACATACCAAGGGAACACCGATAACTCAGGAAATGAAGTTCCAAATGCATAAAAACTGACGAAAAGCAATAGATTCTATATATTTGATAATAAACTACATGTTATGTATGAAACTTTAGAAATTTGCAAGATACATAGCTAAGTTTAACAAAATCCTAATTGAATATTTGAAGATAAATAGTTTGTGAAGCGCAAAATGCATAAAAACAAACCAAAAAGTAATAGATTCTGTAAATTACATGATTAAACTACATGTTTTGTATGAAACTTTAGACTAAACTTGAAAATGGTTTTGTAACTTGTTATACGTACATCGATGAGCTGTAAATCGTTATGAAGTTTTTAGCAAAAACTTGAACGAAATTGCTACTATATATCGAGAGGTTTACAGATCGAAGTTTTTTGGTCTCTTTAAATTTTTGGGAGGTATACGGGACTTGGGTCTTCAATTTTTAGGGGGGAATACGAAAACTTAGGTCTTTGATTTTTTGGGAGGAATACATAAATTATCAAATTAACCCTATACATGTTTTTTGATCTAAAGGCCCATCTCTTGCGTGTTTTTGATCCAAAGGGACTTTATATGGATCTTGGTTTTCCCATTTTCCAAGTTCCTCAATAATCCAAAGGCCCGTGTTTTACTGAGAGTTATGTAAGCATTAATAGAACTAAGAGGAGAACAACACCCAAAGAATCCAATTAAGACTATAAACATTAGCACGATGCTTGAACCAATCATCCACTTCCTTGGACCGGTTCTCATGGTGTTGCCATCCTTTTAACTCTGGTCTCTTATCTTAAGCGCGTGAGGAATTGGTGAGGTTCTTGGTTGAGAAAGTTTCACTGTTTAAATTTCATTTTTGTTCTTAAAATCGATGCAGGCGGTTCTTTTTTTCAGTTTGCTTATGGGGGCTGGGGTGGAGTTGGGTTCTCTTTTTGGTCTTTGGTGTTTGCTCCTCAAAACAGTGCTCTTATGTGTTTGGTGTGCTTTAGTTTTGCAATTTGGTGTCTCTTTTTTCTCAGTGTAGGTTGATCTTAGGGTTGTGTGTCAGTCATTTCTGGTTTTATTTCCCCTGTTGTGAGGTGCAATTCTTTCGGATTGTCATGGCAATTTCAGTTTGCTCAGATGCTGATGACTCGGTTCTTTT
Organism: Cichorium intybus; assembly: GCA_023525715.1. Taxonomy (NCBI): domain Eukaryota; kingdom Viridiplantae; phylum Streptophyta; class Magnoliopsida; order Asterales; family Asteraceae; genus Cichorium; species Cichorium intybus. The sequence goes on along the minus strand of CM042015.1, from coordinate 18,631,045 downwards.
GGAGCTTCTTCTTGGCGTTAGTTGCTTTATTTTCATCTTTGTAATCATTTGTCGGCGGTTCTTGGTTGATTGTCTAGTTGTGGCTGTTTTAGTTGAAGTTCTTAGATGGTTATTTCCCCTTCATTGTAATTTCTTTGTTCGATTGTACTTTCGTTGCTTTTGCAAGCTCCCCGCTTGCTTTAATAAATTATTGTTGTTCCAAAAAAAAAAAAATCATCCGCCGCCTTCATCGAATATATATTTTCTTCCTGAAAATAAGCGCATTTCGGGACTTCCCAATCATCCAAATGACAGAATATATCAGCCGAAGTTTCAGCTTTTTAATGTTTTTTCTAAGACCATTACAAATGCCCGAAATGTGAATAAAATGGCTTCCTTTTATAACGTCGTCTGCCTTAAAGAAAGAAGGATTCAACTAGCAGAAAAAAGCCAACCAGCTCTTCCCCTTACGTCTACAACCACAGAATCGAAAGAAGAGTTATCCTAGAATTGACTAATTTGAATCTCAAATTTGTGCACCATTTGCTTTTCTTGACAGCTTATAAGGTTAATTTGGTGCTCTATTTTAATATGTCTAACCCACTCCACCTTGTGAGAATCGTCATTATGCGACTCTTTTGTCTCCTTCCCCATTGACGATTGATCTGCAAATCCATTTACAATCGTTCATTTGAAGACCAATCGCATTGCCAATCTCCTTTGTTTTCCGAACTTCAGCGGATGTCAAACTGGCTGATAGAATGGGGCTTTTGTCCGTCGAACTTGAAGTTGCTCGATCATGATTTGAGGTGAAAATCTTTTTAAGATGGAGGTTGCATTTTGTTTTGCAATTCATTTGATTTGAGGCCCTAATAATATCCTTAAACTTGACAGAAATTGTGTTAATATTGGTGTGACGCTCCGACTTGGAAATAATAGAGTTATTTGATTCTCATCGTGTCAATGAAGGTGTGGTTTAGGGATGGCAAAAATACCCGAACCCGATGGAAAAAACCGAACCCGACACATTTGGGACGGTTTTTGAACTGGGTAAATGGTTATGAGACCGGGTATGAGATTTGTTTTAAAACAATTCGCAGGTATGGGATGGTTTTGGTATTGAGGTGATACTCGTCCGATTACCCGATCCCATACCCTATCCCATATACTCGACCTCGAACCATATATTCTTATATACTTGTATTTTTACTGTTTATATATGAGATTGCTAATCCAAATTTAGATATTATATACGATTTATTATTATGTGATTATTATTTATCATTTCTACCGATATTTAGTTATCATTTATCGCCACTTTCTTTCTTCTTATTAAGCATCAATTTCTTTCTTATTAAAATGCACATTTCATAAATATTAAACTTGTTGATGTCCTTAGAAATTAGAATTATTAAAAAAATACAAGTAATTATTTGGATGCGATTGTGATCGGGTTTTATAACGGAAATTCCAAAGGGTAAATTTCAACATATTATTATCATTAATCGAGATACCAGATACCCGTGGGTATAACCACGAACCCGATGGTTATTTACTAACCGGGTACCCCACGGGACGGAACCGGGTTTGGGATGCGGTATTATAATAAGGTATAAGACTGAGATAACCAACCACTGGTTGAATCGTTTAAATATGGAATTAACATACCTCATTATTGCTTTTTGGGCTGTAAATGTTTCTAGGCCCATGTTCATGGGCTAAATCATGAATTCTTATAGGTGGGTTATTGGGCTCCTCAACGTGTCTAAGTAAGTAGTCGCTTCCACTGATTTCTCCACTCGTGATGAGGTAAATTAACAACTACTAATTTTGAACATATAAACACTTGTTAATCCTTGTATTTTTGTTAAATCCAATAATGATAATTGTGGTTCGGAAAGAAAATTGTAAAGGTTGGACAGGTCTAAGAAATTTTGTTGTGGTTTTATAATAATTTAAGATATTAGCATATAGAAAAAGAGTTTGCTCTACAAAGACTCCAACTTATTATTAATTTCCACATTAATTGAAGATTTTTTATGTTATATTTTCCAAATTTTTCTTCTTATCTACTTACATCATAACTGTTGATATTTCAATAAATGTTTGCTTATGCTCTAAGAAAAGCTTTACTAGCCGTTTCAAAAATTTTAAAGCCATGAAAATTATGGATTCATGGTAATTATTTTGTGGTACTACTTTTTTCTGATAGCCATATATAGATTAGATGTATGGCCATTTTTTTAGATCTAGATTTTTAATGGTAGATTAGGGAATTTATTAGTTGTATGGTAATTTTTAGAGGTCGGGTTTATTAAGCATATGGCAATATATGTAATTGATATGATTATGTGGTTATGGTGTTATTTTTGCAATATCTACAAATTAACCGAAATAAAAGGAGATGGATATGTGTATTGTTTGATTTGTTTTAAGATTTGAAAGAACAAAACCCAGATCCCATTATTTATTTACCCTTGAAAAAAAAAACGCACCGCCAACCTATTGTTTACTATTTGGCTGGTACAAAAGTAGGTTATTCCAAAAAAAAAAAAAAAAAAAATCCCGATTTTCTTGCGACAGAGGTACAATTAACATCGTCTCAAAATTCATCTATTGTTACGCGTTCGTATCCTATGCCTATACTATAAGCTAAGGTTGAATCCCCTGCCCTGTTCGACTAGAAGCAAAGAACCAACGTGTAATGTTAGGTAGTAATTTCGTGAACATGAATTCATAATGGTTTTGATCCAGACTAATTCTCGGTGTTTGCTGTTTTTAATGAATATAAGAATCCTAGACATTGTTTTGACGTCAAGATAATTTTTTTTATTTTTGAACAACCAAATCCGATCAAATATGTGGAGTAGCTTATCAAGAAGGAAGAGACACATGTACGAGAAATTGATGAAATGGCTTCTGACTTCAGGTACGGTTTTTCTTCTTTGTTATTCTAATTCCTCTTCAATTTTATAAAGTAAAAGGCTCCTTTTTGTTTGGCTATTCTGTCCCTTATTTTTCCAAACTATGTTTTTTTTCCGGATTAATTAAGTAGCATACATACACATTTCATTGGATATTACATTCCTTATGTCAATCTGTCCAAATTTTAGTATTTATGACTTTAAACTTTGATTGGATATTACATTAGTTATGTAAAACCTTGTTCTAGTACAAAACTAGCTTAGGAGAAATAAAAACTTTGATTCCACGGCTTCACTCTTGGGTCTCTTCATCAATATTTTTCATGACCAAACTATAACAAGTAAATCGTAATGTTTTTAAAGGAATGATATTTAAATTTAAATTTCACTTGTTAATTCCATCTTTTAGCACAAAAAGGAACTTGTTGATTCAAATTTACTTATAAACATATCCACTTTGCTTTTGTTTATCGTGTCAAGTCGATAAACTTCTAAAACGGGAAAGAATGTCCTCGCTATATATAGGTCCTTTTTCGTGTAGTGTATTCGTAGATTAAATAAAGTAACAAAAAAGTTTCACCCACCGCCTGAAGAATGTTCTCAAATGCAGGGTTTACGTGTAAGGTACTTTCCTAGATATATTATATATTCTTCCCTGTCATGTCTATAAAGTCCCATTAGGCTTGTCAAATATACAAGGAACATATGGATCTAGCTAATTGTTGAATCATGTCCTTATATAAGATTAGAGAAAATGAACTATATAAAATTTAACGATGTTATTTAAGAAAATGTGAATCTCATTACACCAACTAATTGTTGAGAGCATCTAACTCCGGATATGTTTATTATATTCTTGATTATAAGAACATACAAACCGACTGTGCAAGATGATGTTTCTTATTTAAATGAAATAAGACGCATGTCAACTATGCATAAGATTAATTGTAAAAGTAATACCACAAGTACTAATACTATAAACAATAAACTATGCTCACTCGTACATTGTTATTACTCCTTTGTTATCATGGACAAAACTACAACACAATACTTGAACTTTGTCACACGTGCATGAAGCTACAATGTTGTAGTTTCGTCCATAATGTGTGGCAGAAGAGTGCATAAACAAAGTATAAGTCAGCATGGTGTTTAGTTTATTATTACTTGCCGAATAATTATCACACAAACCCTTGTACAATTAATCTTATGTATGGCATGCATATTATTCCATTTCGTAAACTAACATCATTTTGCACATGAGTTAGAAGTGTTTGCTCTTATCATCTAGGATAGCAGAAGCTTATCCAAAATGAGATGGTAACAACAATTAATCGTAGTGAATGAAATTCAAATGTCTATAACTAACATCATTTAATTTAATTCGCTCAATTTCTCTAATTAGGATTGCCTGATCAAAAGATTAGCTAGATCCATATGATACTTGTATTTTTTTCAAACCTCATGACCGGCTAAAGGCTTTATTTAGGAAGAGTATATTACCCTAGGAATGCAACTTACACATAAACCATGCGTTTGAGGACAAGCATTAGGCTGAGGAGTGACATAAAGTTATATGCTATATGAGGCAATGGCATAACGGTGCATCAAAACATCGCATATGGACATTATTGTTGACTCAGTAAAAGTTCTTCTCCGTAATAATTGTGTATGTAATTATCTTTGTTAGGAAATTAGCGATTTTCCTTTTTATAAATGAACTGGATTCCCACTCGGTTAAGGAACGAAACTTGATAAAACATTATTTAATGAAGTAGTTGTTCAACGGTGCATGAAATACATGAAGTGTGGGAAATAAATGAGAACAATATAGTCAAGGAACTATCACAGAATGTTAGAATAAAAGGGGAAGGAATTAGTACAAAAAGGCAACCATTGATCATCAAAATTCACGCCAATGGAATCCAAAGGGAAGGATTGAGATATGGTATTTATAATACGAGTATACAACTCGAATCTAAGGCATTTCTTGGAAATTCACGAAAATAGTAAGCTACAAATAGAGGATGATGTAACGGGATTGGAATTTGTGTCCACCCTATTTTTTTTTTAAACAAAGTATTTAAAATTCTTTTAAAGCTATGAAAATAGATTGATTCTCTTTTACTAAAGAATCACTTGTATTATTGCAATTGGAAGAGTTATGGGCCGGGTTGATATGCTTGGTTGTGTGAAAGATTTACAAAATCTAATTAACTGGATATGTGAACACGATTATTTCACTTAACCTTTTGTCATATTAATCAGGTTTAGAATTTTGTCATATTAATCAGGTTAAGAAATACGTCTGAAGTTCAAATGAGAACTGAAATAAGTCTAGGAACTAGAACTAATTCTTTTCCTTGCCTTTTCAATTCCGCTTGAAAGGGTACGTATACCTTTTTATCAAATGAGATTGATATTGTACGATATTGATTTCCATGATTAGCTTCTTTGGTTGCTAGGATTAGCTTATTCATTTCGATTGATTTGTTTCCACTATCAACTTCTTTGATCTAAATTCTATCAACATTGATCTCTCATTGATCATGCGATCCATATTAGTTTTTGAATTTGTTTAATTTACGATTTTTATTTATGTTCTACATCGGAATTCAAAGATTTAGCGTTCCCCTAATTGACAATGTTTCACCAGTGTGTTGCAATGTCTATAATTTCTAGAGACTCTTCACTCTACAATTTAATTTCAAAACATTTCTATTAATTTTGAAGCTTGATCATTGAACTTCGTATGGATTTTTATTATGATTTTGATACATGTTTGTATCTTTTTTTTTTTCTTTTCCTAATTTTGTTTCATTTGTTATCGTTTATCAATATCTAAAGTTTCTAATTATAAAGTTGAATATGTAATTAATAACTTTGGGAATTGCAATGAATGTAGAAACATCAATTTGTTCAATGGAATATGAAAATAGCCATATGAAACTTGAAGTTTCTAACGATGAAGTTTAATATGAAACAACAACTTTAATGGTAATGTATGTTTCGTGCATATATGCATTGTTTTTTTATTTACCTATAATGTTGATGTTGTTTCAATTATTATAGATCTTCATGCATTTATATATATATATATATATATATATATATATATATATATATATATATATATATATATATATATATATATATATATATATATATATATATATATATATAGAGAGAGAGAGAGTTAGTATTAAATGAAATTGCTAAATATAGTGTGATTGTATGACTGAACGTGGACCGTTAGATCAACAAAATCAATGGCTGTAAAAAAAGGGTATTCTTGTAATTAAAATCAAATAATTCGCGTGTTTTTAAATGATAATACACGATCAAGGGTAAAACAGTAAAAAATCCCCCAAAACCCATAAGAACGGAATGTACGATTCGCATGCTAAAATCACGGACACGATATGATCGTTTCAATTAACACTATCAACAATCAAATAATACAGATGTCTTCTCGGAGAAATAAAGTTGCATTCTCGGAAAAAAAAAATTAGTTACGTAAGAGTTTTCAAAGTCAATTATCAGAGAATGGATAGTAGGATTGTCAAAACCATTCTCTGAGAATGGTTAAAACCAAAATAATGCAGACCATAACGTACAGAAAACCCATTAATAAAGTAGAATGTCATTCTTTAAGAATGATTTTTACATGTGGCAAAACTTCTAACCCAGAAAACCATTCTTCAAGAATGAATTTTACACGCTCATTCTCCGAGAATGCAAACGCTAAGATACAGTGACTAAAACACAAAAACGGGAAAAATGAGAAAAGGGAATACGACATTCACATTCTCTGAGAATGCCACATTCTCTGAGAATGCCCCATTCTCTGAGAATGCCTTGCCTTTGAAAAATGTGATACGCATGCCCTGTAACTGTTATACTCATGCCTCATTCTCTGAGAATGCCTTTGAGCATAGATCAATTTTTTTACGGAAGGTTGACGACGGTGTTCTTTTGATCAGTTCTTCATTCCATTCTTCAAGAATCAACTTCGACCACCACACCTTCTGTCCGATCGGTGTTAATTTGAAGAAGATCGTCGTTCATAGAACCGCGTAAGTCCGTCGTCGATCGGGTCGGTGGATCTGTCGAACGCCGGACCGTCAAAAAACACGATCAACACCACCTTTTACTTCCGGTTCCTCGCGAATTTCGTCCATCCCGTCGGCTGATTCTGCAAAGCTTCGACCGATAGCTGTCCGAGATCCAGATCCATTTCGTCGACCTTGCTTTGTCGCTTCGATTCTGACGACCTCCCATGTCGCTTCAATCTTGCTGATTTCCCAGATGTGAGTAGAAATTTCTGAATTCTGCAGATTTAGGGCACGCTCGTTACCGTATTGTGTGATTCCCAAATTGCCCTTATCAAATGATTGGTCCAGAATTAGTCTTACAATCACACAATATTTAGAAAATGTATTTGAACCTATATATATATATATATATATATATATATATATATATATATATATATATATATATATATATATATACTAGGTTAGAAACTCGTGTGTTACACGCTTGCTAATTAAAATTAAAAAAAATTATATAATAAAGCATCTTGAAGTTTATTAAGTAAAAATAAATTTGAGAAAAAAAATGAGTTTTCACCTAATCATCAATGTACTTGTCAATGATGAAATGAAAATTCCAATTCAGGTTCTAGTAAGAAGCAAGCAGAGTCCTCAATCATTTCTTCCTATTAGCACTAAACTTTGAAAAATATACCCAACCATATAGTATTGTAATCACAATACAAAGCAATTTTCACAGCTATTATTGAAAATATTTTTCAAATCATAGCATCCTGATAAGAAGAAAATGGGAGTATAATGTTACAAGAGAGCAGAATTTTCATGGACGTGAATTTTAAAATTGGAGGCATATACCCAGAGTTTACATTTATTTATAATAATAAACTAAAGATAAAAATCAAATAATTACATAGATTATCAAACATTTTAAATTTGATATGCATGTGTTAAAATGTTTTTTATGAACCATTTTATTCAAGCTATAGGACCTATAAAATAAACTTCAACCCTCTCTTTCTTTGTGAATCAGTGATAATAATGTGATATATCCCTAACATTTGTCATTTTCTTTGTTCAAAGCATCAAAGGTATCTATTTCAATTACACAATCTAACTTTCCCCCATTTTCTTTTAACTTAGTAATAAAAAGTTTAATGAGCTCTAATGATAACATGCAGGTAGCATAGGAAAATATTAAAATATGAAAGATAAAAATCATAGGAAATATTAAAATATGAAAGATAAAAATAATGCCTGCAACTTTCAATAGATCTAATAGTCCGAAGAGGGGATCAAGTAAACTTGTATTATAGACATTGCATCTTGTCTATTTTATTATTCACAGTTATTTCATGTTCTTGTCTCTATTTTGTTATTCACATTTAACTTTTTTTTTCAAAACTTGTATCGATTAGGCCACAATGGTAAAACAAAGAAAAAAAAAGAAATAAGCAACAATAACTTAGTTTTTATCTAATTATCAAAACACACTTCAAAAAGTAAAGATATCTTATGAGTGCATCAAAAAACCAATTTTAGTATAACTGTTAATCAAATATATTAGTACATCAAATAACCAATTTTAAGGTACAAAATATTTACATAGTAAAAGCGAATTGAAGTACATTTAATGAAAGCGCCAATATCGAACCCATTATCAACCCCAAGAAAGCAAATTTTAGATCGGTGACTTGAGTTTAACCTGCAGTAACATCTAATAAAGCTTTTGTTTTTTCACGGAGTTTCGCTAAGGCAATAAAAATCAAATATAACAAAAAGTGGTGAGAAACATATGCGAATTTTAACTCACCTAAAACCATATCTACTAACAAATGGGTAATTACAAAATTTAGGATGGGAAAAAACCCACAAAAACTTAAACCTAAAATGTAGATAGATATGGTTATGATCTAAGAGTAGCAAAAAACAAGCTCATGATAAGAAAGCAGGCAGTGATTGCTTACATTGAAAGACTCATATATTCAGCATGCCCTTTAATTGATAAATGAAAACAACCTATCTCCTGATAAAAAATCTGCACCACACTGTAACACAACAGCACCAGTTCTTAACACTTCCATCAATTTTCTGATTATCTACTTAGATAACAACTTGTAGTTTTCATCAATAATCCATCATCTAACGAACATTTAGTGAGTAATATTTCCCCTTTGAATACCCAATATCTCTTATATCCCATGTACCAAGAAAATGATCCCCAAACCTGAGGAAAGAAACAGTCATGACTATCAATAGTGTAAAATACAACTCCAAAATTTTGTAATAATCTAATGCTATTAAGCCTCCTTTTTTAGCACAAGTACGTGAATCATCACTTTTATAACTTGATACCACAACCTCAATGGCATTGTACTACACCAAAAGATCATGGAACAACCCTTCTCATGCAAAAAGACCTGTCATAAATCATTGAAATATATCAAGCTCTAAAAAACATTTGAAAAGGTCGTCCAGGGTGGCAATCATCTTCTTTATTGCTGCATCTGAAAGCCAAATTTGGAATAAGTTTTGGAGAATTGTTGGTGGTTAAATAAGTTAAAAGGAAATGTGAAATCAACATGTTTGTTCCTGGTAGTCAACATATGCACCGTCAGTTGTTCTCCATGCCTCGAGGAATATAAGATTTTCTTTGGTTAGTGCCCCTACATATAAGCCATTAACATAAAAACTCAAAGTACAATTGAAGATCTTCTTACATTGAAGCAAATTTAAAAGATTAAAAACTTACAAGAAGGAGATTTGCTAATAGGAATGTCGACTGCCATAAAAGAGTGATTTTGCATTTGGAGTGGCTATTCTAGAATATTTGTAAGATGAAATAAAACCAAACATTGTTAGAACATAACACAAATTTCATTCATTTTCATTTGTAAACATAGTTTACTTGTGTAGCTTTCTAATATGTTACGAAGAACAAAGACCATACCTCTGAAGGACAGTGCAATAAATAAACAATATTCAGTGGAAATAGATAAACAATATTCTGAATACAAAAAAGAAACAAAGATGGAAATAGATAAATAATATTCTGAATTATCAACAAAGATTTAGGGTAAAGAGGGGAGGATACACAACAGAATCAAGGAATCTATACCCGAATCATTTCATGAGCGGATCTACAAACGATTCATCTAGATGAGAGAATTATCTGATGGCAACGACAACTCCGACACGATAATCTTCTGGATCATGAATGGTGGTGATGTAACCTGATGATGGTGAGAAATATTAGGGTTTTATGGTGTACAGAGGGTGGAATGGGTTAATTGGGGAAGAAATAAGGAAAGAGGCGTCGTGATTTGTGGCAGAGAATAAGGGATATAGTTGGAAGTGATTACATTACCTTGTATTTTCTTGATGTTCCAGCCTTCAAATTGAAGCAGCAACGGTTGTGCGTCGAGGAGCATATGTAAGAAGGTTGGGAAATATGCGATTAAAGATTGCGTTTTGAAATGTTTATCTTCCTCATATCTATCTTGCAATCATAGTTATCACATTAAAAAAATCGCTGAATCAGTTCCTGATTTGTCGGATTTCAAATAAGAAGGTTGGAAATTCAACGAATGTTATGCACTTTCTCTAGAGGGTATAAAAGGAATAGCCATTATCAATTTTATGAGCGGGAAAAAAAGAAACGGATTCATAGAAAATGGACACCTGGCAGAAAATAGTTGTAGAAAATTGACACATGACATTAAGTGGCTTCCTTTATTAATATGTATAGACTAGGTTTAAAACCCGTGTAATATACGGATTGACAACTTAAAAAATATTAAATAATTAATACTATAAAATAGTTATGTGTACACATACCTAAAAATGCCTCAAAACTCAAAACCGCTGTCGACACGTATTTGTTTAAAATATGTTATTTCTCGATTGAATGAAAAGTATTTTCTAAGTAATTCAATTTACATCTAATTAATTTAGATTATATAAGATGTAATGGTGTGTATTTCAAAAATGATATTTGGAACCATAAATTAAATCTTTACTAAAAAAATGAAATTTTAAGCGTCAACAATACTTGGAACCATAAATTCATCAAATTAAGATCCTATAATGTCTTTTGCTGCTAATCTTTTTGAAATAGTTGTAAACATAGTTAATTTCCTTTCTATAGATTTCGTGTTGACAAAACTATTTTAAAACTACTTTTACTATCACCTTACGAAACAAATTTTAAACAACTTATGTACATTCCACACAACCCATCTTTGCATGTCATTAAATAATTTCAGGCCATTTACTATCAAATTACAATCCCATATAACAATTTCATGTTAAAATCAAGCAGTAAAACAAAGGGAACCAAATAAACACATTGCTTCGGTTTCCAACTGCTATGTATCATTCCATCTTAGCAAAATAAGTATAAAATAGCCAAGTAAATTAATCTTCTAATTCGAACAAAGAAAACAGCCCTAACAAATGATAAAACCTAATGTTAAATGGATGTTAATAACAAATAATTCAAGTGCTCAATTGACTATTGGATGTATAAAAGAACACAAAAAATTGTTTAAGTTACTTACTACAAAAAGCACCCCCTTTTCAAAAACTAAGCTGATATATTTTTGAGCTTTTTGTGATATAGCAATGCAAGAATTGCAGGTAAATGCGATAAGAAGCTTAATGGATGGCTAAATACAACATTTCCATCATAAGCTCCACTGATATTCAAAAATGCCCGCATCGCATTCAACATTTCCATATACAATAAAAACCCAAAATTAATGGCTAAAAACATTATATTATACAAAAAATATAAATCTCTTGCATATGAAACTGTTTTAGAATCATGCATGCATTACCAGTGTATTATTTAATTAAAATCTAGCCGTTGCACTACAACTTTGCTATTATTTAATAATACCTTTTGATAATATCATAATATGTTACCATGTTATTCTTACCTTATTTCACATAATGGAAATGGTTAAACCTTTTTAAAAAGTTGAGATACCTAAAGACTGATGTGATGAAATTAATTATTAAAACCAACATTACCTTGTATCCATGACTACACCTCCAATGGGGACAACAATCATGTGGGAGAATTGAAGCGTATCTGTAACTATTGTATTTACAGTATCCTACAAAATTAAGAAAGTACTTGCCAAGCCTCATTTCAATTAACAACCAGCACCAATAAATAATGACATCATCAACTAACTTATAAAACTAAAGTTCTCACTTAGGAATTTCAACGGATTGCAAACAAACACACGTACAGTAGGTTGGTCCTTTAATAAAAAGAAAACACAAAAAAGGAAGTAATTACACGTCAAGAATCATCCCCACAGGAAATTGTAGCGACAGTAAAGTAGGTTGCTATTTTAGATGTTTTTCAGACCTGATCTTTATCCGCCAATACTGCTCTAACCCCTTCAGCAAAATCACTTCGAAGGGAAGACCTTAAATCAATGCGGTATTCAATTTTCATAACACCATTTAACTAATATATACAACAACAAAAATCATCATATAACAATATTATATCAAACAAAAATTGAATAAATAATATATGAAGATCTCACTGTGTACAACTCATTTCCCATCTTTCTGCATGCAGATGCAACTTTAGAGATATATCTTTGTGTAAGAAAAATAGAAAATGGGGCACCTTTTTTAATTCCCACAATAGCATCTTTTGCCCACCGGGAAACTTCCAAAAATAGAGACGCAACTTAATATTTCTTTAAAAATAAAAAAAAAAAAGAAAAAACGGCCACTAATGCTTTTATCTTACCTGATGCATGTGTTTTGTTGATATTTTTCCAGCTCTTCTGTAATTTCTTTTACAGATTTATTTGCACCAAAAATTGAAACTATATGAGGCAAAAGTGACTTTAATTTGGACTCTGAATCAGGGTTGCTACTATACTTTCCCAATATTTCTTGAAGATCATAATGTGGATCCTCTGAACTGTACACAAATCACAAATATATATAAATTATTGCTTGTGTAGTTGCAAAATATAAACATAAAGGAATATACAATGTAGTTGACAAAAGAGTCTCCTTAGGTGGGCCTAGATTTCCGAACTGCAAAATATCAATTTGAAACCACAATTAAATTACACTATTTACAAGTTAAAGTAAACAATCGAATTAACAGATTCATATAAAAATTAAAAAGTACTCACCAGATTGTAAACTCTTATACAAAACAAATCCCAATTTTCATATTATCAAGGTTTCAACTTTTCTGTTCCAGTCATTACAAAACAGCTAAAAGTTTCAAAAAACATGACTAAAACTCTCATGGATTTGAAAAGAAAGTAAATAATGTACACAATCATTTAACATATTTAACATAAAAGAGAAAATTACCTCCTTTGACAATATAGACCCCAATATTAAACCAAAAAGAGGTGGACAATAAGAGGAGGATGCCCTAATTAATAACCGAATCAAGTCCTTTTCACAATACTGCATAAAGAAACAATTACCCAGAGCCATTCCTTCCGATTCCAACTCCCATTGCTAAGAAGACCTAAAAAACTGAAAACGTACATACGTTCAAATTGTGAATGTAAACACATAGTGTAAACACAAACTTGGTCTCACCAACCATTGCAGCCACCAACCCACTTACCCACCATTGTTGAAGAACCAACCCACCATTGTTGAAGAAGGTGGCAAACTTTGTTTTCTCTTGTTTAAATTCATTGAATGTAGTAGTTGTCATTAGTATTTGCTTGACTATAAATAGAGGTTTTAGCTTCATTTGTTAAGTACCACAAAAATATAGAAGAGAGTGTTTAGATAGTTAGCGAGAGTTGTTCTTTTCTTGTATTTCAGTTTGAGTATTGAATAAAAGAACATTTGAGTTCCAACAAGTGGTATCAGAGCTTGGTTAAGCTCCCGGGGCAACTTTCTAAACACCCTCGGGTTTTTTGGTTAAAAATTTTCTCTCTCAAAATCGATTTTCGAGAGCACCATTGGAAAGGTCTCGTTCTCAGGATTCCGAATATATATTTTTCGGAATTTTTCGACCACCGGAAAACCTCCAAAAGTCCGGTCAAAGGTTCACCGGAATAGTTGCCGGAAAAACCAGTTCGCCGGAGATCTTGCCGGAGAAGACGACACTGTAGCAGTTCAATGTAGCGACACTGTAGCAGCACTGTAGCAAGTTTCAGAAAAGTTACGTTTTGGTCCCTGTATTTCCGAAAAATTTCAGGTTGGTCCCTATTTTTCAGAAAAACTTCAAATTATCCCCCTATACTTCTTAAAGTTTCAAACCGATCCCTAAAGTTCTGAAAATTACATTTTGGCCCCTCTACTTTTGGAAAGTTTCAAACAAATCCCCAAATTTGGTCGTTATAATTTTAATAAATTATAGTGGTCCTCGTACGTTTGAAAATTCCAAGTTAGAGTATATCCAAGTATATGCCAAGAATGACCACACCAAGCTCGTCGTTTTCTCAACCCGAAATTGAAAGTGTTCAAAGGACCAGGAGGGATAGTAGTGTTACGTTACACTATCCGTTGCTTACAAAAACAAACTACGCGGTGTGGGCTATAAAAATGCGAGTGAATTTGCAAGCACAAGGAGTGTGGGATGCAATTCAAAATGCAAGAGTAGATGAACGAACAGATAGGATGGCGCTTGCGACCATTTACCAAGCGATTCCAGAGGACGTACTTCTTATGTTCGCCGAGAAGGACACGGCTAAAGAAGCATGGGAAACGCTTAAGATGATGCATATGGGAGCTGATCGGTTAAAGGAGGCTAAAGTACAAACGTTGAGAAGTGAATTCGAGGTGATCCGAATGAACAATGGTGACTCGATAGATGATTTCGCCATGAGATTGAACACTATTGTGACCGGTATTCGATCTCTCGGTGAAAAGATCGAGGAGAATACGGTGGTGAAGAAATTTCTTCGAGCCGTCCCAATGCGATTTATACAAATCGTAACATCTATCGAGCAATTTGGAGACATGAAAAACATGACGGTTGAAGAAGTTGTAGGCCGTCTCAAGACCTACGAAGAGCGACTTCGAGGGTATGAAGAACGGGAAGAAGGACCTTCTCTATTGCTTACACATGCCAAGTGGGCATCTCAATCTAAGCAAACCGACGAGGGAGACTCGTCAAACACTTCAAGGGAAAGTGGAAACCAAGGCCAAGGACGCGGTCGAGGTCGTGGGCATGGCCGAGGAGATGGTCATGAGTATGATGCAAACCGGAATGACTACAATCGTCCTCGAAAGGACAAAAGTAAAATAAAATGTTTTACTTGCGAGGAATATGGTCATTATGCATCAGAGTGTCCAAACAAGAAACGATATGAGGAGGTGAACCTCACCCAAACCAATGAAGATGAACAGCCCATTTTAATGATGGCGATCTCGCAAGAAGATACACCAGGTATGGTGCCGCTAAAAGAAAAGAATGGCGTTGATATCCCTGCATCCGAAGAAAGTCAAGTTGATTCCGAGGAATGGTACCTTGACAACGGTGCTAGCAATCATATGACCAGAGATCGTTCAAAGTTCCATGAGTTAGACGAGAACGTGACGGGTTATACACGGTTCGGAGACGGGTCAAAGATCGACATCAAAGGAAAAGGTACGATCTTGTTTGACTACGGAAACGGAGGTCAAAGACTACTTAACGAGGTATATTACATTTCTAGACTTAAAAAGAATATTATAAGTCTTGGACAACTAACCGAAGACGGGAATCGAGTCGACATGGATGGTGATATTTTACGGGTATTTGACAATAGTAATACTTTACTTTTTAAAGTAAAAAGAACCCGTAACCGACTCTACAAGACACTTTTAAAGACGAGACAAAAAATGTGTCTTTTATCATCCCAAGATGATCCAGGTTGGTTGTGGCATCAACGACGTCTGTATGCCAATTTTTATACCATGAAAATTAATGGTTGTTTGAAGCATAATAAAATTCTAGGTTCACATCTAAAGAAATTAGATGATCCGAGTGAGGAAGAATTTTATGCTGAAGTTGAAAAAGGTGAAAAAGGACACTAGTTTTTCGACGCATGGAAAAGGAAGCCACAGATAAGACAAGAAGGGTTCTTTGGTAAACGGAAAAGATGGACTTGGACCAAAAAAGCTGTTGATTATATGTCCATCGTTATAACAAGTTGGTAATATTATTATAAATAGTAGAGTCCTTTTGGGTTACACGCAAGAGACGATTTAGCTAAAAGAGATCGAAAATAAACTTGAGGGGTTAAGTTTGTTAATATACCAAAGTAAAGGTATATTAATTAGAAACTTAATGGTTAAGTTTATTAATATACCAAAGTAAATGTATATTAATTAGAAACTTAATAAGGATAAGGGACTAAAGTGAAATATCCACAAGGGAGGGGATAAGGATGAGGAGCACTATAAATACAACCCTAGATCTGAGTTGTATATGCTGCCAAAACCCTAATTTTCGTCACCCTCCTCCCACCCCTCGGTATACGGCCGATTTCTTTCAAAACCCTAAGTATTATGTGCTAAAACTTCAAGTAAAGGTATATACTACATCAACGGGTGCTGGATCGTTGTCTTGGGTGCGATTACATTAGAGGAGTTCTACTTTGGGCTCTCGTCATCCTAACAAGATCAGATCTGAGATCTAAAAGGTATTTCTTGAACCATATTGATTTTACAGTTACAAAAGTGTGCATGATTCTGTGATCCTGGTTGAATACGATTTTGATTTCTGTTTCCGCTGCGTTGTTTTTATGCTATCGTATTCCAACAGTGGTATCAGAGCCACTTTATCATGATTTTGTACTGTTTTGATTCGATTAAAATTGTTAAAAATCGGTTTTTTTTTCTTTGAATTATCGAATCTGTCGACGTCCGCGCCGCGGTCCTTGAATGGTCGCGTCGCGGTCTTCTCTAAAGTTACGATCATTAGGGTTTTGCCGCGTCGCGTTTCCTAGTGTTCCGCGCCGCGTCGTTCTTGGCATGATCGGTTTCTTTTGATTACCGCGTCGCGTGTTCTCGTGTTGCGCGTCGCGGCGGGCGTGATGTTTTATTTATTTTTCTGAAATCAGATTTCTTGTTATAAAATGGTGTTTTAATTGTTTAGATTAATCATTGAATGCTTGCATGCTCAATAGGATTAATAGCTAAACACAAAGTTTAAAATGCTTCAAAATTTAATGGATGATTGTTTAAATTAATTATTAACACTGCATCCTTGCGTGTTTAATAGAATTAATAGTTAAACATAATTTTCAAAGAATACTTAAAATTTTAAATGATATATATATATATATATATATATATATATATATATATATATATATATATATATATATATATATATATATATATATATATATATATATATATATATATATATATATATATATATATTAGAATTGTATCTATATGTATAACTTAAAATAAAAACATTGGTCAGACCGTGACTAGGCTCACCTACTCTAAATGTGTAGAAGGTTGAAGGAGGTCTCTTTGATTCCTAATGAGGTCGGTTTTTAAATAGCATTCACTGCTTACCACCCTCACCGCCTGTCACATTTTATCGAGTGGAGTTACCGAAAGGGTTTGATAGGACAGTGTTTCAAGATAAAAGTATTACTGAAAATACACAAGTAAGAAAAATTGTTAAAAGTTAATAGAATTTTTCAAAAGTCAAATTGGCAATTTCAAACCAGTTTTAAAAGCTTAAATTGACCCTTTTGCCAATTAAAAGGTTAAAGTGTTTTAACAAGAATGATATATGTAAAACTAGATTGTTAAAGTTGTTAACATGTTTTAAAATTATTGGCAATTGTAAGACGGATTTTAAAAGTTTAAGAGACCATTTTGCCAAAAAGAAAGTTAAAATGTTTTAACTTAACGAAACGAAACCCCGTTTTATGGAAATGTGAATCTCATGCTACCCACAAAGAACCACACATTTAACCGGGCCCTTCCGGCGTGGGAAGTGCTATAGCCAACGCGTCGGATTGGACTCGGCCAAAATGATGTGATACTCACGATAACTCATGAATCATGGGCCGGGTGTCACGTGAGTCTTCGTGGTCGATTTACCATCCAAACTCGTGATCCGCGGCATACCCGTCACGAGAGAGAGGATGAGCATGATGGGATTAAACATGCCATTGATCAGATTCAATGAATCCCAAAAGACCTAGAAGCTTCATAGAGATTGAAGTTGGCAAAAGAGTATTGCCTACCTAAATAACTTCTGGGGGTGACTACGGCATACCTCTTCACCACCAAAAGCGAAATATGGATTCTAGCCTTAAGTAAAATAATTTTATGGGTAATTAATTTATTAAAGGATAATCAAACTAAACAAAACTCTATTTTAGATGTCTACTAAAGAAAGTTTGAAAGTTACAAGTTTTTTTTACTGCGTGGCTTCCTTAATCAAAGTAAGTTCAACGGCATAGATTATGCGTGTTGGTTCTAGAACTTGAGAAGAGTACTCAATGTCGAGGGAAATTTTATATGATTAAGGAACAAGTTCCTATGGATTATCCAGCCAGATCCACTAGTGCTGAAATAGACGGTTAATCATCTTAGACGTCTAAATGATTCGAATAAGGTTGCTCGTTTCATGTTAGACACTATGATTCCCGAGCTTCAAAGAAGATTGTGGGGTCTTGGTGCTTTGACATGATTAACCGGCTTAAGGACATGATCCAAGAGCAGGTTAAATGGGAACGATTAGAAGTCATGAAAGCATTATTTGGATGTAGGCTGTTACTAGGATGGAGAGTCAATACCCATATGTTTAGCATAAGAGGGTACGTTGACCAAATGTGGAGGTTGGGATTTCCAACAAGTCAGGAGTTAGTCACGGACATTGTCCTTAACTCGCTGACTAGTTCTTATGATTAGTTCATTCTGGACTTCATTATATAGAACTTAAAAGGACCCTTCGAGAGATTACATAGCATGTTGAGGAAAGTATAACTTTACATGGCTAGGGAATCCAACACCACAGCTCCTAAAGGAGGTGTCAAAAGGAAAAGGACAAACCCTACCAAGGGAATGATTTTCCTAAAGAAACCTCAATACTGAAATCCTGAGGAAGATTTTTGTTTCCACTGAAAGGATGTGGGACATGGGAGGCATAAATGCTCAAGATATCTGATGCAATAGAAGTAGTTGCAAGCCAAAGAGTATGGCACTTCAGGTATATTTGTAATTCCATAAGTGCTTTGCTTATGACCAGTATTGCCATTTTAATGGGCAGAGACTGGAATAAAGCAGAGGTACAAACCATGGAGAGCTGGATCGAATCATGGACTACAAGCAGCTTGCTTTCATCCATAGGATTAGGTACCAACTTCTCTATAGTGTTTTAGTTTATGGTTTTGCAATTTGAAGATTATTGATGTGAACATTGTTTCATCAGATGGTTTTGACTTGGTTTAAATAAAGGTTGTTTTAAATAAAAGTTATTTTAAAAGTTATTTTGAAACAAAGTTATGGTCATTACATCTATGAGAACTGGTTCACAACAATAGTTCGAAAAGATTGATTCAAGAGAATCCAAAGTTTTGGATTAATGGTATGAGTGGAATTGTCTGGTTTTGTAAACTTGAAAGAAGCTACCAGAACTCCAGATGGATAGGATTCTGGAGATCATTTGACTGAAAGTCTTATGATAACTGCTATTCTTGTCTACATAGAGAGATAACTATGCACTGCTCACAAGTTATTGCGGGCAAAGGCTGAGAATCTGTTGGACCTTGTACATCTAATGTATTTGGACCGTTCAGTTTTCCACTAAACCGTCTAAAATACTCTATTGAGTTTGAAACCTATATGGTGATCAGTACTTCAAGAACAGAGTATTGAATCAAATGAGCAAAGGATGAGAATTCTAAATCCAAGTGCGGATAAAGAGTTTCTTAGTCAAAGATTATACAATCATCTAATGGACTGTGAAAATTGTTTCAACAGTCAAATCTACTTAGAACGCTACAAGCATCATATGGTGTGTCTGAGTTATAATCGAACATAAAGGTTCGACTTATGATGGATTGTATTATGCTTCTAATCTATGTCTGAGGTTAAACCTTAGAGACAATAGAGTCTTAACCCTTGCACCAACACAAAAAGTTCTATAAACACTGTCTAAGAAATATTTAGTGTAGATGTTTCTTCACTAGCATATTTAGAAATTTGGGGTCTTGAGACTTACGGTTTACCGTGTAGCTCAGAGGACGCCGATTAACAGAAGTGTTATTCCATTAGAGTACTTGGATATAATAAGCATTTTGACAACAGTATGATGTTGTATAAATGGCAGTCTTCTATGATAGGAAGCTGGTATTCAAGAAATCAGTGGGAGCCTGGCTGATCTTGATGAGACTCAAAGGATCAAAGAGCCTAATGTTGGCACTAGCACTCAACCAGAGGTTGTAAAACCTGTTGAGACTCAGTAAGAGTTTGCTGAGGAATCTGACATAACTCCATCTCCTGTTCGAGAAACTGATAAAGGACGTCATACACCTGGTTTTCATGAATTACATGTTGACGAAGGTGATGAATGTCTGGTGGATCATTGTGACCCTAACAATTATCGGAAGTCGTGGCAGGCCCCTTGGGTTGCCTTAAGGAAAGAGATGATGGAGAGCGAGATGAAATCCATGTATGATAACCAAGTTTGGAACCTGGTTGATCAAACACCTGACCTTAAAACAGTTGGGTGTAAATGGGTCTTCAAGAAGAAGACAGACATGGATGAAAGGTACACACATTCAAAGCCAGACTGGTGGCAAAGGGTTATACTCAAACCCAAGGGATTGATTATGAGGAAACTTTTTCACCAGTGGTGATGATTAAATCTATTAAGGATATTGTTTGTCATCGCAGCATTTTATGACTACGAAATATGGCAAATGGATGTAAAAACCGCTTTCCTTAAAGGAAAACTTTCAGAGGATGTGTATATGACACAACTAGAGGGTTTTGTACAGTCCAAATATCCTAATAGAGTGTGTAAACTTGTGAAGTCGATTTATGGACTCAAACAAGCATCTCGTAGCTGGAATCTCTGCTTCGATGAGAAAATCAAAGAGTTTGGATTTTCGAGAAGTAAAGATGAGTCATGTGTATATGTCAGAGCTAGTGGGAGCATTGAAGTCTACCCTATGTCGTACACAGATAGCAAAGTTCTCATGTCCCTAAATATGAAATAAATGAGAATTGCTATGCTATAAATGACACATGAGAGACTTAATGCGCATGAAGCATCTTGATCTATGGAGATAGAATTAAGTGCTTTATAGGGATTTTGGAAACAAAAGTGAATTATGTAAATGTCAGTGCTAGTGGGAGCACTGATGTCCAACCTATGTTGTATGCAGATAGCAAAGTTCTCATGTAAACGTCCCTATATCGAGAAATCATAAATAAATGACAATTGTTGTGCTACAAATGACATAGGAGTGACCTATTGCATATGAAGCATCATGATCTATGGAGAGAGAACTAAGTGCTTCATAAGGATAAGCTAGAGTACATGAGCAGTCGGATCTAGAGATACAAGACTCCTATAAGGGATTCAAGTTTCTGTATCAGGGTTTAGGACTGAGTGAAACTCAGAGTCCTAGTTCCATTAAGATCCTGGATGAGATAAGTTGAGTCTCGTATGCACTTGCATATGGATCAATCGCGTAATGTACGAGAATTAATGTATCATATGCCTTGAGCATGATGATTTGACATTAGGCTAATCCTGGCAAAAGTCAAATGGATGGAAGTCACGAAGTATCTTAAATGTTTAAGATATTCTTGATCCATTATAGTATGGGAGAACTCAGTGTAAAGAAGCACACTGATAGTAGCTTCCAAAACTAATAGAAACGGTTCTTGTACGCAGTCAAGATCCGGTTTCTTACCAAAAGAGACATCTCAGTTAATAGAGCTATATCGGATGAGGCAAGATAGCTGATCTGATCACTAAGTCAATGTCTCGGACTAAGCAAGATCGATCATGCTAAGTCCATATGCATTAGATATGCAAATGAATTGACTTTGAGTGAAGTTAGTATAGTTTGATTTGTATTGGGAACTTAAGCAATGAAAAACTCTATCTGATATGAAGATTATTATGTGGAGAACATAATATATGCATAAAGGCAGTCATTTCATTAGTTTATCATTGTGTTCCGATTTTGCGTGTTTTATTGACTTCCTGAATAATTTAATTATTATTCAAACTGTCCACAGTCGGTCATACTTTTGGGAGTAAGTATTGATTCAAGACTGACATGAGGAATTGGTAGATTGTCCATAGAGATGGACATAGCATGGAGATGCACTAATTCTCATGTGTACTTAATAGGGATTAAGTATTGGAGTAACCTGCACTTAGAGATTACTTCATGGAATCTGTCACGAGTAATTCTAAGATGGTAATATCTTATATTCTTCAAGCGGAGATGCATTGATTCTTTGTCCTGCAGTCTGTTGTGCCTTGGTTTTCTCCAACGTTGTCCGTAACTGGCAGCCATACAGGGAATGTCCAGGTATGACATGATGAGTAGGCGAGATCCGTGTAGTCAAAGTTTATTTGTTCCTTCTGCCCTAACAGGAGAAGCGATATCTATGGGCCCCTCGATGATTTGGTGCTGACAGCAAGTGTACGGCCGTACCGAGACTGAATTGATATATAATCAATAGTGCAGTTTGTTGTGGTCATCACAAATCTCTATCGGGAAACATAATATTGAATGTCTGAGACTGACATGATTCCATGTCAGACGTTCATAAGGATATCTTTTAGAACAAAGGAATATTTGATCACTTGCCTAAGGGCTGTTTCATTAGATGAACACGGCACTTGTCTAGGATGACATACACCTTACTAGGTTAATGAATATTAGACCATACAGTTGTTATAACAAGTGCAAGTGGGAGACTGTTGGTTATATGCCCATCGTTATAACAAGTTGGTAATATTATTATAAATAGGAGGGCCTTTTGGGTTACACGCAAGAGACTATTTAGCTAAAAGAGATCGAAAATAAACTTGAGGGGTTAAGTTTATTAATATACCAAAGTAAAGGTATATTAATTAGAAACTTAATGGTTAAGTTTATTAATATACCAAAGTAAAGGTATATTAATTAGAAACTTAATAAGGATAAGGGACTAAAGTGAAATATCCACAAGGGAGGGGATAAGGATGAGGAGCACTATAAATACAACCCTAGATCTGAGTTGTATATGCTGCCAAAACCCTAATTTTCGTCACCCTCCTCCCACCCCTCGGTATACGGCCGATTTCTTTCAAAACCCTAAGTATTATGTGCTAAAACTTCAAGTAAAGGTATATACTACATCAACGGGTGCTGGATCGTTGTCTTGGGTGCGATTGCATTAGAGGAGTTCTACTTTGGGCTCTCGTCATCGTAACAAGATCAGATCTGAGATCTAAAAGGTATTTCTTGAACCCTCTTGATTTTACAGTTACAAAAGTGTGCATGATTCTGTGATCCTGGTTGAATACGATTTTGATTTCTGTTTCCGCTGCGTTGTTTTTATGCTATAGTATTCCAACAAAAGCAGCTGCCAGTTTTCTCCGACGTAGTCACAAAAATCAAGGTATCGATTTTCGTAAGGTGATGTAGAAGATGGAAGACGTGTCTCTAAAGAAAACGGCTTATGCTAAAAGGATTTCGGGGGAGTTTAGTGTGAGAGATTGCACTCCAACAACTTGTTCCAAGGATGTAAAATTGAAACTCGAGAAAGATGAAGACAAAGCACTTGTCGATTATTCTGTAGCCGGGGATGGCATGGAATGCGCAACATTATCGGCGTAACGAATCTCGAGCCAAGTTTGGTTTAAGGGGGAGAATGTGAATGTAAACACATAGTGTAAACACATACTTGGTCTCACCAACCATTGCAGCCACCAACCCACTTACCCACCATTGTTGAAGAACCAACCCACCATTGTTGAAGAAGGTGGCAAACTTTGTTTTCTCTTGTTCAAATTCATTGAATGTAGTAGTTGTCATTAGTATTTGCTTGGCTATAAATAGAGGTTTTAGCTTCATTTGTTAAGTACCACAAAAACATAGAAGAGAGTGTTTAGATAGTTAGCGAGAGTTGTTCTTTTCTGGTATTTCAGTTTGAGTATTGAATAAAAGAACATTTGAGTTCCAACACAAATAAGCATATTACAAAAGAAAATAACAAATTTACAAAATCCACATTAAACAACAATTCGTATTCACTCTACCGGGAATACATCAAACCTTAAAAACGAAATGGATTAAATCCTTTCAAAAGCACAACTGAAAGGCTTAGAAAGAGGCGGAGGCTGTGATTAATGGATTCCGATTGTGTAAGCCGATTATTGATTTGTGGATGCCGGTTACGATTTATGGATGCCGATCGATTACAATGTGAGAATCGTAGCACCCGAAAGCATTGTCGGATAAATAAGAAAAATTGCATAAAATGAAGTGGAGGAAAGGAATTACATAGAAACAAAGTCATAAAACTATCATTCATCTGATAATTATCGGTGGAGAAATCTAAAGCACCTACCTGAAAACCATTGACTTGTTGCCTTGTTCTGTCTTTTTAGTAGTCGCGACGGTGGGAGGCGTGATTTCAACATCCATTTCTGCTGGTATTGCCAAGGTCACGATGATTTCAAAGAGGATTTTAGATGGAGTCCATTAGGTCGAGATGATTTTCAGTGTGAATGAGAATAAGAGAGGAGAGAGGCGTAGTAAGGAAATGGGAGATAATTTGTATTCGTGATTTCTTGGTAATGAATTCAAATTGGAATACTAATTTGACTGAAATCGTTTCTTGAATCATTGGCATTTAAATTGAAACTGTTGCTTTGAATCCGTTCCTAAAATTATGCGACTGTATATGGGTGGGAAATCAAATCTGAGGATAAATAATAGGCCGCCAAGTGGCACTAAAAATGCTTGCTTTATTAGTAAGTATATATATATATATATATATATATATATATATATATATATATATATATATATATATATATATATATATATATATATATATATATATATATATATATATATATATATATATATACTAGGTTACAAACCCGTGTGTTACACGGTTAGTAATTAAAAAATTTTATATAAAAAGAAAAATATTTTATTTACTTATAAAACTTCATATTTTGAATATGACAACAACAATTATACACGATGATACGATGTAAGTATTATAAAAAATCCAACAACAAACACATTTGCAGGATACATTAGGTAGTTTATTTTAGACTTAATGAGTTAAATGGCTTAAGTAGTTAATTTGGATAACTTTAAATGGTTATTTCTTTTACAACTTAATCAAGATAAAATGTCTTTTTTATCTGTCATATTATGATCAATATTTTTTATCAGTTTTTGTTTTGGGTAAGAATACCGATAACAACTATAGTATCACATCCACAACCTGAATAATACATACCCCAATCAAACTCTCATTGCCATCACTCCCTTCTGCATAAATATGATAATAACTTCCACGTACTTATTCATTTATTGAATTTTCATAATTATTACAATTGAGTTTGCATATTCAATTTATTTTCTTCAAAAACTGACATCATATTTTTTAGAAATTTTAAATTTCATTATCAAAAACATTTAAAAACTTTAAGCAGCCTTCTTATCACGTAAATTATAAAATACAATCAAACGGGTGTTTAGTTCATAGAATGTATTTGTAAAAACTGGAATCCATCTAAGGAATTCTAAAACGAAGGAATCATGATCTCTCACATGTTTAGTTGGTGAAAATGGAATTGAACTCATTTATACAAATTAAACAAATTCTAAACCGTTATTTATATTAAATCTTTTTGTTTATTGTGAAGTATATAAAATTAAATTAAAAATAAACATACATTTTGCTTTAGGTTAAAAAATAATAATACATTGAGGATCTGGGTTAAAAAAACATATTGTTGTATTTAGTTTAAAATAGAACTATACTCTTGTTTTTTGTTAGAAATGAAACATTGATATTGTTTTCTTTCGTTTTTAGTTTAATTGGCTTTTAATAATTACGAATTGTACTTTTCTTCATGTATTTTTTTCAATAAAATTAATATATGAACTATTCCATTCAATTTATGAGTATTTTGATTTGATAGTAACGAAAAGTAAGAAAATCTAAATTTAAAGTTCAAATATTGAGTCATCGGGTGTTTCGTAAATTTTTATATTTTAATCAGTTGTTTGTTTTCCACATGACTATAATTATAAATTTTCATTTGTTTCTACATAAACAAAACTCAAATATCTAAGGGGTCCACATCAAATCAATCAATCGAAGAGCAAATTCAAATGGTTAACGGGTCCGACTAACGCACACATTCAATTATATTTCCTTAAAAACCCATGACCAACATTAAATTACGGTAGCCGGAAAACCAGCTATTGTAATATATGTTATGAGGTTCTTAATTTTTTTGAGCAACAAAATGTTAATTCTATGAAATGCCGGCCACTGTAATATTTTCTTACTGTATGTATACAAATACAGTAATAGCAATGCATTTTAAGCGCTTAATTTTGTTTTGAACATTTTTGTCGTCTCACAACCACCCATATACACTCACGCATAGCCAGTGCCACACACAAACAAATAGCCACCCACAGACACAACTACATATACAACAGATTAAAGTAATTCACCTACACACAACACACATCACACACAAGAAATAGAACTCACTTTCATTTATTTCTTGAAATAACCACACACGGACAAACTTTATATTTTTGGTCCTTGAGTTGAACAAATCATAAAGAAAAACAAATTTTTTAATCAAATTCAAGGATCATAAGAAACCAAATTGTCTTCCTCTAGTTCTTGCCTTTAGACAGTGAAGAATAATTTTAGTAAAATTTAAACACAAAAAACTTTATTCAAAAGTTTCATACTTCTTATATTTCAAAATTAATTACCAATAAAAATAAGTCAATAGAGTTGGAACATACAATGCACAGTATGTGCCCCATTTGGGCCTTTTTGTTCATCTATAACACCTAGATAAACCAAATACCCACAAAAACCCCACTTCTCTTACTCTTACTAAAATAAGTATTAACACTATAAAAGTCATAATATAAATGGATTATATGATCATGTAAAAAATAAAATCGAACATACAATCTTGTAATACTTAAATTAAATTAAAAAAACAAACAAAAGTAAATTGATGTTTTTTGCATTTAACCCGAAATAGGTTATTTGTAAAAATAGCAACTTACTTTCATTTATTTATTACTAATGAGATAACATATACAAATTGTGAAGAAAATGAGATGGATTATACCATAAGTTTTGTTCCACAACCCAACTTCACCATATTGTTCTATATGCATCCTCATAACCATAAAAAGTACAGGAAAAAGTGGGGGCTAACCTGCATCTATGGAAGCTGTTTCATGGTCCATGACCCTAATAAACAACCCCTGATAGAAGTCAGCTTGAGAAGAAATCATTAATTCAACCACAAGAAAGAATTGAATTCATGAGTTTAGTGAAATATGTTGCAATGTCATTTACCAAGTGTCTGTTTAAATCAAACCATATGATTCCAAATAAATACTCTATTATGCCTGCTGAAAAATTAAGGAAAAAAGAAAATCATATCAAGAGTGATTCAAAAAGACGTAAGTGCCCATAAACTCAAAACATGCTTTAAGAAACTTAATAAAAAGTGGGTATCCTTTCCGGCAATTATAGATAATCAATACAAAAAGTTACATCATCTGTAAATATGGAAAACATTATCATTAGTCCAAGATCAAATAACTTCACCTAGATTGATTACTTTGATAAAAAGAGAACAAAAAACTTAACCAAAGTAACTCAAAACATAACTGCTTCAAAACTTTTGTTACCTCCTCTGGTAATTTCATCGAATGCTTAGTGTTCATCTAAGAACTAAACAATTTCATCGAACCATCTATGTGTGGGAGGCCATCTATAAATTGAGAAAACAATTACAACTTGCACACTTAGTAATATAATATTTATAAACAAAAACATGAAAATAGAAAAAATAAACATGGAAGTACTTAAAAGACGTTTGATGCTCTTCACGATCTTCTTAAATCCTCTTTTCAAGCATCTATGTTCGGCAACTTAAAAACATCAATACATAAAGCGGATAAGATCAAAGAAAATTTTAAAGCTGTCAACCAAGAACCCAACTAAGAATGGAAGGCATTCCAATATCAAAGAAAATCCTTAGAAAACTCGTACGGGATGCGGGATTTTGAAATTTGTTCAAAACTGAAAAATGAAAATGGAGCATACCTCTCGGTCACTGTCAATTCTCACTCCTCGAAGGCTCAAATAGTCAATAGCCGACTGCCCAAATCCCAACTCGTCTCTTCACTCTTGAATCACGATTGCAGAAGACGGAAGGAGTGCAGTGGTCGCTGGACGTCGGACGATCGTCGTCGCCTGAAGGAGGGATGGAGCCGTCGAACTTGCCTCTAGAAGTCTCGATCGAAGCAAGCTGAAGGCTTACCGGCAATGGCAGAACCGTAGAAGTGCAAGACGAAGTGACGAAGCACTCAAATCTCTCATTCTCCCAAGCGGGAACTGAAGATCTCAAAACTGAAATAGAAGAGTTCTATGAAGAGAATTAGGGTTAAAGAGAGAGATAAATCGAGAAGATTGAGATACAGGGGAAGGGATCAAATTGGAGATATAAGTGCCGGGAGAAAATCACTGTGATTGTATATTAGACTGACACGTGTCAATTTGGCATATTAGAAGGGTGCCAAGTGGCCTTTTAGCTTTGTTTTATTAGAAGAGAAATATATATATATATATATATATATATATATATATATATATATATATATATATATATATATATATATATATATATATATATATATACATATATATATATATATATATATATATATATATATATATATATATATATATATATATATATATATATATATATATATATATATATATATATATATATATATATATATATATATATATATATATATATATATATATAGGGCTAGGTTATAATAAGAATGACAATTATCGTGTTACCTTGTAACCAAATCCTGGCCATCGGATTTCATTCTCATAACAATGAAAAAAACACATTCTTAACAGAATAAGTTTTTGACATAATGAGTTCTTACCATTCTTAAAAGAATAAACTAAATTTTTTACATTCTTAAAATAATGTGTTTTAAATGAGTGGTCCAGATTGATTTCAAGGTTACACAATACTTGTATGAATATATTTGATCCTATATATATATATATATATATATATATATATATATATATATATATATATATATATATATATATATATATATATATATACTAGGTTATAAGCCCGTGATAATCACAAGTTGACAACCTAAATTTTTTTTGCGTAACAGAGAAATTTACTTTCATTTTTTTCGGTTTTTATATCAATTGGTATGCATTTTCATATAAAATTAGATTGAGTTCAATATTTCACTCCACACAACCGATGCAACGATATGTAAATTTGAAGGCAAATTGGAATAAAAGAGCATGTTGTTTGTTTGACGAGAATATAAAAAACGATAATTTGGTTCATCATTTAGTCAGCATTCTTAGAGTTGGAGCATGCCTTGCTTCTCAGAGGATATCGTTTTTGCTTTTTTAACTTTTAATTTTAATTTTTTTCTTGAAAGGAATTGGAGTTAAGCATTCAAAGATCAACATTATGTCCAAGTTCTGGACATATTAAAGGATGTTCCATTAACCGACACTGCAAAAATTGAAAACTTGAGCAAAGTTATGTACATACAATTAGCTCCATTGTAAATACAATAAATATGGCTAACACAATGGGATTGATAGGAAGGTCATTCACTATAGCAAGACCTAACCAAATTACAAGACAATGAGGATTCTTGGTTGTGGGTTCGTCGGCTATCCATGAAGTTGATGGATTAGTTCTTGTTTACACCATTTGTGCCCATAAATAATGATAGTTAAAGATTTTAACTACATGAGCTTGGTTCCCACTTGAATTGTGAGAATATATGAAATATTTGAGGTAAAGAAAAAGTCTCTCCTGGAGGTTGAAATAGTAGAGGAAATCAGGCCAAGGATAAAGACTCAAAGATGACAGAGGATAAGCAACAGAAGACGTGTGCCATGTTAAAGAATGTGGCTGTATGACTGTGATTCCAATAATGGCAAGAACAAATTACCATAGGTTAAATCATACAAAGTTTAGTGATTCAAACCATATTATATGCATAACATACTTAAATTGAAAAATTAAATATTATTATGAACAAATCTAAAGCAGTTACAAAAACATGGTGTGTAAAAATGAAAAACCTGGAATCGATTAACTACTAAAAAAGGCATGGCCTTATGGTATGATTTATAAAATTAAAAATAGCATTCAGTCAATATAGGAAAAATGAAAATAGGTACAAATAAAGTATAATTGTATGCTTAATGTTTATTACTTTCACATGGACCTTACATGGTGTTCATGTTGGATTAAAGTGTATAAGCTATAACTATTACTGACACTTGTGTTTGAATTGATGGCAGCACAGTCCTTTTGGGTTGCCCTCATGACCTGGGAGAGGACTAGATTGCATATGGAGAGAAAAAGGGATTGATATTGTGACACCCCATTTCTACTGTTTTCAAATACTATGGTTTTTCGTATAAATACATGAATACAAAAATACGGTTTATTAAAAACCGATAATTTACATGCTTAAAACAGTGGGTGTACAAATTCATATCAAGCTAACCATAGTAAGCAAGAAAGGATTTAACCTTGAGTCCAATATAGGAGCTAACTTAAGCTCCACTCCAGCTAAACTTCATCCCATTGATAGCAACTTATTTTGACCTGGAATACATGGCAAAACATAAAATACGTAAGACAATAATGTCTCGTGAGTTACATGAGTTTTAGACTCAAACTTTTAACTTCTTTTCCAACCTTTTTATAAAAATTATGACATAAAACATCTTTCAAAGTTTTATAATAATATTATACCATAGCTCTTTACTTTTTCAAAATCATTACATGTCATACCTTGCAAAAATATCTTCTTTCAAAACTTTATAATAGCAACATACTATAACTCTTTACTTTTCAAATTCACTTCATAATATACTTTACAAAAATAGCTTCTTTCTTACTTTCTTTGACTGGTTTTATAAGCTTCCTGGATTTTTATACTTAGGGCTTTAATCATTATAAGTGATACCCCAAGTCTCTATGGCTAGAAAGAACGGATCAATCCTCACCATAGAAGTGCTGAGGCAATCTACTTCGCGATGGGGTTTTTCCCCGTAGACCCCTTACCTAACCCGGGTAGGTTGGAACATAGTTCCCTTACTAACGCTGCTTGCTACAATTACCAGTCATACAAAACATTTTCTGCTTACTTTAACAATTACTTACTTACATAGTGGCTAATTGCCAAACTTCATCATTTCTTATCTTTATGGCTGAATGCCAGATTCATAACTTTTGTTTCACATAAACCATATGTTTAAAACATGTCTTTATAACATTTTAGGTTTAATGCCAAATCATACTTTCCAAACATCTTATGGCTATATGCCCATTCATACTTGAAAACATATACAATTTGTAACCAAAATAAACTTCTTAAACATTTTGTGGCTATAGGCCTATTCATACTTGAAAACATATATAACTTGTATTCAAAATATACTTTCACACAATTGGTTCATAGACCAACATACTTTCACTTAACTTGACTTGTAGTTCAAAACATAACTTCAAACATATCATTATACTTTCACAAACAAGTTAGAAATAATACTCTTACATATAATTTCACATATAGAATTTTCATAAAAAAAAAATCTTGAAAATACTTACTTGCCATGTACCCCAGAATGGGTAAAAATACTGCATGTACTCACCTCATGTATTGCTAGAAGATTGACTACACGTTCCTTGTATTTATACTCTTTTGATCCAATAATCACTTGGCATGGACCTATATTTAACATGTTATACATTAACATTTATGTTACTGAATCTATAACTCATTAGAGTCCTTATAACACTATCTTCGGTCATAACAATTATATAACTTTTAAATGACCAACTTTAGTTAAATCGTATATTATACGTATTTTACTACAGTACTCTCAAGGGGTCGTATTTTCATTCCGATAATTTTCTGTGTCATTTTGGACCATATTGGACTTGTGTTCAAAATTTGAGGTCAAACGGACAAGTTTAGCATCAAGTCCAAAAATCAAGCTTCACTTGGCAGGAGACTCACTTCACAATCTGCACTGCCGCCCCGCGTCGCGACCAGGGTCTAGGTCGCGTCGCGCCCATATAGTGCATTGCCTATTTTGACGATTTTTCAAACTGCAGTTTCACTATTCACCCCATTAAGCTCTTAATACCTGACTTAATTAGTTCAGGGTCATTTCCAGGCCCTAATTACCAACTTATACTTAACTTTAAACTTCAAAATTATCAAATCATCTTTATAAACTTGAAAATTCTTCCGAAATCCTCATTTTTCACCAAAAACCTATTTATTGAATTTTCAAGCTTATGAACTGATTTCTTGTTTCTTTTATGACATTTTTAACTTAACAAAACCATTAGAACTATATGAAATCAGTTTCAACTCATAATTTGATTTATTCTCATAAAATCTCGTTTTTGACAATTTTCACCAAAAATGCAAATTTTTGAAAACAATCACTTAGGAATGTATTTATACATCTTAAGTGATTGTTAGAACCTAACAAAACAATAAAAATCATTTTCAATCTCACAAACCCATTTCTAGGGTTCTTGAGCTAAAATTCTCATTTCTTGATATTTAACACTTTCAATGGTTAAACTAGGTTTAGGTAGTGATTAAGACACAAGTTAAGGCTAGGAATCATAGGATAATCCTCCTCTAGCCACTAGATTCTCGAAGCTACAGTAACCTATTCATAAGAAATGGGTTAAACAACCCTAAAGACGAGATTACTAACCTTATATGGCTTGGAATTCTTCAATTCCAAGTAAATTTCTTCCAAATCTTCAAAAACTCAAAACCCGATCACTGAAACTCTCTCTGGCTCTCTCACGATTCCTCTAGAACTCTCTTCTGAGTTTTATGTTGATTCATTTTTATATTTTCCATATTTTCAATTTTAGTCCCTGAACTTTCATTCCTTGGACTTTGACCACTATAATCAATTTTTATCACATAGAACCTTCTTTTCTTATATTTTTGCCACAAGTAAACAATATTTTTACATATTTGGTCCTTCACATGGTCTAGTGTCCAAATTACCCTTTTATGGCAAATTAACCAAATTACCCTTTTTACTATAATTAACTTTCAAATACTTATCACCATTATTTGGTGTCAAAATTTTTATTTCATTACATATTAGCTCCAAAAATCATATTTTTCCTTACTTAAAAGTCATTTGGATGTCAAATGACCATTTTGCCCTTTTTCATCATCTTTCTCCAAACTTTTGGTATTTTACCACATTTCTAAGTAAATTATTTTAAAACTTTCAAAATATTTTTGGTCTTTTCCTTACGTATTTTCTCGAATATAAATTCGAGATTTTTTGGTCGTTACAGATATATTATGGAGATAATATATTAATCAAAAAGAGGAATAAATAATTTATTGACATATTAGGAGTATAATATATTAATTAGAAATTATGATATTTAATTAAAGATGAATCAAAAATTAATTTGGAATTAGTTTTAGGATTAATTGGATTAATTAAATATATAGGGGTTGAACAATAATTGTTCAAAAGTTGGTAAATAGACATATATATATATATATATATATATATATATATATGTATATATATATATATATATATATATATATATATATATATATATATATATATATATATATATATATATATATATATATATATATATATATATATATATATATATATATATATATATATATATATTATGGAGCCTTTTCTTAATTATGGTAATGATAAGTCAACTAGCTTGTATGATAAATGGGTTATCATATCAGAAGTTTAAACATGGCAGTTATCTGTCATATTACTTATCAGTTTTGGACTACAAATAGAGGCCTCCCCACCCCTCATATTCACGCCAACCTTGAGGAGGATCTCCTCATTCTCTCTTGCTTTCTTCCTTGCCAAGTTCTTGGGTGTGAGCCATTAGAGGCATTACACTTGTAGTGCTTGCTTCCAAGAGATCTAATGATCAAAAGGTTAGTTTTATTGTGAAATTTATTTTGATTCTTATATTGTTCATGGTTATAGGTTACATAGATGAAAAACATAAATCCTTTAGGGTGCATGTGAACTTAAGTGTTTTTGTTCATAGTTTGCTTAAAACCCAACAGTGGTATCAGAGCTAGATCTGTTTTTCTGTTGAACTGTTATAATAGTTGAATTGTTAAAAAGTTTTAATGGAATTAATCCCTTGGTCCAAGGGTTTCGAAATTGTGGCTAGGGTTTTACAAACCCTAGCCTCCACCCTTTAAATCTTGAAAATAAGGAGGTGGGTTTTAGGGTTTCCTTATTTTTGGTAATTGTGATCTTTTAATACATGGAAACTTTGACCCCTTATTTTAGGTAACTTGGTGGGCAAGAATAGGATTAAATTAAATTGTTTAATTGATTAATCCTCATATGAT
Organism: Cichorium intybus; assembly: GCA_023525715.1. Classification (NCBI taxonomy): domain Eukaryota; kingdom Viridiplantae; phylum Streptophyta; class Magnoliopsida; order Asterales; family Asteraceae; genus Cichorium; species Cichorium intybus. The sequence continues at coordinate 18,596,371 of CM042015.1, read as the reverse complement.
TTAATAAATTTAATTAACAGTTAATTAAAAGACAAACATTAAATCACCTAAGGTTTTAATTTTAAATTTTAAATTTAAATTGTTTAAATTTTCGAAAATTTAAAAGGACAAACCTAAATATTTTAAATGTTTAAAATACACCTTATACATATTATTATTAAAAGTTAATATCTATATGTATAAGATTAAGTCAGTCAAATCGCTAGTATGCCTCATTCAGAAAACCGGTGTTTAAGGGGGTATAAGGAAACTGCCTATAAAGTGGCGGTTGAATGGGTGTCCACTCTCGCTCATCGCTCACTTGATCAGCAGACTGTGGTTAGCAGAACGTATTTGTGCATTAAAGCATCCTACTTTCATTTCTTTCTATAATAAACAAATCAATGAAAGAACATTACTATTTTTTGCATTTAACCCTCCCTAAAATTTGTTGATAAGTGAAATCTATTTGTAAATAACCTAAACAATGCTTGATGTGACCACAATTCAAAGATAATATATTATCTAAACAGCCAAAAAAATAAAATTCTGACTTAAGAGACTGCAATATGTATGTAGTATTGGATTGAAGGAGTTAGGTTTATATTATGATTATTGTCGTGTTATATTGTTGCTAAAGGTAAACCCTCCATTTACGAGTACCTTATTAACCTTACGTATCAATAACCTAACAGAAACTAATCGAACACAATCTTCAAACAAGAGCTTTGAAATGGATAAATATTTAATGACGCCGATAATTCAAATGCTGGTTTACGGGTTAAATGATCAGTAGCCAAATAAATGAGCGACTTAGCAATGCGTTGCATATATGTTCTTCGACTCTTCATTATAGGACGAGAAGCTTGATTAACGATAATTAACACAGTTATATAGAATTGTCTCTTGTAAGTTGGGAGAAAGGATACGAACCAGGTATTGATGAGTAGGAAGCCCTAGGAGCCGAGTATAGAGACGAAGCATACAAACGACTGTTGTTTTCAAAATGGAAGGAATTGAAACACCAATAAGTTCTTTCATTCGTTAATAAACTCGACAACACGGCATCAAACCAGAACTTTGATTAGGCATTTTATTTGTCTTGGTGGCTTATGAAGTTTTTGTTGGTGATGAAAGTCTTGGGTTCGAATCATGCCAATTTTATTTTTATTTTGTCCTTTATCCCTGTTATGAAAATTTACTTTTTATCTTTTGGCCCATGGCTTTTTTCTTTTTACAAGTTTCCCTAAAAAATTTTTGTTCTTTGTCAAATCCAAATTTTCTTTTCCATGATTTTCAAATTCTTTTATAATAGGGATAATGCTACACTAGCTCATCGATGTTTTGATTTGGTATCTATTTGTTGTCTAGAGGCTTAATGTTTATACAACCGAGTTTAATTGGTCACGTAGAAGTTAGGGGTTACTAGGCGTGCAAATGAGCCAAGCCGGCTCGCCTGCTACCCGGGACCGGCTCGCTAAAAACTCGGCTTGAGACCGATTTTAAATGAGCTCGAGCCGAGCTCGAGCTTAATATAAGGCTCGTTTGTTAAACGAGCTCGAGCCGAGCCTGTGTCACCAAGCTCGATTAGGCTCGCGAGCCCTAAACGAGCCTATATATAATATAATATTTATTTTATTTTTATATAAATTAAAATTAAAACATATTTAGTCATATGAATTAAGTAAATTGTTATTTTCCTACATTAGAGTAAATGAGCTTCTTAACGAGCTTGAGTCAAGCTTAAGCTCGTTTAGGCTTGTCAAGAAATAAACGAGCCGAGCCCAACCCTAGCCAAGCCTACATATCTCTTAACGAGTCAGGCTCAGGCTCAGGCTCAGGCTCAGGCTCAGGCTCAGGCTCAGGCTCAGGCTCAGGCTCAGGCTCAGGCTCAGGCTCAGGCTCAGGCTCAGGCTCAGGCTCAGGCTCAGGCTCAGGCTCAGGCTCAGGCTCAGGCTCAGGCTCAGGCTCAGGCTCAGGCTCAGGCTCCGGCTCAGGCTCAGGCTCCGGCTCCGGCTCCGGCTCCGGCTCCGGCTCCGGCTCCGGCTCCGGCTCCGGCTCCGGCTCCGGCTCAGGCTCAGGCTCAGGCTCAGGCTCAGGCTCAGGCTCAGGCTCAGGCTCAGGCTCAGGCTCAGGCTCAGGCTCAGGCTCAGGCTCAGGCTCCGGCTCCGGCTCCGGCTCCGGCTCCGGCTCCGGCTCCGGCTCCGGCTCCGGCTCCGGCTCCGGCTCCGGCTCCGGCTCCGGCTCCGGCTCCGGCTCCGGCTCAGGCTCAGGCTCAGGCTCAGGCTCAGGCTCAGGCTCAGGCTCAGGCTCAGGCTCAGGCTCAGGCTCAGGCTCAGGCTCAGGCTCAGGCTCAGGCTCAGGCTCAGGCTCAGGCTCAGGCTCAGGCTCAGGCTCAGGCTCAGGCTCAGGCTCAGGCTCAGGCTCAGGCTCAGGCTCAGGCTCAGGCTCCGGCTCCGGCTCCGGCTCCGGCTCCGGCTCCGGCTCCGGCTCCGGCTCCGGCTCAGGCTCAGGCTCCGGCTCAGGCTCCGGCTCAGGCTCAGGCTCAGGCTCAGGCTCAGGCTCAGGCTCAGGCTCAGGCTCAGGCTCAGGCTCAGGCTCAGGCTCAGGCTCAGGCTCAGGCTCAGGCTCAGGCTCAGGCTCAGGCTCAGGCTCAGGCTCAGGCTCAGGCTCAGGCTCAGGCTCAGGCTCAGCTCAGGCTCAGGCTCAGGCTCAGGCTCAGGCTCAGGCTCAGGCTCAGGCTCAGGCTCAGGCTCAGGCTCAGGCTCAGGCTCAGGCTCAGGCTCAGGCTCAGGCTCAGGCTCAGGCTCAGGCTCAGGCTCAGGCTCCGGCTCCGGCTCCGGCTCCGGCTCCGGCTCCGGCTCCGGCTCCGGCTCAGGCTCAGGCTCAGGCTCAGGCTCCGGCTCAGGCTCAGGCTCAGGCTCAGGCTCAGGCTCAGGCTCAGGCTCAGGCTCAGGCTCAGGCTCAGGCTCAGGCTCAGGCTCAGGCTCAGGCTCAGGCTCAGGCTCAGGCTCAGGCTCAGGCTCAGGCTCAGGCTCAGGCTCCGGCTCCGGCTCCGGCTCCGGCTCCGGCTCCGGCTCCGGCTCCGGCTCCGGCTCCGGCTCCGGCTCCGGCTCCGGCTCAGGCTCAGGCTCAGGCTCAGGCTCAGGCTCAGGCTCAGGCTCAGGCTCAGGCTCAGGCTCAGGCTCAGGCTCAGGCTCAGGCTCAGGCTCAGGCTCAGGCTCAGGCTCAGGCTCAGGCTCAGGCTCAGGCTCAGGCTCAGGCTCAGGCTCAGGCTCAGGCTCAGGCTCAGGCTCAGGCTCAGGCTCCGGCTCCGGCTCCGGCTCCGGCTCCGGCTCCGGCTCCGGCTCCGGCTCCGGCTCCGGCTCCGGCTCCGGCTCCGGCTCCGGCTCCGGCTCAGGCTCAGGCTCAGGCTCAGGCTCAGGCTCAGGCTCAGGCTCAGGCTCAGGCTCAGGCTCAGGCTCAGGCTCAGGCTCAGGCTCAGGCTCAGGCTCAGGCTCAGGCTCAGGCTCCGGCTCCGGCTCCGGCTCCGGCTCCGGCTCCGGCTCCGGCTCCGGCTCAGGCTCAGGCTCAGGCTCAGGCTCAGGCTCAGGCTCAGGCTCAGGCTCAGGCTCAGGCTCAGGCTCAGGCTCAGGCTCAGGCTCAGGCTCAGGCTCAGGCTCAGGCTCAGGCTCAGGCTCCGGCTCCGGCTCCGGCTCCGGCTCCGGCTCCGGCTCCAGCTCCGGCTCAGGCTCAGGCTCAGGCTCAGGCTCAGGCTCAGGCTCAGGCTCAGGCTCAGGCTCAGGCTCAGGCTCAGGCTCAGGCTCAGGCTCAGGCTCAGGCTCAGGCTCAGGCTCAGGCTCAGGCTCAGGCTCAGGCTCAGGCTCAGGCTCAGGCTCAGGCTCAGGCTCAGGCTCAGGCTCAGGCTCAGGCTCAGGCTCAGGCTCAGGCTCAGGCTCAGGCTCAGGCTCAGGCTCAGGCTCAGGCTCAGGCTCAGGCTCAGGCTCAGGCTCAGGCTCAGGCTCAGGCTCAGGCTCAGGGTACTGTAGCAAAAGAATTTGCTACAGTACCCCTACAACGTTAAAGAGCATCTAAATGGTCCCTGAGCCTTTTCAGATTTATTTAGATTTTTTTTTCTAGTATCCGATCGTATAAACATTAAACCCCTAGGCAGCAAGGAAAATTTTAGGAACCAAATAGATACAAAATCAAAATGTCGATGAGCTACTATTTTAACGACCGTTTTTTCAAAAAAAAAATTGTGAATAGTAACTCCGGCGTGAATAGAAACTCCGACATGAATAGTAACTCTGACGTGAAAAGTAACTCCGGCATGAATAGTACCCGAGAAATGAAGTAAGCGCTTACCTCGTGATGACGTCGACGATGATGTCGTGATGACGTCATGATGACGTCGACGATGATGTCGTGATGACGTCGTGAATAGTGTTTTCAAGCCCTATAAATAGAGGCCCAACTTCTTAATTTCAACCCACAACAAACACCAAACAACCTTACGATATCGAGGAGTGTTCTGGTGAGGAAAATAGGTCGGGAGGAGTTAGGAGCGAGCGGTAGCTGGTAACGAGGTGCTCGGGAAGTGTTGGAAGAGCGGAACGGGAAACGTGCCAAGGCTTTGCGAAAACGCCAATCTTAAGTGAGTAATCACTATCGTATTTCTCTAGTAGTTTATAAGTGTTAAACTATAATATGTAGAGGTTATACTATTCGTAATTCCAAAAATAATACCGAGTGATTTACTTACGAGGATGGTGTCTAGGCCGATTACTTGGGATCTGGTTGTTGGATTTTCCGAAAGGCTAAAATGCTGAAAGGATCCTGCCACCCCATCTAATCTTCTACATGGCCGTTCTTTACTTGATAAATCACGAGGTATCATGTTGGAATTATGGAAGAGTTTAATGATGCAACTATAAGATAGTTAAGAATTAAAGAGTGATAAATGCCTTACTGTGTTAACAGTTAAAGAGGGAATACGACGTAGAGATAAATGTTGTAGTCGACTATAACCAGGTGAGTTTCTCACTACATTGTGTGGACGTTATATGTCCTTTACTGTATTTTGTGTGCTTATAAGATGTTGGTAAATGGTACCAAGTTGTGTGTATATTATTGATATATATCTTTCTGTTATAATTGTATGGGTTGGGTTATGGTGTGTGTGGGCTCGACGTACTGAGTAATATAGAGATACGAGCAAAAGACACTGAGCAGATACGCATGACTCGACGTACAGGGTATGCGCGGCTCTAAGCGCTGAGCAGGGGAATCAGATTTACTGAGCATATACGTATAGGAGGTTATAATCCAATATACTGGGTAGAGCAGATTATGTGACGTGTGGTTGTATTTTTTCTGTTAGGGGTAAAGTATGTGTAACTGATATGTTGTGTAGTTGTTGGAGCTCACTAAGCCGTGTGCTTATCCTTCTCTATTAAATTACCATTTCAGGTTGTACAGGTGGAAATGACGGCCAGGCATGACGAGTACACACTGATGCTGCTTAATTGGGGATTCATGCGGTGAATTGATGTTTAAAATGATTTCTAAATATCTTCAAAATGTTAATTATTGAATAAATTGATATTTATTTAAATGAAGATGTTTTATTAAAGACCGGGTGTTACAAGTTGGTATCAGAGCCAGAGCTTGAGTGAATCAGACTCACTTGATGGGTTTGATCTCAGGCTTGAAACTCAAAAGTGTTATTTGAAGACATTTTTATGAAAAAAAATAAATAAATAAAAGTTGTTTTTCGAGTAAGGGGTTAAATGAATGTTGTTGCAAAGACGCAGTGTGTACCGTCAGCCGACGTCAGTGGGGAAAAGGTTAAGTGCTTAGTCTTTGTTGCTATTTCTGTAATATATGTGTGCTTAAATGCCATTAAAGTGTAGGCAGTAGGAACTAAATAGTCCTAGAATTTTTGAGTTGGCCAAGTTGCATGTTCCTTGATAAGTGATATCTATAAGGTAAATCCTTTTATGTGAAAAATTTTCTACGACTATGTTCGTAAAACAACCTGGGGTATAGGTGGTAAAATTATCGTGAGAAGTGAATTGGGGACTTCTGGACAAGTTCTGAAACGAACGAGGGTAGGTGTGGAAGATAGTAGTAGAGCTTCTACTATTGAAAGCACAGGATCCACGTTCGAATCGAGAGTTGGTCGTAAGGAATCCAATACACTGAGGGTATAACTAATTGGTGTATATGCTGATAAACTGTATTTGTCCATTCTATTGGTTGGCAATCATAGAGTTTATTGGGATCAATTAGGACGCTGGAGATTGAGAATCTAGTGACGTTTCATTTCTTAATAATTAAGTAATGAACAGTTGATGTGACTATAGTAGATGAGCTGTGCAAAAGTGACACGTTAAGTCTCTTCGTTACTAAGAAAAGCACAGATAGTGGATGATAAAAAGAAGATGTTGATTGCTAGAATAGTCGATTTTGATTGACTATAAATAAACGTAATGTTATTTAGAGAAGAGCATAAGTCGCAAATTTCATTTCCAGATATGGAGATATATGTGAGGCTTCCAGGTCATCTACAGTTGCTGGTTAACAAGTTTTATATACGAAATGTGTCAGATGACTGTAGTACGATAATGATGAAGGCTGAGGATGTATGTGAGCGTATCAGCAGAAATTGGGATCCAGTAACTGGATGGCATAATTTGGAAGAAGACATACGTGAACTAAAGCAGTATATAGATGTGAAAAATATACGTACATATATACGTGTACATGCTAGAAACATAAGGTTTTATACGTGGTGTCGTATGTTTGCAGAATTAGAGCCTTATCCATTCCCGTACAAGAGGTGTACGTGTATACGGAATGGACATATAATAACAACTCGTGAGAGTAGTGATGATATAGTGGTATGGCGTAAGGGTATTCACATAGGTAGTGAATACTACCAACGTGTGTATCAGAGTAAGTTAGATGTAGCATACCAATGTATCATGTACTTAAAATCTGTTAGTATATGAAAATAATGGGTTGAGAAAATATTGCTAACTGACCAAGATAACTATCTTGTTAGAATATGTGTGTTGGGTAATAGACTAAGTGAATACCTCTTAAGTAGGTAACCCGTAGGCAAGTAACCGTAGATAAACTGTGTCGGTAGCTGGTTGAATATCTAGTTGATATTAGCTGTGCGGACGAATAAATGAGTATTAAGTGGTGATAACCATGGATATGGTATCATATTGTGGGTGGAGATTTTGTAGTTGTATGTGGAGGCTGAGCTGATATGAGGATTCTTGGTGTCATATGGTTGGTTGCAGAGCTGTGCAGTCGTATGTGTGTTAAGCCTTTAGAGCGAAAAGCTGTTTATTCTGTGGGGCCACTTATACTTGTAGTTGGGACCACTTATTAGGTGGGGCTACTAGTATTATGGTTGGGACCACTTATGCTATGGGGCTACTTGTACTTGTGGTTGAGACCACTTATTCCGTGGGGCCACTGGTAACTTGTAGTTATGACCATTTATTCTGGGGGTTAATAGTACTTGTGGTTGTGACCACTTATTTAGTGGGGCCACATTTGGTAAGACCACATATGTGTTGTGGATCTTATGAGCAGTAATTGTGGTGGGACCATATACAAGTGTTGTGATGGCTTTATTGGCTGGCAGTTCTAACACACATACAGTCGGGTGTCTGGTGAATAGCTGAGCTGTTGAGGTTGTGAATAGCAGAGGTTGTGATATGATGTGGAGAACATGTGATTATGATTATACGATGCATAACAAGTACCTTGCATCCATGATGTCAGTATTGTGAGTATACGAGATTACATAACGAGTACTTATTAGTCTCAATAGGTTGGCCAAGTTGATTAGAGGTGGTTAATGTGCCAGTATTGTAATACCCTTTGGGTTTACTAATACAACCGTATTGTGTTGAAATAGAGAATGATTGAGTGGAAGAATAAGTGTATGTCAACGTTGGAGATTCCGGGGACGGAATCTTATAAAGGTGGGGAGAATTTGTAACGACCGTTTTTTCAAAAAAAAAAAAAAATCGTGAATAGTAACTCCGAAATGAATAGTAACTCCGGCGTGAATAGTACCCGAGAAATGAAGTAAGCGCTTACCTCGTGATGATGTCGTGATGACGTCGTGAATAGTGTTTTCAAGCCCTATAAATAGAGGCCCAACTTTTTCATTTCAACCCACAACAAACACCAAACAACCTTACGATATCGAGGAGTGTTCTGGTGAGGAAAATAGGTCGGGAGGAGTTAGGAGCGAGCGGTAGCTGGTAACGAGGTGCTCGGGAAGTGTTGGAAGAGCGGAACGGGAAACGTGCCAAGGCTTTGCGAAAACGCCAATCTTAAGTGAGTAATCACTATCGTATTTCTCTAGTAGTTTATAAGTGTTAAACTATAATATGTAGAGGTTATACTATTCGTAATTCCAAAAATAATACCGAGTGATTTACTTACGAGGATGGTGTCTAGGCCGATTACTTGGGATCTGGTTGTTGGATTTTCCGAAAGGCTAAAATGCTGAAAGGATCCTGCCACCCCATCTAATCTTCTACATGGCCGTTCTTTACTTGATAAATCACGAGGTATCATGTTGGAATTATGGAAGAGTTTAATGATGCAACTATAAGATAGTTAAGAATTAAAGAGTGATAAATGCCTTACTGTGTTAACAGTTAAAGAGGGAATACGACGTAGAGATAAATGTTGTAGTCGACTATAACCAGGTGAGTTTCTCACTACATTGTGTGGACGTTATATGTCCTTTACTGTATTTTGTGTGCTTATAAGATGTTTATAAGATGTTGGTAAATGGTACCAAGTTGTGTGTATATTATTTATATATATCTTTCTGTTATAATTGTATGTGTTGGGTTATGGTGTGTGTGGGCTCGACGTACTGAGTAATATAGAGATACGAGCAAAAGACACTGAGCAGATACGCATGACTCGACGTACAGGGTATGCGCGGCTCTAAGCGCTGAGCAGGGGAATTAGATTTACTGAGCATATATGTATAGGAGGTTATAATCCAGTATACTGGGTAGAGCAGATTATGTGACGTGTGGTTGTATTTTTTCTGTTAGGGGTAAAGTATGTGTAACTGATATGTTGTGTAGTTGTTCGAGCTCACTAAGCCGTGTGCTTATCCTTCTCTATTAAATTACCATTTCAGGTTGTACAGGTGGAAATGACGGCCAGGCATGACGAGTACACACTGATGCTGCCTAATTGGGGATTCATGCGGTGAATTGATGTTTAAAATGATTTCTAAATATCTTCAAAATGTTAATTATTGAATAAATTGATATTTATTTAAATGAAGATGTTTTATTATAGACCGGGTGTTACAACTATAGCATTATCCCTTTATAATATGATGAAAACTCTTTTCATAATTTCTCTTAATATATTTTACTAGTTTTCTTTTCCATTTTAAATTGTAGTTTCGTGGAAGTCTTTTTTTAACTATTACTTTATGATTTTCTATACAAATTTAATTTTTTATAAAGTTGTTTTTAATTCTCTTAATTTTGTTTTTTTGCGTAAGATATATATTTTTTTCAATATATTTTTTGTCCTTTGTCATAATTTCCAACCATAATTTAATTTCTTTTATTGTTTTAATGCAATTTTTTCCACAATTATTTCCAACTATTTTCCAACTATTTTTGTAACTTTTTTTTTCCATTTTTAAGTTTTAGTTTCCTAGGAATATTTTTTCATTGTTTTATGATTTTTATACAAATTTAGTTTTTTTTCATAGTTGCTCTTTATAATCATGTTATGTTTTTTTACAGAAGGTTATATATTTTCCTTGATTTTATATATTTGTTTTTATAGTTTTTATGGGTTTTTCGTTGTTATAGATCGTCTCGTTTTAAAATATGAAAACTTTTATTCTTTTTAGTGGACCCCACCTCTCCCTTGTTGATAAAAATTAAAAAATAAATAAACACATTTATTTCCCCATATTCTTCGGTTCTTTGAAGTGCTCACAGGAAAAAAAATACTTTTATAATTTTAATAGATTATAGTATACAAAAATATCAAATCAGCTGAAAATACAAATTTATATATTTACATACTTATATCGTTTACCGTAACCCTAATACCCTATTATCATTTCATTTATCTTCCTTAAGATGAACCCCATCCATCACAAATGACTACTTCCTCCTCTGCTTTGATTATCGCGATTACCACATCGGCACATCCCACATCAGCATATGAAGCCACCACCTCCTCTGAATCCATTATTGCCACAATATACTCCACCTTCATCACTGCTGCAAGTTTGCAACTACTTCATGTAACTTCATATGTTAATAGAAATCTTTTATGGGAAATTGTTCATTATCATTATAAAAAGAATATTATGCTAATCATCATAGAATGGAAATCTAAACATAGATTCTAGTTATAGTCATGGCGTGTAAGACCCTAATCCCGGTAAGTCTAAGTTCAAGGCTTAAAAGAAGCAAAATATGGAAATTTGTGGGAAGAAGGTATTAGCGCTAACCATGGGGTTAGCGACGCTAATGTACTGTTTACCGCTGCTAATGTTTCCTCATAGTGTCACTATGACTGTGGTCTGTAGTGGGTTTGCACCATCTCACTTAGCGGCGCTAACTGCTGATTTTGGGCCATAATCCTAGATTTTGAGCTATGAGACATATTTAAGGGTGGGGACCCCCTAGGTCAGCTGTCATTTGACACTTTTCAGCCTCCAAGGTCGTCATTTTCTCCCTCTAGCCCCTTTAGTGTTTTTGATCATTTTGGAAGGATTTTTTTTTTGGAGTAGAAGAGGTGGTGTGGTGGCGCATGGTGTTGTTAGAAAGCATTCTTCAAGTGGAAATCAGCTAAAGCTCCTTGTTTCTGGACCATTGTGAGTAATGTTCCCATCTTTATGCATTTGTAAGGTTCTTCTTGTGTTTAAAGTGAGATTTTATGGATGAAAATGGAATAAAGGTCCCTTGTTGGTGTTGTCCTTGGTTGGGAAGGGCAAAGTTCAGAACTTTATGCCTTTAAGTCCTCTTTTGGAGCTATTAAGTTGGTTTAGAGAGTAAGCCAAGCTCTCTGTGGTGGTTTTGTTGAGTTTTTTTTTACCATTTTGGACTTGGATCTTATTGATGAACTTGCATGGCTTTGATTGATCGATAAAATTAGGATTTTTATGGACCTTGACACTGTTTGGAAGGGTCCTGGAAGGTTTAAGACCATGACTTATTGGATTAAGAGCTTTTGGAGGATTTTTGGCTGAACAGAAGAGTTAGCGGTGCTAACTCCGTCATGGTTCGCAATGAAGTTTGAGACTGTTCTTAGTTACCGACACTATCTTGGGAGATAGCGGCGTTAACTCGCTGTTGATTGTTGACTTTGACTTTGACTTTGACTTTGATCGTTGACTTTTTGACCAAATTGACTTTTGGTCGAACTTGAGGGTTCGAGGTACCGGCCTTAAAGGTTTATCCTGTTTGGGATTAGGAAGTTCTAAGTGAAGTTTATCATTGTTAGGAAGTTGGTATTGTCGAATCTGAGGACACGCGCGGGGAGTGCTGTCCGACTTGGCTGATCAGGTGAGTATTCTCACTATACTATGGGTGAAGTTACATGCGTATGTAGCTTCATTACTGTGTGTAGTAATGTTTTGTATGTGCCTTACGTGTTTACCGATGGATCGGGGCAAGCCCGAGAGTCAAAGAATGAGTTGATCGATCCGATGATTGCTGCATGATCAAGGAAGATGCATGACCTGTCGTACCTCGGGACCCAAGGGTGATGATTGTGTTTATGTGATGAATCTTGTGGTATTTTAGGGAACTCACTAAGCTTTGTGCTTACTCTTTCACCCTAACTATTTTCCAGGTATTTGCTGCCTTGAGCTTGGAGCACAGTGCGACTGTACTGCATCTGAGGTTTTGATAATCGAGTCTTCAGTTGTATAATCTTGTTGGGATTTGATCACATAAACACATAAAAAAATGCAGCGGAAGACATATAAGATCAAATCATAGAAATTCCATGAACATTGTTCATGATCATACCGTTTATAGCAGATTATTGCAACTTAAACTTAAACAGGATGTACCTCAACAAGTCTTCTCTTTTGTGCTCTAGTCAAGGCCACGATTGCAAGGATGATCAGGATCTAAAGTGTGAATCCCTCTGGTGGCTTATACCAAGTGATTACTAGAAAACCAGACAGATCAGAAGCAAAGAACTCCAACTCTAGAGAGAGGAGATTTCGCAAAAGGGAAGGAGAATGGAGGAGGTTGGCAGAACTCAAGGCTTGGGATGCCTTAAGGTGTTACCCGAAGGCCTTTGTTTATAGTGCATGGTCTCCTAAAGTTTCGAATAGGAGCCTTTTGGCAGCCGCATCCCCTGGATTTGTTTTCTTTAATTATATCTTTAATCAATTACAATCCAGTCACTTTAATTAATTCCAAATTAATATCAATTAAATTATTGATCTAGTTTCTAATTAATTTATTTTCCAATAAATTAATAAACTAATCATCATTTCCTTTATTTTGACTCTGAATGTTTTTCTAGATCTTAAGGGCAACCCAAAAGGCCTCTTCCTTTTATCAGAACTATTACTACAAGTTGATGAACTTGGACATTATTCTAACAAATGTTTGCAAAGTTTTTTATTAAATATGATTTTATATGTTTGAATATCAAGTTTTAATTTGGATGGTTTTTATTTATCAGCCCGTTTTATGTATTTGAACCGTTTTAAAACGAAACTTTTTATTCTGGAAAATCTGAGGCGTTACATGGCGGTTAAGTAGTTTAAGCATTGTACCGATAAAAGTATCGCTACTTCATTAAGTCTAAGAATCTGTAAGCGTCATTCATCTCAGTGTTGGTATTTCTTTCTCTAGAAGAACTTTACAAAGTATGGACTTGTGAATTCTGGACACTTATTTGGTGTTTCTTTTTGTGAAAAAAATCATTTTCACCATTTTTGCATGTGATTTTATCCTAAGGTCCCTTTGGGGCTAGCTTTATAAGCATAGGTTTCCTAATCGGGAAGACCATAAATGGTGCATTTTTAGCTTAAAAGTTTTAATCATTAGATAAATTTGATAATAAAATGAAGTCTATTGAATAACTTAGGGGTCCATTTAACAATTAACCTGACCTTTAAAGCAAAATGATGAAAAATTTAAAAAAATATATTGATAGAAATAAAGCAATACGTAGTAGTTCTAAAAATTTATAGTCACATCACTTCAACCACAATACTTAAGACTTACTTTACTCTCCTACACAAGAAAATCATTTTTTTTTAAAACATTGGGTATATTTGCAAGAATAAAAATAATAATAGCAATGATGTTTGACCCTTCATATAACTGAAAACCCTATCTATGAAAGAGCCCCACCAAGATATGATGAGACTGCTACCCGAGGATTCTTCAGGTACTTCATTGATGACGATCCCTATGCCAAAAAAAACCGAACATGTCAATTTTAGATACATTATATATTTATTTAGCAACAAGAACATCGTACTTTATTATACTCCCATGAAATAGCGTTATACTTATGTTTTGCAACCATATGCATTTTAAATTAATTTCAAGTATTGCTAGCAGTTGCAAGAAATGTAAGTACGTAGCTATTTTAAGCAATAAAAAGTTACCTGGATCGTCATAGAAACATGACAATAACATGATTATCCTCGGGATCATCTAGAGGACTTAGTTAGATCCACCCGTTACCAAAACTTGTTGTTGGGTTTTTGGCTATATGAAAAAAGCTCTCATCCCACATTGCTAGAATGATGAAAGCTTAGGAAGTCTCCAAGCTTATAAATAAGAACCAAGGCTTTGGTTCCAAAGTGCCTCAACCATCTAATACTCTATAAATGTTTGGTTATTTCTTTCTTTCTCTTATTTTAGACTGTGGGTGTAATTTGGGGGGACGCTTGAGAGATTATTCTATGTGATTGTAAAAATTTATCATATAGTGGATCTTTCTCTCTAGAGGCCCGTGATTTTTCTCCGGTTTTGGAATTTTCCACGTATATTTTCGTAAGTGCAACCTTTAAAAGTATATATATTAATATATTATAATAAGTGATTACTAAGTATTAAACTATTTAAAATGAATTTGAGACTATTATAAATGCATACCGTCTGAGTTTCCCTTATATATGCAAGAAATCTTTCCCATTCATTTGATTGTTCGATGTTTTGAAAATCGAGAAGTATATGCATAAGCTGTAATTACGAGGGAGAAGTTCATGTTAAACAAAACTTATTACAACCCATAATTTATGACTAGTAAAACAAACTTAAATTAAACTCCTTTAAAACAATATTAAAAAAATGTTCACATTACTTATACTTACTCGGCCAATATTGGCTCAAAACATACTATGTTTCATATAGGTAGGTCGTTTTCCAAAACAAGAATAATTAGGGTAGTGATGTATATATATATATATATATATATATATATATATATATATATATATATATATATATATATATATATATATATATATATATATATATATATATATATATATATATATATATATATATATATATATATATATATATATATATATATATATATATATATATATATATATATAACAAATTAGATCATATATAATAGTAACGACTACAAGTGTTATTATAATAATTTATACAAATGCAATCTTTTAATGAAATAATATTTTTATAATTTTAATCTAATAAAGACCACCTCAAGTGAACCTGGAACATTTGTTACATCTTGTTTAATTTATACAAATTTATGTGTGGTAAAACATTTACCCGTGTAAACATTATTAAAATATATTAAAGCCTAGCAAAAGTTTTAAAGATTGGACAATAAAAACAGCAAGAGTATTGGAATCTACCCCTTTATCTCATTGAAAACACTATTGACGAGCGTACTCCACCAAGGTACAGTAGTGTGCACAGTGCTACCGGTGGATGATTGTTCAGATGCGTCATCAACGATTATCCCTGTGCAAAAAAAACCTATGTTTATTATTAACGTAAGTAGAAAAAAAGTAGCTATATGAAGGAATAGAAAAAGAAGATAAAGTTTACCTTGTTCAACATTGTGTTCGCCATGTGGGTCCACATGCATGACAACAGCGTGGGTGGAATCCTCTGGATCATCAGGGGGATATATATATATATATATATATATATATATATATATATATATATATATATATATATATATATATATATATATATATATATATATATATTCATCCATTTCCATAAGATGCAAGTGCCACCTTCAAGATATATTATAATAAGATTACTATGTGTCAAATACTTTGAAATGAATTTGACACTTTATAGACCCATACCATGTCGGTCCCCCTCATATAAGCTAGAAACCGTTGCCATTCCTCTGCTTGTTGGATGTGTTGAATATCCTGAGGAATACGCATAAGGTTAATCATTTCAGGGAGGAGTTCACGTTGTACAAAACCAGTTACTTACCAAAGTCTATGCCGATAAATAAGAAACACTAAAATATTAGACAAATTAAAACAATACTACTTTAAAAAAATATTGATTTTTTTACATTATATTTGTTGGGCTATTTACAATAATATGCAAGAATAAATGATTAATAAATTCGCAGCAAAACAAAGAAAAAAAATAGTTACTTATACTTACACGGATAATGTCGGCTCCGAACATAGTACATTGGAGATGGGTAGGCCGTCTTTGACAATGAGGATGGACTGAAAGTTATCTCTCATTCTTAATCAATCTGCCTGCATTAAATTGCGAATTTGTTAATGGGTGTTTTGTTTTGTAATATGCGTTGTAGTTTAAATTATGAATTTGTTTGGATTTCGGAGCATTTATTTTATTTTGTGTCAATAATTAGACAATAATTACTCCGTACGTGTGATTGGAAGTAATGGGTTTCAAAAAAAATTAAATAAGGGGATAGCTAAAAAGACACTATTTTTTACCAATTAGACACCTTAATCATTACTTTTAAGTAGGTCAACTGTTTTTTATTTGTTGGAATTACAATGTATTCCCAAAAAAACAGATTTGATTGGTTAAGAATGTTTGACTTTTATTTATAGATGTATATTGGGTGTCTATTTAGTAGCACCCTTAAATAAAGGGCTACTATGAAAAATCTTCTCATGAATCTAAGGGTGCACGGAGTAATCTCGGGCTCGATGATAGATGGGAGTGGGATGGGTGCGGTACTGCCGGTACCGCCGGTACCTCCGGTACCGCTGCCCCCTCCCTTTCGGTTTCGTCGGGCTCGGCCTTGGCGGGTTGGAGTTTGGCTTCGTGAACCTCTTGATCCCGCTTGTGTTTGGTATATATATATATATATATATATATATATATATATATATATATATATATATATATATATATATATATATATATATATACACACACAAAAACATATATATACATACACACGTATGTATGAATATATATATATATATATATATATATATATATATATATATATATATATATATATATATATATATATATATATATATACACACAAAAACATATATATACATACACACGTATGTATGAGTATATATATATATATATATATATATATATATATATATATATATATATATATATACACAAAAACATATATATACATACACACGTATGTATGAGTATATATATATATATATATATATATATATATATATATATATATATATATATATATATATATAAATTATTATTTTGGGTATTATTTATTTAATTTAATATTAAGAATCTGATGTGGCATTGTGGGTTCAGTGGGTACTGGTTCCATGGGTGAAAGATTGGTGAAAGATTGGTGAAAGATGGGGAAAATGGAAGTGAGAGGAGAGAGAAAAGCTGACGTGGCGCGTGGGTTCAGTGGGATGGGAGGGATCTACTCCCCCCACCCTAAAAGTCAAATCTCAAGGACAATTATTATGAGAATTATTTATATTCAGGAAATGATTATATTTAGCCTTCAAAAACTATGGACATGAATAAGTAATGCATAAATATTTATTAAATAAAATATAGAAAAATCATGTCACAATATATTATTTTATTAAAAATAATTATAAAGTTATTTATTAGAATTGAAAACATTTTTGACCAATTCTACTATATGACGATTTGCTATGTATTTTCTTTTACCAATTAGATTATGTTACAATTTGCTACGTACGAACTATAAAAATACTATGTTTTACTTTATTTTCATAATTAATTTAAATTACTTAATCTACTATCTTTATTTTATATCATGTGATATATGATATAAATAAAAACATTATCAAGACCTCTCATTTTATTTCAATTCGTATCGTTAAAAGGAGCAACAATGAGTCGTTTGTTTTTTTGGTAATTTTCATTCTATTAAATGTTATTATATCATTACAAGTTTTATTAATTTTAAGACCATGTACTTAGTTCTTTAAGATTTATCTATCCGAATAAAAGTAATAGAAAATGAGAAATTTACCAAAATTTTGGGTATATTGTTATAAAATATGTCTTCCGTATTAAATAATACCTGATATTGAGAATGAATCGTATCAAAAGTATCAAGATCAAATCATGGCAATCGATGAATATGAATGACCAATAAAAAAACCTTGAGGTGGAATCAAAGACGAGCTCAACGCCAAAGTTTGATATTATTGTGTGATTTGAAAAAAATATTATAGAAATCAGTCCAAGATGAAGATGAATGAAATCGTATCAAAAAAAATCAGTCTGAAACAATTTAACAAATATCAGTTGTTAAATTGTGTGATCGGAACTTAGAAGTAATAAAAAGATTAAAGAAATTAGGCCAAACCAATTTAACAAAGATTTTGTTATAACTTATAATCAATGAATCGTGTCAAAAGTATAAAGATCAAATAATGTCAATCGATGAACATGAATGACCAATCAAAAAAATCTTGAGGTGGAATCAAAGACGAGCTCAACGCCAAAGTTTGATATTATTGTGTGATTCGAAAAAAAATTAAAGAAATCAGTCCAAGATGAAGATGAATGAAATCGTATCAAAAAAAATCAGTCTGAAACAATTTAACAAGGATCAGTTGTTAAATTATGTGATTAGAACTTCGAAGTAATCGTTTTAGAAAGAGATTAAAGAAATCAGGCCAAACCAATTTAACAAAGATTTTGTTATAATCAATAAATAGTATCAAAAATATAAGAGCAAATCATGTCAATCGATGAACAAGAATGACTAATCAAGAAAGAGTTGAGTGGACTCAAAGACTAATCAATTTTTGAAAAACACAAGAAAGACTTACTTGGACAACACTATCGCCGACGATACTGTCGGTGATTGTTGTATCTATTGCTTAGATTGCCACGTAAGCATAGTCAGTTGAGTTAGTTTTAATCGGTTTGAGTTAGTTAGATATGTTAGCTTTCCTTTGTGTATGTATATATACTTAGTCGTTGTAATTTGTTACTTAGTTAGTCAATCAAAGAATCCTTTGATTATTTCTTTCTCTTTCTTCATTCTTCTAAAATCAAGATGGTATCATAGCCAATCTAATCTCTGTTTTTTCGTCTCAATTTCTTCAATCGTATTATCATGGCAGCTCAACATGATAATACTAATCAGAACACTCAAAAAACTATTCTGATCCTCTTTATCTTCATCCTTCGGATCATCCTGGTATGCTTCTTGTTTCAAAACAGTTTGATGGATCCAATTTTGGATCATGGAGCAAAGCAATGTTAATCTCTCTGTCACAAAGAACAAAATTGGCTTCGTCAATGGCAAAGTCACAAAACCAGAAGAAAAATGTTCCCAAATTTGAATCATGGCAAAGGTGTAATGATATGGTTACTTCATGGATTCTCAATGTTTTAACTAGTGATATTGCAGAATCTATTCTCTATTCATCTGCTTTCGAGATTTGGAGTGATTTGGATGATCGTTTTGGTCAATCCAATGGAGCAAAATTATATCAACTCCAGAAAGAAATCTCTGATTTATCACAAGGTACCGGTGATCTCGCCTCTTATTTTACCAAACTTAAGAAAAATTGGGATGAATTAAGTGCTTTATCTTCTATTCCTCCTTGTACTTGTGGATCTACACACAAAATTCGTGAGATGGAACAAAATCAGAAGCTGATCAAGTTTTTAATGGGACTTAAATGCTGGTTATACTTCAGTTCGAGGTAACATTCTCATGATGAAACCTCTTCCTTCTGTCACACAAGCATATGCTTTACTCATTCAGGACGAAAAACAGAGAGAAGTTCAATCCACATATGTTTTCATGACCGAATTCGCATCAATGAACGTAAAAATTGGAGGTTTTCAAAACAAAACAAATTATGAAAATAAGAATAATATTGTTTGCAATCATTGTAAGAAAACAGGTCATTCAATTAACAAGTATTATCAATTAATTGGATTCCCAAAGGACTTCAAATTCACAAAAGGTCGAAGCACTGCTGCTAATGTTACAAGTTTTCAGCAAATAGATAGTGATGTTCCTCCATCAAAAGGTTTTATTCCTGAACTAACAAGTGATCAATATCAACAGTTCATCTCAATGCTCAACAGTTATTCGAGTCCTAACATCAAGTCAACAGAAATGCACAATCAAATCAATCAAGTTTCACAAGATCATTTGGCTCAAAATTCGACCAATCACTCTAATCAAAGCTCAAATCATCAAATTTCAAACTGAATAATATTTTCCTAAAGGAGTGAATGAACTGGATTTTTAATTTCAACAAATGGCTTCATTTTGTTCTATTATGACACATAGCTCACAAAACATTTTTTTTTTTGGGCATTGTACCATCGCAAAATGGTTACCAAGTAGAAGTAAGATTTTTAATTTCAACAAAAGGCTAAATGAAAGAAATAACAATACACTTTCAGATTCTTTTTATTATTAAAGCATTATCATTTTAACATTTTTTCTTAATGCAAGACACGTTGCAATTTTGAAGTATTTTTTATTAGGCATTGTACTCTACGAAAATGGTTTCCAAAAGATAGTAATATTCTACTCATTGAACCGGGTTCTTTTATATTATAATATCGTCTTTGAGTCTTTCCAATGTTAAATCCTAATATCCGATATTTTATCACAGTAGAAATAACAAAAATACGACAAATAACAAATTATTTTCATTTTCTTCCCTTGTTGTACTATTACCATCTATGATTTCTTCTTATTACAACATACGATGATTGGCAAAACCAGTATAAACTACCCAAAAAAATAAATAAATAAATAAAAACTCTCTGATTTTACTTTAACAATAAGTTTACAAAATTTTAAAATGCACAACTTAAATTTACAATAAAATAACGATCTAATTAGCAATCAATTCGGTCTTTTGGCTTTGGTTATTACTTATCCAGTTGAGAACATCTGTACAATCCTCTTGGTTGATGAAAAGCCTGTATATATAATATGTTTAAGGTCAATTTAGTTTTAAAAAAAAAAGGAAGTCATTTTTTTATTTTTTTAAATAAAAATGTGAAATGCATGATACCCTCTTTTAGGTCGATAGGTTTTTAGTTGTGCAATTTCTCGTCGATCTGACATGTCTTTTTTCATTGCAAGTGATTTAGGGACTGCCAAATTCCCGGTTTGATCATGGTACGCGTTATATATAAAATTAAGTACCTCTTCCTGAAATTAAATATAATTTAGAGATTAAAATATTGGAGAATATGTGGAAAAAAAAAAGATTAAAGAATGAAGTTTAGAAATTTAGAGGCATACGAGGGGTCTTGATGCATCAATCCAATGATAAATTGGCTCATTACGAAACCATGTTAATTGTCGTTTTGCAAAATTCCTGTAAAATTAAATTGTTCTATATATTATTAATTATAATCATAGAATTTATTATTTACAAAATTAAAAATTTATATATAATGAAAACTCATCAAAACCCAAAGAAGGTTATAATAAAATAAGATTATGTGGTTATTGTTAGAATATATAATTTTTACTTAATTAAGATCATGAAAAATTTTTAACTAAAGATTTGTGTCATTATAAATTCTAGGTAACAAAAAAACCATTATATTTTGGGCACTTAAGTAATACTAATTTTTTTTCAATCAAACCAGAAAATTTTTAGACATTTTTACTTGATAATTTTTCAAATTAACTACTTTGACCTATCTGGTAAAAATGATTAATTTGAAAAAAAAATTGTCTGAAACTTTAATACAATGAGAGTGGAATGTAAATAGAAAAAGAAAAAGAAAATAAAAATATTACCTTGATGCTTTTTGAAATTCTGATAAAAAGGCATAAAAGTCACGTGTTGAACTTCTACCCCCTTGTTCTTCACACTTCAAAAGATATTCCATAGCCTACATTTTTCCGTTACATAAAATAAATATTCTAAAAGAAACAAACATAAATAAATAACAAATAATAAGAATATATACCTGTCTATAACCTATTGCTCGTGTGGCAGAATTAGAATTTGGTTCAAGTCCCAAATCAAGAAGCCATTTTGCCTCAGATAAAATTCCATTACCTCCTAATTATATAAAATAAAAACCAAAATATATAAAAAAAACTTTTAAGAAAGGGAAAAAAAGCTACACTTTACAAATATAACTCACCTGAAATCATATCTTCACACCGAAAGTCAATTGACCTATAAAGATCCGTTCTTGATGTTGAAAGAAAAAAGCAAATGAATTCATAATCCAAATCCTTTTTCTTTTCATCCAAATTAGTAGAAAAGTCAAGGTCAAGATCCGTTGACTTTGACCCCGTTTGTTCCTTGAAAGAATCATATGGTACTGGAAATGCTGATGGAGGTAACCCTGTAGACTGCAATATCATGTCCACATTTTATTTATCGCCAAATTATAAACATGATGAATATTATAAATTAAAACTAACCTTGATGATTTCAAGCTTGCGATGTAAACGATACCAATCATTTGCGGGTAAATTTTCAACACTTTTGTCACCAGATTTAGCGACAAATTTTACAGCAGAATCCCAGTCATAGTTTCTCACAAAATCAGCAAGCAAAGATTGCACTTCCAAAGTAATTTCTGGAGAGGCTTTTGGAACATCTGGTTTCCCGTATATGAACCTTACACATGATTAAATAAGAAAAAAGGTTATTAGGTTTAAATTTAAGTTAATGGGTATTAAAAATGTACCATCTTAAATATAATCCAGTCCCTCCAGTAACTATTGGGACACGGCCTTTTTTGAGAATGTCTTTTGTGGCTTGTCTCCCATCATCATAGAAGTTGCCAGCTGAATAATCTGGTTCAATGAGATGGTTAATTTGTGGACTGAAAGAATGATTTACAAGGTTTAAAAGGTAAATAATACCTTCAGCAGGGTGTAATATGTCAATTAAGTGATGTGGCACTTCCTGCAAAAAAGTTGACCGTAACATTTATGGTTTGTGAAAGTGATGATTGTGAATGTTCTTCAACTCAAAGTTACCTGTCTTTCACTGGTGGTAGGTTTTGCAGATCCAACATCAAGACCTTGATAGACCTGTCATAAGGAAGAACATCACAATTTACAAGCCACAAATTAACCAATTGAGTGTAGATTCTGATATACGCATAGTCAATTCGACGATGAATGAACACCAATTTGAGTTTGGATCATGTTCGATGTATCTCATTACTGATTCAGCGTACATAATTTGAACCCTATTCGTAATTATAAAATCAATTCGCAACTTGAAGACAACAATTCTGTAATTGTTGTCAACCAGATAATAATTTTCCTTTAGTAAATTTAATAAACAGAAACGATTAACGAGCCAATAAGCTCAAGAGGAAGTAGTACAGTGCCGGATAAACTCTAAAGTTTTCTATTGAAGAAGATACCTGGACAGAGTCGGCGCTAATTATTTCGCCATTAAGTTTTTTAGAGAGCTCTAATGCGAGCCTGCTTTTACCGGCGCCGGTAGGACCAGATATAACGACGACTTTCTCCTTCTTCGACTTTGCTGAGGCAGAGCACTGGAAGGTGCTAAACAGCCGTCTCCGACAGTACTGGCGGCCGTGTACGAGGAAGGAGAGGGCGGAGGGAGGAAAGAGAGACGTATCCACCGGTGCATACGATAGCCGGAGGTAACTCATGCTAAACCTTACGATAACGGTATTCATCCGCTGATACTTCTGCCGTCGTTACATTAGGAATGAGTATTTGAAGAAACGACGATAAAGGATATAAAACCCGGTTTTTAAACAGGTCAGGTTAACCGGTTTATCGTGTCCAACCCGGTTTTAAATTCTTTTATATTTTTGACATTTTTTTACATATAAATGTAGAAAACCCGAAAATTTAATGTCCTGAAACATTTGAAACATTCTGTCAAGCGAACACTCCAAAATTCCTATTACATTCTGAGAAATTGACAGAGGGAAATCGAAGTCGGCTTTGAACCACTGAGAATTGACTGAGTAATTGAGAAATCTTCCTGTTATAACAGTAAACTAACATTCTGATGTACCAATTTCTTATTTCTTACCTTAAACCATTGACAGCACTAAGAAATTAAAGTCGGACTGTCAGAGAAATCGCTGCGGCCTGTGAGATTTCGGCACAGTTGCAGGAACCGGGAATCGCCGACAATGTTTGCTGTTGGAATCGCCGGCTCAGGGGACTTAGTTTCTTGCTGCTTATTTCGTTATTCGCTTAATCTGGGAAATCGACAAGGTCGCTGACTCACTGGGATAAATCGTTGCGGCTTGTGACTTGTGAGTGAGACTGAGACGTCGAATGAGCCCAAATTGAATTAATGAAGTCCAAGTCCAGTTTGTTGGAGCCCAAGTAAATTGGTCTGTTTTTAGCGGGTTGAAGTGATCAGTTCTATAAGATTTTTAAGAAACCCAGTCGGTTCGATGCGGTTTAGAAAGAGGCAAGGAATCAGTGTTTGTTGATCCGTTCTCTATTTCGAGTATTAGTTCAACTGGTCAGGTCGACGAGAGTTTTAAAACATAAGAAATAGTATTATTGAAATTTTCGTAAAAAAATATATGTATATTAGTTTTTAAGCTATGTTTGGCGTGTGCCAGCTAATTTAATTTTTAAACGTTGTTAGGTTGCTATGGTTGGCAAACAAAAAGTAGCTTTTAAGCAGGTTTTTTTAAGTATTTTTAGAAAATTTTCAAACATACCCTTAATTAATTATAAAAAAAACTTATTTTTACATACCTTTTTATGTTATTTAAATTTCTCAGTTAGCTTATCAAATCATTTTTATCAAATACCCTTTTTTTTATCACCTAACAAGTAGTTTTTCAACCGATCTATCAAATAAAGCCTTTATTTAGTTTGAATAGGGAGTATGATTCATGGATTTCTAGAAATCTTTCATGAACGAACAAATTTCTTCTCAATCATGGGCATAACTAATTCACAACACATGAATGTTTTTCGAGTAAATAGTCGACCTATATTTTTACACTAAAAAATATGTTAGATCCAAAATTATTTATAACAGGACATCCAAAGCTTTTATATTAGTATCTTAATTAGACTATTTTTCATAAGAATTTAATTATAATATATAATACGAGTTTGTATGTTGAGTAGATTAACAAAAAGTATTTATCATTATGTATCTGGTAAAAAAAATCTAACACGGTTTTCAATTTGAAATCTTTTGTTGTTTGTTACTTTATATATACTTAAGTTTAAAAAGGAAATCAAAGCTTTATTTAATTTCATATCTTCTTTAACTTTTTTTAGAAAAAAAATCCAAAAAAATACATTGAGTACTTTGTATTTTACATTTTATATTCTTTACTTTTTCATACAAAAAAGGGAAGTTCATACAAAAAAGAGAAGTGATATTTCCACTTAAAAAATTGATTCTTCCACATGATGTACAACACACTTGAAGCTATCGTACAAGTCAATAAAGCATACATTTAAGTGGATGAATCAATTTTCGTAAGTGGAAATATCACTTCCCTACAAAAAAAAGGTCACATATAAATTTATTATCGCTTCTTCTATCTCACTTGAAAATGTAAAACCAAATATTTCATTTTGTATCCTTTAGTTTAACATTTATATTTACTTTTTATTTTTTAGTTATAAAAATAAAAGGTTCTTATAGCTTATCTTAATAATATACTTCTTTTATCTAAGAGAAAAATATTAAAATAGTCTAATCTCATAAAGGGTTTCCTCAAATTAGCACAAATTTAACATCATACCTCAAAATAGCCAACCAAATCGCAGGTGGCCAGTCTCACCTGCGATTTCTTCATGCCACCTGCGATTTGGTGGCTAGCTCTTCCTTTCACCTGCGATTTGCCCCATATGGGTTGCAATTTCCTTCATTGAACTATGATTTCATAGTAGGCTTGGCCCATCAGCCCAAAGTATATAAACCTAAAAAAACTCATTTGTTTCATTCCTGAAGACGAAAAACACTCTCTAATGGCTGCTGAGAAATTTGCATCTTGAAATTCCCTAAGTATCTCAGATCTTATATTGTTTTTTTATTAATTGTCTCTGGTTAAATATTTCACGTATTAAGCATTAGATCAGCGTATGTACAAGTTTTTATGCCTATTGTACAACCATTTAATGCACAAAAACGTAGGTTTTATAAACTAGAGAGGAAATCTCAAGTGATAGGTCTCACCTGTAATTTCCTCTAGAGGATATCGCAGGTGGCCTATGCTACCTGCGAGATGCTCTAGAGGAAATCGCATGTGAGGCCTATCACCTGTGATTTCGTCAGAGTTTTTCCGAATACCTATGAGAAAATCGCATGCGTGTGAGAGGATTTCGCAAGTAAATGGGAGCATTTCAAGTGAGTAAGAAGAAAATGAGGGTTTGATTTTTTTTTTATATTGCAACATCAAAGGAAAGACCCAAACAAAGGAGGCATGTAAAGTGCAAAACCTAATTAAACTATTTTATATTTCCAATATTTTTAACTATTAACATTTAAATTCAGAAACATAATAATTAACAATAATTTTTATAGAAATAGTGGGTACTCGTAGGCTCCGGTTCCATGTACCCTATATTAGAATCGGAACCAGTGGTTAGCCAGCAGATAGCGGTTCCAAAAAATTGAGAATTAGAACCAAAACTGCTTTCAATCGGTTCTTAAATTTAGAGACCAAAGTCTGAACCACTTATGGCAGATTTGGTTCCAAAACTGACAATTTAAGGCAGTCTCGGTTCCAAAAACGGGTATCCGATTCCACTGGTTACCTCTAGCTCAAACTATCATTCAAGCTATGTTTGGCATGTCATGACTACCTGATAAGCAAGCTTGTTTTTCAAAAAATTTCAAGTTCTCATATTTGAAAAGCCAAAAAGTAGCATACAAACTAGCTTTTTAAAAAAGCTAATTAAACTAGCGTTTCAATGAACTTATAGAGCTTTTTTTTAGAATTTTGCCAAATATGCTTGTAACACCCCGTTTTCTTTTCTGGAGCGTCGTAGTTTGTCGATAATAATAATAATGATAATAATAATAATAGTTCTAGGATCAAATTCTAAGTTGAAGGGAGTCAAATGTCCTTATCTTAAACTTGTTTTGGTTGGATATTTTAAAATTGGGTTAAATAAAAATTGGCTCAAGAAGTCAATAGACCATTTGTGTAAATTGATGGAAAGTTGGTTGATTGAGGGCCAATTCTGTAACGCCAAGATACTGTTTTTATAATTATAATAAAAAGGGTAAAATGGTCATTTTACCTTGGAAGGGTAAATTGGTCTTTTGGACAGAAAAGTATTTAGTTTGAAATAATATTTTGAGTTTTGGACTTAAAATGTTATAAAAACTGAATTTGGGTCGTTTTACCGAAAAAGGGTATTTTGGTCATTTGACCATGTGAAAGACCAAATATGAAAAATATTGTTGGTTGTGGCAAAAATGTAAGAAATGAAAGTTTTATTGTAATAAAACTTGATTTTGTGGTCAAAGTTCAAGAAATGGAACTTAGGGACCAAAAATGCAAGAATTTGTGGTATAAATAGAGAGTTTGACTCTCTTCTTTGACCGGCCATTGTGCAGCAACGGGAGGAGCAAGGGGAGCACGATTTCAGCAAGTCTTGAAGGAATTGAGGCAAGGAAATGGGAATCAAGGCTTGGAATTGATGATTCCTAAACTAATTAAGGTTAGTAACTTGATTTCTAGTCAAGCTCTTGTGTGTTCTTGGTGAGTCTTCATGGAGTGGACGGAAATCTGTGATTTCAGCCATAATCCATGATGTTTATATGATTTCTGGGCTTAAACATGTTCAAGTAGTAAGAACATATGGTAAAAATAGCAAAGTAGATTGCTATTGTTGATAAATTAAATTGTTGCTCAAGAACCCTAAATCATGAATTGGTGTGATTAAGGTGTTTGTAATGGTTTAAAACTTGTTATTAGTCAAGGGTTTTGGTCCTAGAACAAACCCCAATCGATTAAGGACCGGATTAAGGACTTAATGGACCAAAACTGCTTGCTACAGTGCATAAATCGCGGCTGGACAGGAGACATCTGCAGGCGACAGACGCGGTGCCCCCAAACCCCTGGCGGGGTGCGCCCAGGCGCAGTGCGCCCATGTTTGGGCGGGGTGCGCCCCTCAGACAGGGACTTTAAAATGCTAACTTTTGCTTGGCTTGTCCGTTTTAGCTCAAATTTGGACCATAGGCTCGTTATGGTTTGAAAAGTTTGGGAAAATTTTTAGATTCAGTTTCCGACCCCTCGGGGGCACTGTAGACCGATCTGAATGCCTCGGTGAATAGTAAAATTCATATAAAGTTAGTAAACGGAAAGTTTATTAACTAGGCATTATTTATAACGATATTGTATTAAACTCTAGTGTATTAGAGTCAATGTAGATGATTATTAACCTATTATCATGTAAGACCCGTATCCTGATTATAACATATACTTAAAATAAGAGTGTTAGGAATTATATGATTTTTGGTAGTTATAAAGCTAAGAAAAACTTTAGTTACACTTTCATATAAAATCAGCATTTTGTGTCGTTTTTAGAAAAATCATAATTAATTCTAGGAAAATTGTTTGGACCTAAAACCAATGCACAAAGTTTACAAATTTAGTCTAGTACAATTACCAAAAATAATAGTAAGCTTGAAAATGAGATTATCTATGGTAAAAAATGCAATCTTTACTTATTAGTTCGGAATTGACAGATTAGATAGTCTGTTTTCAAAAATTCATAATAAATCATAGAAAAATCGTATAAATACGTAAAATACATCCCTGGAAAGGTGTTGAGATGAATTTTCTGAATATCAAATAAAAACGTGAATTTAATGGGTTTAAGATCGGCTAAACCAGTCTTGAACAGACTGATTCTAGAAGGCCTTTAATTTCAACAAAATTATATTATTAAAATCTTTTGTCAAAAGTGTCATGCCATTTTTTATTCAAGAATTCAAGTATAAATACCCCCCAAAACATCTCATAAACCACACCAACAAATCTCAATCCAATATATAGAGGTTTCTAAGCACTAGAGTGTAAGAAGTGAGCGGAAGGAAGCTCAAAAGCCTAGCGAAGAAGTTATAGGTTCCGACGACTGGTCATAAGGTAACTATAAACTTTTCTATAGCTTAATTAGGTATTGTAAAGTAGTTTTTGTGTTAAGAAGTAGAATATTTAATAAGTATAACATATGTTATATTATACTAATTCCTAACAATAGTAAACAAAAACCTTAAAATGTCGTTATTATAACAATTCGTAATTTCCGAATATAATACCGATTGATTTACTTACGAGGACGGTGACTAGGCCGATTACTTGGGATCTGGTTGTTGGATTTTCCGAAAGGCTAAAATGCTGAAAGGATCCTGCCACCCCATCTAATCTTCTACCTGGCCGTTCTTTACTTGATAAATCATGGAGTATCATATTGGAATTATTGAAGGGTTTAATGATGCGACTATAATATAGTTAAGGATTAAGAAATGATAGATTTCTTATTATGTTAACAGTTAAAGTTGAAGGAAATACAAAGCCGAGAAAGATAAACGATATAGTCAACTATAATCAGGTGAGTCTTCTCACTATACTATAGGTGATATTGCATGCGTAGGAAGGAAGATATGTTAGACTAAGGTGATCTTACCTGTTATGATAATTGTATGAATTATTGCTATGATAATGATTGTTTGTGGACGGAACGGGATAGCCCGCGAGCCAATAGGCGGAACGGGAATAGCCTGCGAGTCATTAGACGGAACGGGATAGCCCGCGAGCCAATAGACGGAACGGGAATAGCCTGCGAGTCATTAGACGGAACGGGAGAAGTCTGCGAGCAATAAGGCAAGAACGGGAATTGCCCGTGAGTCTTCAGCAGAACAGGGATAGCCCGCGAGTCTCACAGACATATGAATGGTTATGATGTGTTGTATGTTATGTGATAGATCGTATGGTATTTTGAGGAACTCACTAAGCTTCGTGCTTACCCTTTCCCTATATAAACTATTGTTTCAGGTACATCAGGTACCATGGATGGCAAGGCGTGACGTGTATACACTGTGCTGCTTCATTGGA
The DNA here is from genome assembly GCA_023525715.1 of Cichorium intybus. Taxonomy (NCBI): domain Eukaryota; kingdom Viridiplantae; phylum Streptophyta; class Magnoliopsida; order Asterales; family Asteraceae; genus Cichorium; species Cichorium intybus. The sequence goes on along the minus strand of CM042015.1, from coordinate 18,566,855 downwards.
GAACTGTTTTTGAATTAATATTCCGCTATATTGAGATTTCGTTAACTTCTGTTAATCCTGGGGTGTTTTCATTAAACTTAAATGTTATGGAATTTTATGAAAATTAATTAAGTGTCTTTTCTTATATTGAAGTTTTCGTTTAAAATTTTTTAAATTTACCCTAAAATTTTGGGATGTTACAAGTTGGTATCAGAGCACAGCTTGAGAGAATCAGGCTCACTTAGTGAGTTCTGGACTCAAGTTGAGGCTTAAGAGTTTTCTTAAAACATTTATACGAAAGAAGGATGTTTTATGAAGGGTGAACTGAAGACACAGTGTGTACCGCCAGCCGACGCCAGTATGAGAAAAGGGTTAAGTATTTAATATTGTGGATGTTAAAAAAAAACATATGGTATATGTTTGCTGAAATGCCTGGTAGAGATCACATACTGTTGTATTATTATCTGCTATTTGCTAATAGAACTGTATGCTAGTGCCGATAGGTTGCTTAGAGATTTCCATTAAGTTGTATACAATATGGACTGAATAGTCATAGAATGTGTGAGTTGACCTTATTGCATGTTCCTTGTTTGGTTGTTGCCTTAGGGAAGACTCTCTTATTTGAAAGACTGTTTAGTTCGATATTGTATACAACTACGTTCGCGAAACAACCTGTCATCACTGGAGGAAGTTCCGTCTTAGTTAGAATAACAGGGTGGGGGTGGGATTCCAAGTATTCCTAGAAGGGTTGACATATGCCTTGTAAGGGCATATGTGTTAAAATTATCGGTAAGAAGCGAATTGGATATTTCGAGACGGGTCTTGGAACGAACATGGATAGGTGTGGAAGGTAGTAGTAGAGCTCCTACTATCGAAAGCACAGGATCCACGTTCGAGTCGGGAGTTCGTCACGAAGGATCCAAGGAGCTGAATATGTGAGTGTCTGGCATAATTAACTTAAATGCTAGTGTAATGTGGTAAACTTTTATCCATTCAATTTTTGAATGTTGATTGTGAGGTTCAGTAGGAACAATTAAGATGCGATCATACCAGTTTGGTTGGACCGATCATGCTTAAGTTAATTACTAAGCTTAAAGACTGTTGAAAGGGAGAATGCCAAAATGCTATTGTGGTAGCTATTTTTCATGCAACTAATGGGCGCACAAGTCAGACTGGGACTAGAGGATGCAAGGGTGAGTTTTCCAACTCACGGTCAAAGAGGTGCAAGCGGCGCCTGAGATGATAGCGGGTCGTGTGGGTTGAGAGTTTGGATCACTCACTCGTGATTGAGGTAACTGACGATAGAGGTGTTGACTAGGGTCGCAAGCGGATGAGTAACATATGGTGGTTGATGTAAACATCTTTACATTATCGAAACATGTTTATTGAGATAGTGTTTGCCCCGATGCAAGTTGTTGGCTGAGCAGAGTGTGCTTGTTTTTCGTTCGAGAGAGTAAGGGCTCGTAAAAAAAAATTATAAATCGAATAAACAGACTTGGACTTTAGTCCAAGTGGGGGAGGAATACGAAATTAAGGGAACAACATGAATATTATATTGAATCGATGAAATCATTAAAATTATAGTAACACGTCGATATATTTAATTCATTACTATAACTTTATATTAATACATTAAGAAAAGTTTACAGAACTACTAACCTAAACTGGAGAATCAGAAAGATGTGAGAAAAGATCTTCTACACTCCACTCTTTGTCATCATTACGTTGACTTGTACCTTCTTGAGGATTTGGAAGGGGTATGCTTCCGGTTATTGGAGGAGGAGCTCCAAGGTATGGGGTCTCAATAGGGTTGGAACCCGTAACCCCATGATTATGGGCTAAAAATCGACTCGTTTGGGGAGTGTGTAAGTAGGGAAGTGATGAGGAAGGATTCCAATTCGGAACCAGTTGGGGATAGCTATAAGAAGGAGGAAACCAGACTAGGTCGCCTACAAAGCCTCCAAAATTATCCTCACTCCTAGGCTCGAGTAAACCAGGATTAATACTACTCATACCAGAGTTAGATGGCAGAGATTGCTGCTGTGTATGAGTTCTTGATGAAGTTTCCCCCTTTTCCATAAATTTTCTTTTCCTAAATACAACCTTATGAGCAGCTTGTATTAGCTTCTTTGTGCCGTCTGTTAGACCCGATTGTGACCCTTCAATTATCGCTTCTTTTTCCTTTTTTAGGTTGGGTATTAAATCTCCCGATAATTCTGTTGCCTTAATAAATTCATTACCAAATTCCTGTGGCACAAATAATTTTAGTAATTTCAACCTTATGATATAAAGGAATTAAAAAAAATGTAGTTCTTTACCTCAGCACGATCAATAAGGGTTTGCAAACTCGTAAGTTGTCGTTGGGGCCAATGATTGATACCTAATTCTCTACAGCGTTTTTTTAATTGTGTCGTTCCAATGTTGAGTTCCTTCGCAGCTTTCTCAATTGGTTCGTTAAAATGTTCAGCTATTATTTCCCTACTTAATAAATGTCTGAAACCTCTTCCACTGCCACCTGCTATGTTTTCTGAACTAGAAGATTCAAATCCAATTGTATTGTTATCATTCTGGATCATTTGAACATGATCCTGATTTTCTGAACCAAATATGGACATTGATTCATTAAAATCGGTAGCTATCGGTGGTAATTGTACGTTTTCAATCATGGACTCAGGATTTTGAAATCCTTCTAAGTTCCTCTGAATCACCTGAAGGTGATTTTGATATTGAAAACCAACCCCAAGCTCGGGATTCATTTCAATATTGATGTTATGAGTTGTTTGTAATTGACTTTCATTCTGAATGTCAGTCATGAATCCTTGATTCATGGGGATGATCTCATTACTCGTTGATGGTACGTCGATGAATGGATTGTAGTCAGATAGATCATCCACAAGTGGGTCTACAAATAACAATTGTCAAATGATAAAACAAAAACTGAATATTCATAAAAGCGATCATTTAAAAGAATTTAACCTGGTAGAAGATATGGAGTCTGATCAAGTACAAAGTCTAAAGATGCATGCACCGGATCTTCTGAGTTAATATTCAGCTCGGGAAAAATTTCTGGCTCACTGTGGAGTTGCTCTATTGGTATTATATCTGGAAGACTGTACCATAATTCAAAATCAAACAAAACATTAGAAAGATAATTGAAGTATGGATGATAGATGTCTAGAATGTTAGAGATACCGAACTCTATTAAGAATGCTTGGTCTGAAGTACCCTCTCCTTGCGGAAAACCAGGTCCAGGGTTCGACAGATCGCCCATTGAAGATCTGTTTTCCATGACTTAACTTTAAATATGAGTTCGTTTATGAACAAACTAGTGATAAGAGAGGACGACACTGAAAATGAATGTGGAAATGAATGATACTACATACCTGTATATATAGTATCTTACAGCTGGAACCGAAAGGTCACACGGAACCGAAAGGACACCTCACGTTTTAATTACCGAAATTCAAACTAACTACAGTAGATGCGACTTTTCACTACCCCAAGTGACATTTTTTCAAAATTCCCTGCTTGACTCTGGTGAGAACGAGATAATAAAGAGATTCTTGAAATAAAACAAAATTTTATGTCTCCATATAATGGAAATAGTTTAAAGAGTGTTCAGTACTTCAAAGAAAAAAAAAATAACTTACGAAAGATGATGTAAATTTTATATTTTTCGGTAAAACAAAAATCTTTGGAGATTTTACAAATGTAGAATTATTTAGCCAAAAAGTATTTAAAAGAAAATATTGAATTGAGACAAATGTGTGTTGAAATATGCGAATTCATATAAATACGAAATAGTGTTAAAAATTAGGTGTTGCAAGTTAACTAGGTTAACTATGTATACATGAAGATTAGAAAGTACTAAATATGTACTGTAGAAAGTAGCCGGTCAAGTTGATGTGTGGGACTGTGAGAAACAGTTAGAGTTTTACATCTAGAGTAACTAGAAGAAAAGAAGTATGGAGTGAATGAGAATAATAGGACCTTAAGCATTATTACAGAGACATGTGAAAGTTGAAGGGAAAGATAATGAAACCTTGTAAAGGTTCGACAATAAGATGAGGAGGATTTTTTGAAGAACATAAGGACTCGATGGGAAATACATAGAGGCGCTCGAGAATGCGGATTTCGGGATGAAATCCAAATAAGTGGGGGAGACTTGTAAGACCCGTATCCTGATTATAACATATACTTAAAATAAGAGTGTTAGGAATTATATGATTTTTGGTAGTTATAAAGCTAAGAAAAACTTTAGTTACACTTTCATATAAAATCAGCATTTTGTGTCGTTTTTAGAAAAATCATAATTAATTCTAGGAAAATTGTTTGGAGCTAAAACCAATGCACAAAGTTTACAAATTGAGTCTAGTACAATTACCAAAAATAATAGTAAGCTTGAAAATGAGATTATCTATGGTAAAAAATGCAATCTTTACTTATTAGTTCGGAATTGACAGATTAGATAGTCTGTTTTCAAAAATTCATAATAAATCATAGAAAAATCGTATAAATACGTAAAATACATCCCTGGAAAGGTGTTGAGATGAATTTTCTGAATATCAAATAAAAACGTGAATTTAATGGGTTTAAGATCGGCTAAACCAGTCATGAACAGACTGATTCTAGAAGGCCTTTAATTTCAACAAAATTATATTATTAAAATCTTTTGTCAAAAGTGTCATGCCATTTTTTATTCAAGAATTCAAGTATAAATACCCCCCAAAACATCTCATAAACCACACCAACAAATCTCAATCCAATATATAGAGGTTTCTAAGCACTAGAGTGTAAGAAGTGAGCGGAAGGAAGCTCAAAAGCCTAGCGAAGAAGTTATAGGTTCCGACGACTGGTCATAAGGTAACTACAAACTTTTCTATAGCTTAATTAGGTATTGTAAAGTAGTTTTTGTGTTAAGAAGTAGAATATTTAATAAGTATAACATATGTTATATTATACTAATTCCTAACAATAGTAAACAAAAACCTTAAAATGTCGTTATTATAACAATTCGTAATTTCCGAATATAATACCGATTGATTTACTTACGAGGACGGTGACTAGGCCGATTACTTGGGATCTGGTTGTTGGATTTTCCGAAAGGCTAAAATGCTGAAAGGATCCTGCCACCCCATCTAATCTTCTACCTGGCCGTTCTTTACTTGATAAATCATGGAGTATCATATTGGAATTATTGAAGGGTTTAATGATGCGACTATAATATAGTTAAGGATTAAGAAATGATAGATTTCTTATTATGTTAACAGTTAAAGTTGAAGGAAATACAAAGCCGAGAAAGATAAACGATATAGTCAACTATAATCAGGTGAGTCTTCTCACTATACTATAGGTGATATTGCATGCGTAGGAAGGAAGATATGTTAGACTAAGGTGATCTTACCTGTTATGATAATTGTATGAATTATTGCTATGATAATGATTGTTTGTGGACGGAACGGGATAGCCCGCGAGCCAATAGGCGGAACGGGAATAGCCTGCGAGTCATTAGACGGAACGGGATAGCCCGCGAGCCAATAGACGGAACGGGAATAGCCTGCGAGTCATTAGACGGAACGGGAGAAGCCTGCGAGCAATAAGGCAAGAACGGGAATTGCCCGTGAGTCTTCAGCAGAACAGGGATAGCCCGCGAGTCTCACAGACATATGAATGGTTATGATGTGTTGTATGTTATGTGATAGATCGTATGGTATTTTGAGGAACTCACTAAGCTTCGTGCTTACCCTTTCCCTATATAAACTATTGTTTCAGGTACATCAGGTACCATGGATGGCAAGGCGTGACGTGTATACACTGTGCTGCTTCATTGGAGAACTGTTTTTGAATTAATATTCCGCTATATTGAGATTTCGTTAACTTCTGTTAATCCTGGGGTGTTTTCATTAAACTTAAATGTTATGGAATTTTATGAAAATTAATTAAGTGTCTTTTCTTATATTGAAGTTTTCGTTTAAAATTTTTTAAATTTACCCTAAAATTTTGGGATGTTACATATCATTTGGTATATAAATGGATAAATAGGTATGGGACAAAATGGTTGTGGTGCACGCAAAGGCAAGAAACAACCGAAATTGAAACGCAGCTAGCATCCAAGTGAGTAATCTCATTGATATCATATATGATATATGATGATTGAACTGTTACAGGTTGAAACGGCTTCGAGGGACGAAAATGACAAGAGTAAAGATAGAAGAAAATGACAAGACCAGATAAGCCGTGAGTCTGATAAAGACAAGAACGGAGCTGTGAGTCAATAATATTGACATGGCAAGACCAGATAATCCGTGAGTCTTTAATAGACAAGAACGGAGCTGTGAGTCAGTCAATATTAATGGTACGACAAGACCAGATAAGCTGTGAGTTTATTATAGACAAGAACGGAACTGTGAGTCAGTTAAAATTGACAAGACCAGATAAGCCGTGAGTCTTTAATAGACAATAACGGCACTGTGAGTCAAACCTTTATATAGACAACAGCGGGCTAACCCGTGAGTCTAGGCAACAGCGGGCTAACCCGTGAGCCATGGTTTACTTTGATGAGCCAAACTTATATAGACAACAGCGGGCTAACCCGTAAGTCTAGGCAACAGCGGGCTAACCCGTGAGCCACGGCAACAGCGGGCTAACCCGTGAGCCATATCTAACCGGTGCAGCCTATATGGCTATGATATTGTTACAGGTACATAGTGCGGCCTTTTGGCTATGATATCGGGTTATTGAACCCAGCCGGTGCGGCCTGCGGGCTATGATTTATATATTGATATTGTTTTGGTGCAGCTTACATAGCTATGACACAGGGTGCGGCTTATATAGCCATGACATATGATGCAGTCCATTGTGACTAAGAAACATGGGACAGAAACGATAGATATGATTATCTGTGCAAATAACTGATGTGGTTTGATAATTGCAGGTTGTCATGAAGTAGCCTGTAAGGTTACAAAATTAGGATGTGAAATCCTAAGAGATATATGGTCAGCCAGTAAGGCTATGAGTTTGGATTCGATATCCGAACAGATATACGAATATATTTGATACATGTTATTTGCAGAAATGATTACTCACTGAGCTTTGTAGCTCATACCGTTGTTAAATGTCCCTGCAGGTTAGCTTGATCCTGATAGGGGAATAGATGGAGTCCGTGACTCGTGAAGTAGGACTCTTAGATGCTGTCAGTAGCAGCCCGGCTTCAAAGGAGACTACGGTATTTTATACTCTCCTTGATACGCTTGTACCCGTTTTTACTAAAATATACCCCTTTGTTATGGTTTTAAATGAAAATTTTTGTCAGGGGTGTTTTGTTTTAAAAGCCGGGTGTTACAAGTTGGTATCAGAGCCGTGGTTTAAGTGAACTAGGTGTCTATAGAGTAGATTCATGGACTTAAACCCTGAGATAGTAGACATGATGCGTAGTTAGGTGTATATAATTGTTATTATACATATATAACCTAACTGTTGCTAACTTCTGACTTATAAGAAGTATGAACTGTGAATCTTCTTGGAAGACATTTAGGGCGCGAAGCTCTAGGAAATAGACCAGCCCTTTTCCAAGGCTCCGTCGAACGAGGGGCAAAGAGACAAGTAGCAGAAAATCCACATGATGAGCAATGTTAGCTGATGTGGTCAGATAAAGAAATCGGTTGCTCACCTTGGTTAATATTCAAGGTGAAAGAACAGTAGTTGAGACTACAAGAAAAAAAAACAAGAAAAGATTAGTGGACACTTCAGGAGAAGTTACCACAGACTGGGTCCAACCTTAAAGGGAAGGGACTAAAGCAGAGCGGTTATGTATTGTGAGAAGTGCAGGAAAAGCACTTAGGAAATTGTAGAGTTGAGACTCTACCGTTGACATACTGAAATTGCAGATGATAGGAGCAGATTGCTCGAGCTTGTTGTATGGGACGGAAGTGGTTCCAGCGAGGAACTATAGATCACTTCCTTATGACATACTCACATGCTAAATGTGGAGTAACGGGTGGTGAACCCAGGAAAGAAAGAAGAAATGGATGGTTAAAAAGGACCAGTGGTGCCTTGATCTTTCCAGCAGATTATGGAAGAAACTCGTGAGGAGATAGATATGATCTCCGATGTAAATGTTTTGAATATAACTTCGTGTATGTTATATTTGATCCATGAAGCTATGCTTTGGATCGGTGACACTGATGTCGTGATTGGATATTTCATCAACGATTTTAGATGAAATTCTGGAAGTAGCTATAGCAAATAGCAAGTATGTTCTAGATATTGAACACCTGGAAGGTAGTTTGCCGAGGATTTACGGGACCATTTTCCCTATGAATCTAAAGCTAATGACTACCATTGAATTTGAAGCAATTGTGCTTATAAATTGGTTAGCAATGAATGATGCTAACATGAATTATAGAAACAAGAACAGTATGGTTCTTAAAACAGAAATGAAACGGGTGACAATCCATGGTAAATGACCGTTGTTGAGAATACCGGTTATTTTCCTTTGCTTATACTCGGAAAAGAGTTAGTAAAGGAATGATTTTGTAGTTGGCATACGTGGTATGGGTCAAGCTAAATAAAGCAGTGATAGTAGTGTACTACTTTAGATAAATTCTCGGATGTTTCTTTTGAAAAGAACTTCCAGGATTTCTGCCAGATTGGCAAGAAGAGCTTATGATTAAGCTGGTCTTGGGAGCCGTTCCTGTTATCTAGGCTCTATATTGATTAGCCTCTGCAGAGATGGCAGAGTGGTAAAACAATTGGAAGAAATTGTTTTTGAATTGGGGTCTTATTTGACTGAATGTGTCATCGTGTGGAGCCCTATCTTGTTTGAAAAGAAGAAATGTAAGTTAATGTGTATGTACATTGACCACGGAGAATCTGATATTCTCGAGATCAGACTGAATATGAGGTACATTTGTACCAGATACTGGAGTTACTTCACTGAGTTGAGTGATATGTTAAATTCTCCAAGTATGAAAAATTTGGCTAAAAGAAGTTACATATTCTTTGGGCATGTTAACAATGCCAGAGATGATAAAGTAGAACCAGTGGAAAGAATGATACCGTGATAAAACTGGAACCGCCTGAGGAATCTGACTGACATTGTAGTTCCTTGGATTTGGCGGGTTACTATAGGAGAGTTGTAGAAAACTGCTCCTTGATTGCTGGTCAGTTGATTAAGGGTGACTAATAAAAGTGTAAAGTCTGAGTGGTAGAAAGACCACAGATATGTTGTAAAGGTTTGGCATAAACCTTGTGTGAACCTCTAACGTTAGCAATGATGCTAAGCAGAGAAGATGGATTGGATCGTTGAAATGTATCCAACTTTGATTGTGGATGCATGATGTTGCAATAGCAACTATGATTTTGGTATTAAGCTTTTAAGACACTATCTATATGGTGTAAGGCTTACCGTGTATAAGGATCATAAAAGTTTGAAAGCCTTAATTGATCAAAAAGAAGCTATATATGAAATAGCAAAGATAGATGAGTTACTTAGAGATTTCGGGTATGAAATCTTGTACCATCTCAGAAAGGCGTATGTGATTACAGATGCCTTGAATTAGAAAGAGTAACCTTTGGAGGTTACATCCACGTGTATGAACGTGGCAAATGGATTACCTGAGTTGATTCGGGTAGCACAGAAAGATGTGTGCAAGTCTGAAAACGTGAAAAGTGAATAAATGATTAAATAGTAGCGGAAGTTAGTTGGAATATCACAGTGATTTAAAACCCTTTGCGGTTGTGAATGTGAATTCCAAAGTCAAACGAAACATAAAAATCATCTTGAAAAGATGCATTTTGTATCAGATATGCAGCATACCCGGGGCAATACCAAACTGTATAGGTCGATAAAACCTATGTGTTGGTGGCCGGAGATGAAGAAAGACATTGAAAGACATGTGAAAAGTGTTTGACTTGTGGGTAACTACAGTCAAATCATTAGAAACATAAGGTTGTACGTCCTAAAGAAGAAATGGGACGAAAAATATCATAGACTTTGTAGTAAAGTCTTTGCAAGTACCGTATGGGTATGACACCATATGGGTGAATTGCAGGTTGATTGATGAAATCAGTGTAGAATTATACCGACTAAGAAGAATTTAAGAGTGGAAAGGTAGTGAAAAACTACAAAGATAAAGAAAATTGTTGACGTGCACTACAGGTGGCGACTGTATCGGATTGAGATACTAGAATTATTTGCTGAATTTAGCATTAATTCTTAGAATTTTTTAGCTCAAAAGTACTAGTAAGTACTGTGTGCGAATCGCAGATGGATTGACGAGGTGAGATAATGATGCAGACCTTAGGAGTTATGCCTGAAATCTGCATAACAGACCCTAGCGGAAAACAAGACGACCGTCTAGCCTTGGTAGAAGTTGTAGATAAGTATAGGTATTATACTAGTGTTTTATTAACTCGTAGGAAGTATTGTTTAGACTACCGTGTTGCACGCCGATTTGCTAGACAAAAGTTGGGGAGAAGCCGTTGACTAAACCTGAGATTGTATCTCACACAGAAGAAAAGATTAGGCAAATTCGAGAAAACTTGGAAATAGATCAAAGTCGACAAGAGTAGTATGCGGATTGTCGAGTAAAACCATTGAAAAAAAAAAAACCAAGTAAAGGAAGATGGTGGAACTCACAGTGACCCTTCGGAAGGACTAGAAATTGATGTGGGACAAAAAGGAAAGTTGAGCCCTTGTTTATTGGACCTTTCCGTATATCCCAAAAGCAAGAATTGCGGTGTATTGATTGAAGATTATTGATGAACTTCAAGATATTTATAAGTTTTCTATGGGTCTCATGGTTTTGAGAACATAGATTGATAAATTCTAACGAATCCCTCATGTTGAAATGAGGAAGATAAGTGATTAAGGTGCCCGGGACAACCGGAGGAGTGATATGCCAGTGGTGATATAACCACGAGATACGAAGATTAGTATGGTTAAGAGATTTGGCAAAACCATAAATGTTTCCATACGATATGGGAAACCGAAATTATAATGAGAAAGAATTACCCTCGTTTGTTTGTATGATTTCGGGGACGAAATCTTTTGAAGGAGGGGAGAATTTGTAACGCCAAGATACTGTTTTTATAATTATAATAAAAAGGGTAAAATGGTCATTTTACCTTGGAAGGGTAAATTGGTCTTTTGGACAGAAAAGTATTTAGTTTGAAATAATATTTTGAGTTTTGGACTTAAAATGTTATAAAAACTGAATTTGGGTCGTTTTACCGAAAAAGGGTATTTTGGTCATTTGACCATGTGAAAGACCAAATATGAAAAATATTGTTGGTTGTGGCAAAATGTAAGAAATGAAAGTTTTATTGTAATAAAACTTGATTTTGTGGTCAAAGTTCAAGAAATGGAACTTAGGGACCAAAAATGCAAGAATTTGTGGTATAAATAGAGAGTTTGACTCTCTTCTTTGACCAGCCATTGTGCAGCAACGGGAGGAGCAAGGGGAGCACGATTTCAGCAAGTCTTGAAGGAATTGAGGCAAGGAAATGGGAATCAAGGCTTGGAATTGATGATTCCTAAACTAATTAAGGTTAGTAACTTGATTTCTAGTCAAGCTCTTGTGTGTTCTTGGTGAGTCTTCATGGAGTGGACGGAAATCTGTGATTTCACCAATAATCCATGATGTTTATATGATTTCTGGGCTTAAACATGTTCAAGTAGTAAGAACATATGGTAAAAATAGCAAAGTAGATTGCTATTGTTGATAAATTAAATTGTTGCTCAAGAACCTTAAATCATGAATTGGTGTGATTAAGGTGTTTGTAATAGTTTAAAACTTGTTATTAGTCAAGGGTTTTGGTCCTAGAACAAACCCCAAACGATTAAGGACCGGATTAAGGACTTAATGGACCAAAACTGCTTGCTACAGTGCATAAATCGCGGCTGGACAGGAGACATCTGCAGGCGACAGACGCGGTGCGCCCAAACCCCTGGCGGGGTGCGCCCAGGCGCAGTGCGCCCATGTTTGGGCGGGGTGCGCCCCTCAGACAGGGACTTTAAAATGCTAACTTTTGCTTGGCTTGTCCGTTTTAGCTCAAATTTGGACCATAGGCTCGTTATGGTCTGAAAAGTTTGGAAAAATTTTTAGATTGAGTTTCCGACCCCTCGGGGGCACTGTAGACCGATCTGAATGCCTCGGTGAATAGTAAAATTCATATAAAGTTAGTAAACGGAAAGTTTATTAACTAGGCATTATTTATAACGATATTGTATTGAACTCTAGTGTATTAGAGTCAATGTAGATGATTATTAACCTATTATCATTTGGTATATAAATGGATAAATAGGTATGGGACAAAATGGTTGTGGTGCACGCAAAGGCAAGAAACAACCGAAATTGAAACGCGGCTAGCATCCAAGTGAGTAATCTCACTGATATCATATATGATATATGATGATTGAACTGTTACAGGTTGAAACGGCTTCGAGGGACGAAAATGACAAGAGTAAAGATAGAAGAAAATGACAAGACCAGATAAGCCGTGAGTCTGATAAAGACAAGAACGGAGCTGTGAGTCAATAATATTGACATGGCAAGACCAGATAATCCGTGAGTCTTTAATAGACAAGAACGGAGCTGTGAGTCAGTCAATATTAATGGTACGACAAGACCAGATAAGCTGTGAGTTTATTATAGACAAGAACGGAACTGTGAGTCAGTTAAAATTGACAAGACCAGATAAGCCGTGAGTCTTTAATAGACAATAACGGCACTGTGAGTCAAACCTTTATATAGACAACAGCGGGCTAACCCGTGAGTCTAGGCAACAGCGGGCTAACACGTGAGCCATGGTTTACTTTGATGAGCCAAACTTATATAGACAACAGCGGGCTAACCCGTGAGTCTAGGCAACAGTGGGCTAACCCGTGAGCCACGGCAACAGCGGGCTAACCCGTGAGCCATATCTAACCGGTGCAGCCTATATGGCTATGATATTGTTACAGGTACATAGTGCGGCCTTTTGGCTATGATATCGGGTTATTGAACTCAGCCGGTGCGGCCTGCGGGCTATGATTTATATATTGATATTGTTTTGGTGCAGCTTACATAGCTATGACACAGGGTGCGGCTTATATAGCCATGACATATGATGCAGTCCATTGTGACTAAGAAACATGGGACAGAAACGATAGATATGATTATCTGTGCAAATAACTGATGTGGTTTGATAATTGCAGGTTGTCATGAAGTAGCCTGTAAGGTTACAAAATTAGGATGTGAAATCCTAAGAGATATATGGTCAGCCAGTAAGGCTATGAGTTTGGATTCGATATCCGAACAGATATACGAATATATTTGATACATGTTATTTGCAGAAATGATTACTCACTGAGCTTTGTAGCTCATACCGTTGTTAAATGTCCATGCAGGTTAGCTTGATCCTGATAGGGGAATAGATGGAGTCCGTGACTCGTGAAGTAGGACTCTTAGATGCTGTCAGTAGCAGCCCGGCTTCAAAGGAGACTACGGTATTTTATACTCTCCTTGATACGCTTGTACACGTTTTTACTAAAATATACCCCTTTGTTATGGTTTTAAATGAAATTTTTTTTCAGGGGTGTTTTGTTTTAAAAGTCGGGTGTTACAAGTTCAAAATTAAAAATCAGCCACATGTTTTAAGTTTGTGTTCTCCCTTGGTCACGTCAACAAAGAAACGAAAAGCATGTTGAAAAGAAAGAAAGGGAGAAATGGAGTACGACCAAAGAAAAACATGCACACATCTTTCATTATTTTTTTTCTCTTTCTGGTGCGAGAAATTGAGATTGAAAAGAGAAGGGTCGATCAAGGAAGGAAGGGTGTGGAGGGTTGGAGTTTAGGCTCGTGTTTAGAGGTATGTATCACCCACCATGTCTAGATCTTTATTATCCTCTTCTTCTTTCATCTTTCTAGCCGTGGACCACCATGAACACCACCATAGTCCCATCGTGGAGTGTGTGGGTGCGTATGAATGGTGAGTTTCATGTGTTGTTCTCTAACTTGGATGATTAGATACCTTGTATTCTTTGGTTATTCTAAAAGAAACAAAAACAATATTTTTTCCACTTCAAGCTCCATACTTTCCTTTATCTTGTGGGTGTGTTAGATTGGGTGGTGTATGATTCGAATTCCACCTCTTACTTTCTGTTATTAGTATGTTTTTGAACCTGTTTCAGACCCTAGAGGTCTTAATGGATGTCTTATTGATTCTGGAGTTGAAAATCCTAACCTAATGACATTTTTGGGATTTTCGTATTTTTCACTGTTTTGGTCTGTCATTAGAAAATTCATATAAAATCTTGTATTTGTCCATTTGAGGTGAATTATACCTTTCTGGAAAGGTCTAAGTGTCTAGTTTCTTGTTCCAGAAGGCTTTGGTTTAATTTGGACTCTAAGTTAGGTGAATTGTGCAATATTCACAAACTTGTCCAAGTTCTGTCAGATTTGGTTCCCTGTCTTGAGAAATTCAATGTAAATTGTACAAAACTCTTTTGGGAGCAAGGCCACTTTCCTTAGTTCACTTTTGGAGTCTAGTTTGTCCTTACCAAATTTCAGAGTTCAGTTCTTAACCTATTTTGAGTGATTAATATTTCGTCAAGGGTGGTTCTGTGGGTGAACTGATTGTATCAATCAACTTTGGGGATTTTTCGTTTATTCTTGAAAGGTGAAAATGACATGAGGTCAGGGCCTGTAGTCTTGCTTTAGAGTCTTGTTTGTCCAATATTTTTCCCAGAATTTATTGATGATCATTTCTAGATTGAAAGTGGAAATCTTTGCAATCTGGTCTAGATTTGACATATCTTAATACCCAATCTTGGTAAATTTGTATATAATAGAGGAAAAATAGTTAGTGCATGTGCCGTATATCCCTGGAAAGCTAAAGAGGTGAGCTAGGTGACTGTGTAAAAATATCATTGATTGGTTAAGTTTAGGATGGGCTTAAAGGGGTCATAAACAGACTTTCTGTTTTGGGGTTAAAAGCTAAAAATAAACATAATAAGTGTTTTAATTCTACAAATATATAATTAAAATAGGGTTTAGTTATTATGCCTTATAATAACTTAATATACCTTATAGGAGTATAAGGTGTTCGGTTTTGAGCTTGGTTGGATTTGCGGAGTTGCCGCACGGATTTCTACATTGCCGACTCGAGGTGAGTATTGTGTGGATTTTTGAAGTACATAGCAAAATGAGTTTTTATTCAAAAATGTTTTGGAGTCAAAGTGGTTTTATGATTTTAAAAATATTTTATGAAAAAATATGTTTATAACGTGTACAGAAAGAGAATCAGAAATGCAGTGAACTAATAATGTGATTGGCCCATGATGATGAGTTGCTTAGTATCCGGATAAAGACTACGGCCTGCTGCGGTAGGGGTGGCAAAAAGACACTACTGGGATGGTACCTCCCGTCGCGAAGTAGTTGTCTTACCTTGATAGATGAATCTGTTTCATGCTATTGAGGAAGAAGTTATACGGGTGCGTATCGTATAAAACCTACGGGTGCGCTAGTAGGAATGTACCATCGCAAAATAAGGAATACCTATGGGTGCGCTCATATGAAATAAAATATTGGAAATTTAAAGAAGAATGTTATTATTGGAAAACTGTTTTGGGTCTAAACCCATAATGCTCAAGAGACATTATGTCTCACGTATATTTTTTTAAAATGATATGTACTCAGGTAAGCGGGAATGGTGGTAGAAGAGTCAAGTGTGGGACCGTAGCTTCCGGTGTATAAAGCGTGAAATAAAAGGTTAAACTCTGGTAATGATACAGATTGTTAATACCCCGTTTGTATAATCAAATTTTTTGTATAATGAAGTATTTGTAAAATACGTTTGAAAAAAAAATTTGTGTGAAAGTTTGGGGTGTTACAATGCTCGTAAATAATTATAAAAGCTTATTTATCTACAAACCCTTTATGTAATTTGAATTTCTTAGTTAGTTTATCAGCTAGTTTTTACCAAACATGGTTTTTATCAGCCAACAACTAGCTTATCAGCTACCAGCTATCAACTAGCAGTTAGTTTTTTAGCTATTAGCTAGTTTTTCAGCTAGTTTGCCAAACATAGTCTTAAAATACATAGAACGTGCATGGTGGATGATCAATTCTAGTATAACATATAAATTTAAACACAAAATAGGTCAACTTAAAAGAACTATTTAAACCACTCACACTATTAATATTCAATAAATGCGAGTCATTTGACTCTTTTTGCGCTATATGATTTACTTGAAAATCCTATATATAAAAATTATTTTCATCAAAATACACCGGTTAACATGATTTATTATCACAAGCTACTTTATAGATAGATTATAGATATACATTAAAGTTTAAACTACAGATACACCGGTTAACATAATAAATGGAGAAACTCTCAAGTTACCGGTTATTGAAATGGAGAAAATAAGACGTATTTAGATAGTATACTCCCTTTTTCGCGTTTAAATTTGAAGGGAAGGGAAATAAAGGGGAAATAAGGAAAATGAAGGAAAGGAAATGAATATTTCCTTACCCTTCCAATCATCCCATATTTTGACTGATATATTTCAAGGAAAGATTATTAAATTTTCCTTCACCTCCTTAATAAAAATTTCCCCATTATTTCCATTTTCTTCCTTAAAAAACTTAAGAACATAATTTTCTTTCTTATTCCATCCCTTTGATTCCTTAAACAACTCAAGAACAGAGTTTCAATGTATATATATTTGAACAAATTACATATATGGAAAGAAATGATGTGGATTACTTGATGTGTATTATTTTTTAGATTTGATCCAAAAGCATATCGGTCATTTTAAAAAAAGAAGTAACAACTCAAAAGTTAGATTTAACGTCAAAACAACCAATCATGCAAGGTTTTGAAACCATAAGGAACAATATTGTAACATATTTGATAATCTCATAAACATGATACCTTTGGCAAACCACAACAACCATAAACTTTGTCCGTATAATAATTTTTTGTTTTAAATATTTATTTAAGGTCATTATTATTACTATTACTATTACTATTACCATTATTATTACCATTATTCATGTATAACCCCAACAATCTTTTTTATATATTTATTCATGTTCTTACTTTTTTGTAAATTGTAGTTTTGAAGTATTGCCATGTTTAAGTTCAAACAAAACATTTTTTTAAAGATTTTCATTAAATTGTCTTACAACTTTATTTGTATGGTTTTAAAAAACTTTAAGTTTTTTAATATCACCTTTCCACAACTTTATTTTTTTTTTCGATTTTTGCTTTTACAAGATTAGTTTTTTTACAACTTTGGTTTCTGTGCATCTTCTTTAAGATTTTCCAACTTTTATAGATTAGTTTTTTTTCAGGATTTGTGTTCTAGTTTTCTTGAAATAGTTGTTTTTATGCATCAGGTATACTCATCACACCATTACATGTTATGAGTATCATATCATTATCATATTATCACCACACAAAACATCACATAGACCTTGGTATACTCATCACACCACATCATCATTTTCAAGTTAAAATAATAATAATAATAAAGTAAAAAAAAATCTTTATTGATTAGTTGGTAAATTGAAACTTTCATTTGATTGTGTGTGGCCAAATATGATGGGGAACACCACATATTATGGTGTTCATGACCATGACCATATTCCAAATAAGCATCACAAAACCCTTGTGATAACCATACTGCACGGTCTGAAATTGTAAAAACATATAAAAAATCGTTTTTCATATGTTCATCTCCCAAACCAAAAATACACTATTATGTTTAATTAAATCCAATCATAACGTAAATTATATCTTGCTTATTAGAAAGAAGTTGTAATTACGAAGTCCGAAACAATCAAACAACGAGTCTGTCACCAAATAAGAGTTATTTAAAATTTTAACAAATAGGTGTAGTTTCAAAAATATTTACCAAATTGGTGTAGTTTCAGGATTTTATATTTTTCTAATAGTTCTATTTTTACTGTTTTTTTAAACATTTATTTGGACCTTTTTTTTTTAACTTTTTGCTATTAATGTTTATCAATGGAATAAAAACAACACCAACCCATTTAAAGCCTGCAATGTTTGAGCAGATATCACTTGCGTTCGCCCCAATGAATCACCATAACTAGACCAGTATGAGAATAAAAGCCTCTGTAAAAATGCTGACCACAAAGGCAAACTGATATATCAGCCACAGAGTAACAATACACTTAGTGATATGGACCCAAAAAGGAATGAACTTTCACTCGAACCAATCTAGAGATTTAAATTCCAACAAAACCCATCACATTATGCCTCTTTTGATCTCCATTAGAAACCAAACCACTAGAACCAACACTACTTCTATCCCAAACCACAAACACCGATGCGGCTGCCAGCATCTGCTTGGCCGAAGATGGAGCCGTCGGCGTATACTGTGGCCCGGAGGCGACAAAGTTGGCATACCGGTGAGGTGTGGTCAATGGGGTCAATCACGTAAAGGTAGAATTAAGGTACGTAAAACTATTTATTAAATGTTTTTAAAATTGCAAATCACCTCCTTTAGTAAATATTTTTATAAATATACTTAGGGAAAATGACTTATAAGGGTAATTATGTTTCAAAAATGTTCAAAAAACACCATCCAAGTTTGGTTTGTTCAAAAAACACCATCCAAGTAAAGCCTTTGTACAAAAAACACCTTCCAAGTAAGGCATTTGTACAAAAAACACCAATGAACTACATGTTTTGTTTAAATTTTACCTGATGGTAACCGACTCTTGCAAGTTAAACTGTTCATCTGTTATTATGCCATGTCACTAAATATTAGGCCAAGTCATCCTTTAACCTGCAAGAGCCGGTTACCATCGGGTAAAATTTGAACAAAACATGTAGTTCGTTGGTGTTTTTTTGTACAAAACCCTTACTTGGATGATGTTTTTTGTATAAATGTCTTACTTTGATGATGTTTTTTGAACAGACCAAACTTGGATGGTGTTTTTTAAATTATTTTAAAACATAATTACCATTATAAGTCATTTTCCCATATACTTATTTGGTAAATACCTTTTTAAAACGTACCCCTTTGTCAAAAACTCGTCAAAAAACCATCAAAACTTTTGCCTTTTGTCACCTAAGAATTAGGTTAAAATTACAATTCTCATCCCTTTAGTTTATTAATTTTTGCAAACATGGTCCCTAAAAAGTAATTTTTGCCTTTTCCGTCCTTAGAAAAGTATTTTCGTTATCTTTAGGTCCATAAGTCATTTAACTTGACGTCTATAGTCTATTACATGTAAAATGACTAAACATGCATTTTTAATTGTTAATTAATTTTCATTTTTTTTAGGGCTAATAACATAAAAACCACTACAGTTTGGTCAAAATCTGGTTTAAGCACTATATTTTTTTTTTGTTCTAAAAAAACCACTCATACTTTCAAAAAAAATTCGTAAAAACCACTCATATTTTCAAAAAGATATATTGCAACCACTATAACAAATTAAAGTCGTGATTGTATGTTGCCAAATCGGAACAGTTCTTACCCCCGTCACATTCAAAATTTAGTGGATTCACTAGGACACTCTATGCATTCACAACGTGGCCGAAAAGTTATAGTTACGAAAACTAAAATTATATGTAAACAACATTATGTATAATTTTCATTGCAACGAGGTCCCAATATTTGCTTAAAATGTCGATATAAAACTTTTCACATAACCTTTCGATGAAAAAAATCGTTAAAAATTATAAAATAAAATGAACAGTGGTCAATATGAATTTTTTTGAAAGTATGAGTGGTTTTTATGGAACAAAAAGAAATATAGTGGTTAAACCAGAATTTTGCTCAAATTACGGTGGTTTTTATGTTATTAACCCTTTTTTTTATAAACAATTCACCCAAACTACTTCCACAATTAGCGCCCCAACAGCAAACGATGAAATTAAACACAAGATCTTTCAAAAACAAACATAAATGAAACTTCTAACTTTTAACATAACAAAAAAGTGAAAAACAATAAAAATTTCCTAAAATCCATGTACGTTTTACCCATAAATTCATAAGCCCAAGTTTTACTCGAACAAAATCCCAAATAGGACCTTGAGAACCAATAAAAGTTTTGTATCTTTATGCAAAGAAGAACAAAAATAATTTTCAACACTTATCTCAACTTCATCTGCAGAAATACGATGCACTTTATAATTTAGAATTTCGCAAAAAAAATATCTACAAAAGCTCCCATTCAGAATCAAGAAAACCTTGAACTTGTGATTTTGTTGCATTTTCCCTTTTTTGTTGATTGATATTTTTGTCAATATCTCCACACCAAATTGCCAACTGCTTATACTCATTTGTTAATCTCTTTCTTGACATAAAAGCATCTCCTATGATTTTCTGCCAAAATAAATGTTATAATCAAATATTTAGACATTAATGAGTCAACAAATTGGAAAAGGTTCATTTTAATGATGTTAATCAATATGATTATCAAAAGTACAACACCTTAATAATAATAATAATTGAAAGTACAATGTCATAATAAAAAAGAAATGAAAATAGGCCGCTATATACAAAAATATATAAAAGCGGATTGCTATTTTTTGTATTTAACCCGATGAAAATTTATCCATTTTTCTTTATTTATCATAGCCGGTTTAAAGGGTGGGCGAAGTGGGCTGTTTGCCCAGGGCCCAATTTTTGTAGGGGCCCAAATTTTTTTTTGTGATATTACACTATATTTCAGCCCAAGTTTAAACCAAAAAATTTGTGATATTACACTACATTTCAGCCCAAAAAAATTATGTAATTTAATTTATTACACGTTAAGAGGGCCTTTTTTTTCCGGCTCGTCCCGGGCATCCGAATACTCGGCACCGGCCCTGTTATTTATGTACCTTTGATCAGTACACTAATTTTAATCTTTTGGAGAAAGAAAGAGATTATACCTTGTAAGACTTGCTTGTTCCCGACTCATATGGAAAGGAAAAGACGTTTTCGCCCTCAACCATAACACAACTTTCAGTCAAGTCAATAGTGTCCATGTCAACATCTTCAAAGTCAACCATGGACAAATCTAGTTCATCAGTACTTTCTGCCATTGATCAAATAACAAATTAGTACTAAAAAATACCAAGAATCCAAAAAAATTAGATTTTAAGAAGGCAAGATAAAATATACTAACCATCATAGAGGGCAAAATCGGGATAATCGAATCTTGTGTAATCATTATTGTTATCATCCTCAAAAGACTCACAAGATGAAAGATCGAGTGAAGATGCAGAAATATAACCACCCGTTGATGATGAATCATTTGATTTTGCACGTAAAAGTTTATGACATAATTTCTCCTCTTTATCCTCATTTTCTGTTTTACTTGATTCTTTAATTCTTGAATTATTCAAATCGCTTTCAAATTCATCACTAATTAACGTTTCCATAAACACCTTCTCAGACTTTTCATCGATCTTTTCTTCAATTTCCAATTTCAGATCGATAATTTTTTCAATTCCCCAATCTGCATCTTCAAATACCGTATCATTACTCTCTGAAGTTGTATTGTAAAGTATTCCTTCTTCCTCAAAAGACGTCTTATTTATTATTTCGTCACTTTCATGCCGAAAATTAGGGTTAGGGTTCGTATCTTCTTCTTCTTCTTGAACAGGGGATTCACTAATTTCAGAGGTCGGCGACATTTTGTGACAGTTTTCTTTTGGAATCGAAAGACCCACTTCTGATTTATTTGAGTTTTTATTTTCTTTAATGGCTGTAACTGAATTTTTGTAGGTTTCAACTAATGGAGGAAGAAAAATGTCTTGAAGAACACCATTGTAGAACTTTTTCACACTTTCCCCGACACTTTGCATGTGGGTTTCAACGTATTTAACTGTGTCCTGTAGATAAATTGATAATCTTGAAAATTAAGTACACATATAATTGGAATTCTTGATTTTTTTTAAGGATCAAGAAGCGTACCTTGTTTACAAATTCATCAACCTCCTGGAACACAGCTTCAAACCTCTGGTACATGTTGCCAAACAATGTTTGACTTATTGGTTTTTTATCCATTGTGAAAGCTGACTGTAAATTGGAATTAAAATCAAGAAAGTTTGACTTATTTATTGCAAAATCGTATTAAAAAATAAACATTTATATTAACAGTGGTTTCTAAATTTTAAGGTATATCAAGAATTTACAATAATTGATCTTTAATTTATCCCTAAAAGTTTGAACAGAATGCTTAAAATCAACATCAACATTCTACTTTTGTGTTTCATTCTTATAGGTTTTAAACGCAACTCAACTACAATTTTGTTACAAATTTGTTCTTATAGGTATGATGTTTACTCGATTGTAATTCTATAGATTCGTCTCAATAATCACTCTCAAAATCAACAACTTTAGCTAATCAAATAGTGTCACTCGAGACGATTCCATGTAGGATACCTTATTATCCTCGAAAAAATCGACAAGAAAGTAGATTATCGTGGTGATGATAAAAAGATTTACGTTGTAAACTATGAACAGAAAGCACGTGGAGTATGATTCTTAACTCTCCGAAACTTATTTGTTTAATCCGATCACATAATTTTCTTGCTCGAAAAGCAACAGATACTGATACAAACAAACCAGAGATTTAATATTATACTAAAAACGCAAACGCAAGTTCACAACAGCAACCAGAAAATTCGCCTCGAAATTGGGTTCGAAAAAGTTACTTTCTTTGAGAAGACAAAAGAGAAACATCAAACAAGTGATGAACAGTTTAGAAACCCTACCGGAAACAGTGAAGAAGAAGAAGCAGTAAGCCGCCGGTGTTGATCGACTGATCGTCGGAGTATGAAGCTCGGTTGTTAGGCCTCCGCGGAAACTGGGTTTGAGAAGACTTGGATGTTTATGATTATATAGGAATCATTAATTGCAGTTAGACCCCCACATAAGTCTTACATCATCACAAGGACACCGTTAATAATAATATATAATAGGCATATTGTTTTGTAAAAGATATAATAATTATCAACGTATAACAGATTTCTTTATGTTTGGGTGGTTGTGCTTTATACGAAAACGTTATAATAATCATTTAATTTTTATAAAATTTTTGCATTATAGTAATAAGTTACTTTTTATAAAATTTGACATTAATCATTAAGCTTTTTAAAAAAAATCATAAAATCTATCCATCAAAGTTTGACAAAAAGTCAAATTGGTTAAAAAGTCATCGGTCAAAGGTCAACGGCCGAGCAACGCGTTGTGACCATAACTCTTCGTGCCATGAAGCGATTCTATCCAGAAAAAGAACAAAAAATTAATTGATTGATCCCCATAACTACAGATGCTGGGATTGTTTGGCATAACGCTCTAATGCAAGTCGTTATGGCGCTTTGGAACACTGTCGATCGCCACCTCTTGCAAGCAACGGTCAGTCATAAATGGAAAAAAATCATTCGTTATCATATGCGGTTCTAATCTATTTGGAGATCCGAAATGCAGCATGCGCTGAAACCCGCCTAACTACTTACTACTCTACTTACTTAAAAGAACAAAAAAATGCACGCACAAATAAGGCTACTAAGAATAGGAATCCCACACATTATAAAAAAGTAAATGCAACTACCTTAGTCTTTATTTAAGGAAGATTGCAAATAAGAGTTGATCCTGTAATTGTAAGTCATTATCCCCACAGTTTCCTCAGAGAGATATATGTATCTAAATTCTAAAAGATCTTTCATACTATATCAAATCCTAAAATTAGTTTTATACATATGCCAAATAATAATAAAAAGAAAAGAAATACAGTAGCTAAATGATGATGAGTCATACTAGTTAGCCATAAACTTTGGGTTTCTGGATGGAATCTCCCGAGGAATCTCCGTTGAGCTAGTACATCGCTACCTACCCTCTCACACTTCTCTTCTTTCCTTTCTTTCTTTAGGCAGAGACTTAGCTCAGAGTCAAGAAAACAACACATGAGAAATCATGTTCAACATAAAAGCTTGAAAGAAAGCAACAATGGTCGAGTCCTCGTCGATTTTTCCCTTCGTTCTTAATATCTTAGGCATCTCACTTTTCTATGCCACACATTCTTTCGATCTTGCACTCGCACATAGGCTACATAGAAATAGGAAGAATTAGGATAGGCAGTCAACCTCTAGGAGAGAGTGACGTGCATGGACCAGGTGAGTACGGATGCAGCTCCATGGATCGCTTGTCAGGTCTGATAGGTGGTGGGATCAACCCAATTTTAAGCTAAAATTTCACGTGGTATCAAACCAATTTTATTGGATTTCATAACAAACTCATAGGAATAAGCATCGAGATTGTGTAACCACATTTGAAATTGAAATCAACCTAGTTACAAAATAAATGTCCTTCGTTTTGGTTTCAGTTCTGGTTCTAAAAATTTGGAGACGATTGGAATAAGTTTCGGTTTCAGTTCTATTCTTGTTGAACTCTTATCCGTTAGGTACTCGTCACAATCAGTTTTATTACACTAAATTTATTTCGTATTGGCGTTTAATATTTGATAGTTTTTAGGATAAAAGAAAAAGACACATCGTATTAATATCATTTACCACTTTTCAAGAAATAATAAAAAATTAGTCAAATATTCAAAATAGTCATTATACGATATCTACGAAATTGCAGACCATCTACATAATGATGACGTTATCTAATAAATGATGACATGGCAACCAAAACGACATCGGTTTGCAAAAAAAATTCTAAAAAAATAAATAATAGATGTCATTTGTGTAAATTAAAAAAAATTGAAGCTTTTTGTGATAGAAATATTCAAAAACCATTTCTATAGAAAAATGGTCTTCAAAGATTCTCACTACTAAAAACTTAAATAGAGGATTTATTATTAATTCTCAAAAGATTTCTTAGATGGATCTGAGGATCTCGCAGACACCATCTGCAAAATCTCAGCTTATTCGAGAAATCCTCTAAAATTGTAAAATTATTATTATTTTTTATTTTTGTTATTTTGTAAGTCAAAACTACAATATGAAGTTTTCTTGTGTTGTGAAAATGGATTTTGAAAATTCTAACACAAAAAAACTTCAACAAATTGTTTTTTTTTTTGAATATTCGCAGATAAAACCTAGACTTTCATAGATAACATCTGTAAATTTATTGTAGTTTTTTTTTTTTTTTTTTTGAAAATGACAATGTTTTGGTTGCCATTAACCAATTTTCAAATAACGTAATTATTTCGCAGATGGCCAACAATTTTGCAAATGTTATCTATCATATTGTTGGTTATTTTGAAGATTGGGCTAATGTTTAATTATTTATTGGAAAGGGGTAAATGAGATCAATATATTTGTATATTCATGTAAGGGTGGGGGAGTGGGTTTTTCTCAACCCTCCTAAGTCTAGGGATGAGCATGGTCCGACAACCGAACCGAATTGGACGGAAGCCGAATTATGATTTCTTAAAAACCTAAGACCGAACCGAATATGTATAGTCGGTTCAGTTATATCGATTTTCGGTTTTTCATGGTCAAGAGTAGTGTTAGGGTAAGCATGGTCCGACCGGACCGAAATCAAAATAACATTTTTTAAAAATCGAAAACCGAACTAAATATGTATATTCGGTCCTGGTTTGGTTCAGTTTCGGCCGATTTTCGGTTCGGTTCAGTTTTTTGCTCATCCCTACTCCCAACCCACAAGTCAGATTGGTTTTTCTCTCTTCTCTCACTTTCATCACCATCTTTTACTAGTGGAAACAGATTTTTCCCCAACCCTCCTAAACCTCAATGACACGTCACATTTTCTATATTAAAATTGATTAATTATATAAAAATAGTATATAATTTAATATTTAAAATAATATTAAAAGTAATAAATAAAATAAAAAAGACAAATAACATTTAATTAAAAAAAGCAAACAATTACAAAATTTAATAAAAAAACGGAAAGGCTAATTTAAATCCTAGATACCTGAAATTAAAACCTAAATACGATAATTAAACCTAAAAATGAGCAGACCACCTAGGTGAATTTTTCACAACATTCCACGATTCGATGTGTGTAAAGCATCTGTTGTATGTCACCCAATACTGTTGTAGGACTTGATCAACGATCTCGTCGTCGGTTGTCTCGTTTTGTCGGTTCACCTGTAGGTGTAAGTAAATTTGATTAAATTATGACAGTTTTAGTGACAAATCATTCCATTTGCTGTTAATGTGATGTTTAGACCTATAATCTTCTGTGCCCAATATTGTGTTGAACAATTTCACCATATCTTTCCAGAATTGACGGTTGCTTGCAAAACCAACCTTTTCATTGATGTCGACGAATAGGGTTGCCAAAGTCACCTCTTCATTTGGAGTCCATCCTCAGCAAGTATTTCCTAATCCATTTCCTAAGTCAGCCGTTTTTTATAAAATTTTGTAGATAGTTTTAAATTCTATAGAATTGAGAAAAAAATATGTGATTTTTAAAAGGGACAAAGAGGAGTATTTATAGGGTGGGGGTAAAATTTTATTCAGATTATTTTTTTAATCTTGTAGCTCACACACGGGTTCAAGAACCAGCAAACTAACCCGATTCCCCCATCTTTCTCGAACCCGCCTACCTTGGAGTGGACTTTTGGCCGTTGCCGGCGGTGCCTGCGGCCCCGCTGCTGAAAGCGCTGCCAACCCACCACCATTCCGGCTACCCTTAGAATAATCGTTGTTGCAAATTGGATTTCATCCGTACATGGAAAATGCAAACATATAAAAGACAACCTAGTTTAAGAATTTGCTTGTTTGTTAGCATACACGACTCCTGGATACGATACACATTACAACATAATACCCCTTTTTATCATTACTAAGAAAAGAAATTATAGCAAATTACTAAAATTACTAATTATTAGGTGGTTAATCTATATCTTTTACTTTGTAAATGTTTCTAGCATACCATTTTTATTAGTTAACCTTTCTTAGCATGTAAATAGATTCCAATGGATCTCACGTATCAATTAACTTGTGATATTAGGATTCCATAACTAACATTTATGTAATTTCATATTTAGTGATAGTATCTAAAAATAATTAACTACCTTAACTTATTAAAAAGGTTACATCTCTTAATTTATTATACTCCTAAATTTCT
Organism: Cichorium intybus; assembly: GCA_023525715.1. Taxonomy (NCBI): domain Eukaryota; kingdom Viridiplantae; phylum Streptophyta; class Magnoliopsida; order Asterales; family Asteraceae; genus Cichorium; species Cichorium intybus. Next base: position 18,539,809 of record CM042015.1, on the reverse strand, counting down.
TCTTCTTTTATTTTTTAAACTTTTCAAGAACAATATTTATAATTTCACATGTTTCCCAAATAAATATTTATAAAATAACCTCAATAATATAAACAATCAAATATTTAGGAAAAAAAATCCAATCTTCGAATACTTAAATAGATTAGTAGACTTATCATGCATATAAATTACAAAAAGTGTTAACAAATACAGGTAGATATTCAAGAAGTTTAGAGATAAAGGCTTAATATCTATTTATTATTTCTATCACCGGAAGATTACATTTATAGCTATTACAAGATAATATAAAACACACACCACTACCTTAGTGGGAGAAACATTACAGAAAACATGGAGAAGGTTTTAAGGGAATAAAGGGCATGGTATTTAAAATACATATCTTTTAACACTCCCCCTCACGTTGAATAATGAGATTTCCAAAATTCAACTGGATCAAACACCCTTTTAGGATTTTTCCGTTCACAGCTTTTGTCAGAATGTCAGCTAATTGGTCTTCTGATCGAACAAAAGGTAATTCAATGATTCCAGCTTCCAATTTTTCCTTGATAAAATGTCTGTCAACTTCTACGTGTTTCGTTCGGTCATGTTGTACAGGATTTTCTGATATTTGAATAGCAGCTTTGTTATCACACATAATTTTACTTGTGTTCTTTTGGATAAAACCAATTTCAGTTAATAGTTTTCGTATCCATAGAACTTCAGCTACTCCTCGTGCTATTCCCCTGAACTCTGCTTCGGCGCTAGATAAAGAAACTACCTTTTGTTTTTTACTTTTCCATGTAACCAGATTTCCTCCAACTAAGGTAAAATATCCAGAGGTTGACCTTCGATTTCCTTTGTCTCCTGCCCAGTCTGCATCAGTGTAGAGTTGGATTTTTAGATGCCCGTTTGTTTTAAACAAAACTCCATGGTTGGCTGTTCCTTTGAGATATCTGAGAATTCTCCAGACTGCCTCCATATGAGAAACCTGGGGTTGATGCATGAATTGGCTAACCACCCCCACAGCATATGATATATCAGGACGAGTATGTGAGAGATATATCAATTTCCCCACAATTCGTTGATATCTTTCCTTGTCTGTTGATTTCGCCTCGGTTTCTATACATAGCTTTTGATTTATCATCATGGGAGTCTCTGCTGGTTTGCAATCAATCATTCCAGTTTCTGCTAATAGGTCTAAACATATTTCTTCTGGCAGATAAAAATCCCTTGTTTTGATCTTAAAACTTCAATTCCAAGAAAGTATTTTAGTCTCCCTAGGTCTTTCATTTCAAACTCTTGAAACAAATTCTTCCTTAATTTTGCCATTTCCTCCTCATCATTTCTTGTAATTATCATATCATCAACATATATAATTAAACAGGTTATAAGGTTATTTCTTCGTTTAAGAAACAAAGTATGATCAGAGTTACTTTGTTTGAAACCATATTTTCTCATAGCTACAGTGAATCTCCCAAACCAAGCTCTGGGGGATTGTTTTAATCCGTAGAGGGATTTTTTAAGGCGACAAACTTCTCCTGGTTTAAAGTTCTCCGTGAAACCAGGGGGGACTTCCATATAAACTTATTCTTTTAGTTCTCCATGTAAAAAAGCATTTTTTACGTCGAACTGGTGTAATGGCCATCCTTCATTTGCAGCAATGGAAAAAAGAACCCTAATTGTATTAATTTTTGCAACCAGAGAGAAAGTTTCAGCATAATTAATACCATAGGTTTGAGTGTAACCTTTGGCTACCAATCTTGCTTTATATCTCTCAACAGTACCATCAGGCTTATGTTTTACTGTAAAGACCCATCGACATCCTACCGGTCTCTTTCCAATTGGAATAACACATTTTTCCTATGTGTCATTTTTTAATAGGGCTTTCATTTCATTTTCCATTGCGTCTTTCCAGTTCTTCATCTTCAAGGCTTGATCTATGCTAGTTGGAGTTTCTTCAGAGTATAATGAGGCAACAAAGGCCCTTGCTTCTTGAGTTAAGTTTCCTTTTGCTATATTAGCCATAGGATATCTGGAACTTCGAGGTTCTCTTTCTGGAGAGTATCTTTTTGGAGGAATCCCTCTGTTACTTCTTGGTGGTAACACATATCTCTCAGTTGATTGTTCCTGTACTAGTTCTTCTTGTTCTGTGTTAGTTTCATGATCATCGATAACATCTGGAGAGTCAGACATATATGGAGATTGAGTATTACTTACCTTGGATGTCAGGTTCGGAGATTGATCTGGGATGGCACTAGAGTTAGGATTGTTTGATTGTGTGGATTGTGTGGACGTGTCACGTAATTCTTCTTGAGTGGACTCTTCTGGAGTATTGTGATTTTCTTTTGGTGTTATCTGAACATACTCTAACCAACTTAGTGCGTCTGTATATTCTTTCTCCTCCTGACCACTATGTTGGGAAGTATAGTAGTATTCCGTTTCAAGAAAGTCACAGTTCATAGTAGTGAACATATGACGGGTTTTTGGGTTATAGCATATGTATCCCTTTTGGTGCATTCCATATCCGACAAATACACATTTCTCAGCACATGGGTCAAGTTTACTTCGTTGAGATTTGGGTATATGGACAAAAACGGTACATCCAAAAATACTTGGTTCAAGTATAAGAAAGGAGGGAATTTTAATAAATTCGGATAAGGTTTGTAGTGGTGTTTTAAACTTGAGAATCTTGGTTGGTAGCCGGTTTATGAGATATGCTGCTGTGGCAAGGGCTTCAGGCCAAAAAATTTTTGGAACTTTTGATTCGATTAAAAGAGCTCTAGTTATTTCTAATAAAAAACGGTTTTTTCGTTCAGCCACACCATTTTGTTCAGGAGTATGTGGACATGTGGTTTGATGTATTATTCCTTTTGACTCACAGAATTGTTTCATGGCTATGTTAACAAATTCCCCTCCATTGTCTGACCAAAGAATTTGGATAGTTTTTTGAAATTGGGTTTGGATCATGGTATGAAACATAGTGAATTTGTTGAAAACTTCTGACTTATTTTTTAAGAAATAAATCCAGGTCATACGAGTGCAATCATCCACAAATGATACAAAAAAACGAAGATTTTGTCCTCCAGATATTGGAGAGGGACCCCATACATCATAATGAATAAACGAGAAAGGGGCATCAACCCTGGTGTTATTTGGTTTAAAGGTTTGTCTATGGCTTTTAGCTAACACGCATGTTTCACAAAGTGAGGTATTTTTTTAGGAAAACAACTTAGGAAATAGAGTGTGTAAATACCCCGTAGAATGATGACCCAATCTTCTATGCCATATCCATGCTTCTCTTTCTGTTGTTCCATGAGCTAACATTGCAGTTCCATTTTGGGTCACTTCATCCACATAGTACAATCCTTGTCTCTCAGTGCCACGCCCAATGATCGCCCTCGTCCTGATATCCTGTAAGATACAAAAGGTAGGTTGCATTAGAACCGAGCAGTTTAGTTCTTTTGTAACGTGGCTTATTGATAAAAGGTTTTGTGACAAAGAAGGGACATAAAGACAATTGGATAGTTTTAATGTAGGAGAAATCTCGATTGTTCCTCCCTTTTTAACTTCCATTTTTCCGCCATCTGCTGTTTGTATATACGTTCTTCAAGGTTCGGACAATGAAATAAGATCGGATATTTCATGAGTCATGGTGTCTGTAGCTCCACTGTCAAGTATCCATGTTTTATCCTGTTTACCAGAAAAAACCATATTTGCATTTCCTCCATTTTGTGGGTTTTTTATGCAATTTTCAAAACTTGTTTCCAAATAAGGAACAATAGACTAAACATTGGAATTATTTTTTGTCATTTCTTTTTCTCCAGGGTTAAAATTGGAATTTTTGTAACTTGGATTTGGAATAAATGTTGGAGGCTGATCATTCCCGTGACCTAAAACACCCCCATCTTCTCCATCGTGATTTCTCCTTGCGGCTACACCACCGAAACCATCAACCACCCTGTCGCCGGTTCCCGCCGCCGCTGATGGATATTGCGGTTGTCGCCGGGGATTTGCGCCGGTGGCTGCGCCATGTCGATGGTTGCTGATGCCGTCGAAGGGTGCCCCTTCTCCATCGTGATTTCTCCTTGCGACTACACCACCGAAACCATCAACCACCCTGCCGCCGGTTCCCGCCGCCGCTGATGGGTATTGCGGTTGTCGCCGGGGGTTTGCGCCGGTGGCTGCGCCATGTCGATGGGTGCCGATGCCGTCGAAGGGTGCCCCACGGTTGGTGCTAGTCGCTGCGCCATGGCTTGCGGAAAGGTCCGGCCAGGTAGTTGCGCCGGTGGCTACGCCGCTGTTGCTTTTGTTGCCCGCGGCGGTGGCTGTCCTCCTTGGTTCAGTCCTGTCGAAGGGTGCCCCACGGTGGGTTTTATCTTCTTTGTTGAGTAGTTTATTTCCTTTCTTTGAGAAATCTGATCTATCGTTTTGTTTGGCTATGAATACTCCTCCGGTGGATTTGGTTTCGTTTGAGACGGTTCCCACGATATTTTGGTGAACCGCCTCCTTTCGGACAGAATTTGATGTGTTAGTTTCTAACATTTTTGGTGGTGGATGATGAGCTAAGTGAGGATCTCTAGCTCTGATACCATGTTAACAAATACAGGTAGATATTCAAGAAGTTTAGAGATAAAGGCTTAATATCTATTTATTATTTCTATCACCGGAAGATTACATTTATAGCTATTACAAGATAATATAAAACACACACCACTACCTTAGTGGGAGAAACATTACAGAAAACATGGAGAATGTTTTAAGGGAATAAAGGGCATGGTATTTAAAATACATATCTTTTAACAAAAAGTTATATAAAAAGAAGAAGAAACTGAATGCAGAAATATGAAGAAAGTTAACACTTAATACGTTACGATAGTAAAAATAAATAATCTCTCTTTATACTTAATTACTTATACTTGAATTTATGTCAATTATACAAAAGAAAAATAATTAATTCCTTGTTTTGTGACATCGAAACCACAAAATTACAAAACACATCAATCTATATCCAATTATAAACATTAACATCACTCCCAAATTACTCCATTTTTGCGTCTCCTTTATGTGCTGCTGCTCCAAGAACCCATTTCCATACATTCTGCACTTCCCCCCATCCATTTCAACACACATACTCCTTCCTTCTTCACCTCCATACTCATTTATCATAAAACATTCAAATGGGTACTTGAATAAACTCATATAATGCATAAAAATCCAGTATTTTGGGATGCTATCTTTCGCTATAAAGTACCCAGAAAACAAAAAGAAACATCCCATCAACCCAGAAATCACAGACGTACCCATGATGAAATTCGGCACCAGTGCACTGAAACAAGCCGTGAAAGAATTCGACATCAAGATTACCATCCATACGATCAATGCAAAGTAAAAGAAACTGTCGATTTCGGTGCGTAATCCGACTAGCCAGTAGACTGGAATCGTGTAAAGAATCCCGATCATTAGAAGAAACGGTAGGAAGATGATGGTGTTTGAGATTACATACGATGAAACTCGGTATGCTCCTCGTGATGTTTCCCTCATCAAGATTCGTCTTTCTTGTAAGAAAATCGGTAATCCTTCTGTCGATGAAGAAAGTAGGAAAGTAAGACTGAATGCGAAGAACCCTAATCGAGCTTGTAATGCGAGTTTCCCTTTGTTTGTTGACATGTTTACGAAGATGGTTCCGAGGATCAGGCCAGAAAGTACGGCTTGAATGATTCTCGTGAAGAATAACTGTTTCGTTCTGAATATGTTCTTGAAGAATCTTTCACTTAGAATCGTTATTTCTTCTAAATGAGAATTTGGGTACGGAAATTCACTACCTTTTTCGGGTTTTTCACGGTTCTTGATTCGTTCTAGTGGTGTTTCGTGGGTGTCGATGATCAAGGTGGTGGCAACATCAATGGCGAATTCAAGAACATTGACACGAGGTGGGATAAAATGGCCGGAGACTTTGAGTCTATTTTCTAGTGACTTTAACGATCCGTTATGAAGAACGAATCCATTCGAGAGTAAAATGACTCGACCAAGAAGCTCCAAGATTCTGAACCCGGGTTGGTGGATTGTTAACACGATTGTTTTACTTCTACTAATCGCCATTGATTTAAGAAGGGAAACAACACCAAAAGCTGAACTTGAATCGAGTCCTGAAGTTGGTTCATCGATTAGAATCACTGAAGGATCATGAACTAACTCGACTCCGATTGAAACACGCCGCCTTTCACCGCCGGAAATTCCATGGTTCGATCCCTCACCGATTCTCGAGTTTGACACACGGTCCAAACCGAGTTCGTTTATAAGAATCTTGACTCGGTCAACAGCTTCTTTTCTACCACATCTTAGCCGTAAAAAAGCACTATACATGAGTGTTTCTTCAACGGTTAACGACGGGAATAAAGCATCATCTTGAGTGACATATCCGGCGAGTCTTCTGAACCGTTTTGTATCGATAGGATGGTTATTGATCAAAACGTGACCGGAAACTTGGCTGGAGGAGATATTTCCGGCGAGAATATCCAACAAAGTTGTCTTTCCGGCACCACTTGGGCCGGCGATGGCGGTGAGATCTCCAGGATGAGCTTCACAGCTCACATCATTCAAGATAAACTTTGGAGGTTTCTTGAAGTAGTTTTGAAGAGAACCCCACTTAGATTCGTCATAAAGATTGGAGCTTTTGTATGCAAGATTCTTGGTTTCTATCTTGTATGAAGTTTTCCGGCCATTGTTGGCCACCGTTGACCTTTCCGGCAGCTCCATTTTGTGTGTGGTTGATAGAGGGAATGGTGGAAAGACTGGTTATTTGGGAGAGATTCAAAGAGAAAAGAAAGAGGAGATGAGCTAACGCAACTAACTTATGTTGTGTGTCTTTCCATGCAAAGTGCGGTTGACTATTTTGCCCTTGGAATTTATTAAATTTGGTGGGGGTAGGATGGAAATTTGGTCAATTATTATATAGGAAAAAATATACACAGAGTTAGTCTGCATGTGTGTGTCGTTTTACTAGGTGAACTGCTGGTTGACCATTTGCGGTAGTGTTTGGTTTGGTTGCTTTCGCCTAATATTTCCTTCTTGGGAGAAAAGGCAAAATAAACAACACCTAGATTTTAACTTTTATCCAATAATTCAATAACTTTTATCTAATGCAAGTTCAATTTTATCACACATTTAATTTTAACTTTCTTAAACAATCACATGCAACAATGATAAGACAAAACGATTTGTTCATCTCTCACAAAGTCGATTTGGTCATGTGGTGTCCCTCGTGTGAGTTATGGAGATCAAATTGGATTGATCATGGCGTTCATGATTTTTTCATACTTTTTAATATTATATATTTATGCATTAAATTGATTTTTACGTGAGTTTTATCGAGTTATGAGCATGTTTCTCATTGGATGTAAGGTATTTGAGGAGTTGAGACATATGGATTGTTGGTTACAATTGTTTTGATGTTTTAGTAAGCTTGAGGATTTGTCTAATAATGGTTGAGAATATTGTGACATTAGACTTGAGTTAGATGTAACACGCGTAGGACTTTCTTGCGCCTCTTTGGGATGTTTTCATGATATATTGGCCTGTGCTTTTATATATTTATATATGCATTGTCTTGTGTGATATTAAGGGTGTCACACTCAAACTCGTTTCGAAGATCATCACTCAACTTCCACTTTTCTCTATTTTATGAAATGGGGTAATTTGTTACGTGTTTCAAGTTTTAGTGTTGAGATGACAATGACATGCCAATGTCCTTCAGCTTGTTCAAATATTTGATATCGTAAGGTATTTTCAACATTTGGTAATGTATGGTATCTTCAAGCATTTAATAGCATACGGTTTCTAACATTTGGTAATGTAAGGTATCTCGAAGCATTTAATAACATATGGTGCTTTGACACATTTAAACCTGTATTGTGTTTGGGCACATTTGATATTGTGCTACATTTTGACGCATTTGATACCATAAAGTATTTTGGCATTTACGCTGAACTCGTTAGTAGTTTTAGCTGTTACTTGTATATATATTTTCTTTTCAACTTTTTTCATGATGGTTGAAGTTTCTCTAGTTAAAAAAGGAATCAATCTCAAGGTGGAGTTTGTTGTATAGGTGAGACACTTTCCATCATACATGAGAATTGATTGCATGGTTTATGAAATTATTTCCTTATTACTAGGAGTTTAGTTTATATTTGATTTATGTAGAAGGCATTATAAATTTAAGCTTTTTAGTCACTAGATTAATTCACTCCATCATTTTCTATCCCATCTACCATATTGTTGATTATATAGCAACCACATATATGTTATACTCTTGATCTGATGAGAATGATTGTTATAAACTTCTATTGAAAAATGATTATAGATTATGCTTAACACAACATTCTACTTTTCAAGAGGGTCGTCTCTCCCTATAATGCATTTTTAACAACTATTCTAATGTTGGTCACTCGTCCTCTATCAAATGGTAATCCCTTCGAACTTTGGAGCCCCTTCGCCAACGGTAGATATCATGAGCCTTGAGCATTTGATCTCTTTTAACCCGTATTTAGATGACCCGACCTAGTTTCGGTGATCAAATATTTCTTTAACCCAACTTTATACATGGAGTTATAAAACTCTTTCAACCCATCTACAATGTTAATTATAACATCCTTTTCCACCAATCTTTGGCACCATTATGGGATTACTATTTTAACCTCTTTCAAGATTTAAACTTTTTTAGGAAGTAACATTCAACACCAAGCTCTTGTTGGATTAGGTGTCTAATCCATGACTTGTAATTGTACTTTTATCATATGATTAAAAGCAAAGTCCATTTGGGTTGCCCTCATTGGTGGAGGATAGATACATAATTCAGTAGAGAGAATAGTTGATTTATTAATTGTATAATAAATCAATAGAAATTAAGTATATGGTTTATTAATATATTTAAGTGTTAATATATTAATTAGAAACTATATTAATTAATTGAGATTTAATCTAGAATTAATTGGATTTAATTTGGAGATTAAATTAATTAATTAAAAGGTACAGGGACTGGTTTGACATTTATTCAATAGTTGAATAACTGGCCAGGTAAAACCAGGGACCAAAAGTGGCGCCAACCTGGAGGCTCCTCCAGGGTTTGGCGAAACCCTAATTAGGGTTTTGGTAAGCCTGGTCCAAGTGGTCAAAAGCCTTGTCCAATTGAAGGCTCCTTAGGGTTTCAGGTGTAACCCTAGGAGGCTATAAAAGGAACCCCCCGGCACCTCATATTCACGCCATCTTCTCTCTGGATTCACTCTGCTGGACTGATTCTTCCATCCCTTGGGTGTGACTTGCATTTGAGGCAGGATACTTTTGCTGCTGCTTGAAAGGATCATAAGATCAAAGGTTGGTTTTTCTAATTGTTCTTTAGAATTGAATTGTTTCCTTTAGGTTCTTAGTTCTAATCTTCATAGAAGAAAACATAGATCAATATTAGGGTTGCATGTGAACCTTAGGTATTTTTGTGTTCATTGATTGCATAGAAACCCTTCAGCTCTTTCTTTCACTTCGTCATCAAAAGAAAATTTGAGACTAGTAGAAAGATTCTTAGGCTTTAGAGACTTGTGCCTTGGCATTATCTCTTGCTCCTCATGGATTTGCGACTCCAACATTTGAATAAAAACCCTCACCATCCTTCTCAAACATTATGTTCTTGATCACGTGGGAATGATGCTAATCTTGCTCAACCATGTCAACATTCCATTTAAAGCAAGTTTTACACATGGGAATGATGCCGATCTTGCTCAACCATGTCAACATTTCATTTAAAACAACCTTTACAAATACTGAAAGATCGAAAGCTTTATGCCAAAAAGAAAAAAAAAATGAATATTTGTTAAACAAGAGATTTGGTATTTGAGTCCTATTATTTAACAAGCAGGTGATCAAACCAAAATCAATGCAATATTGAATTATATGAGATCACAAACATCACACAGTTAAGACGTTATCTTGTTTTAATAGGGGCATCAATGGAAGCTTGTTTGAGAGTGTTAGATGCATTTTATGCATCTTTTAGGACGTCCATTTGTTAAGAGCATTTTATGCACGATTTATCATGATTTACATCGATTTCTATTACATTTCATGCATTTATATGGGCATATCATACAATTTTGGAAAACACATGCTTTAGTGGAAGTGTGGAACACAATATACTTTGAGATACTTTTGGTTGTTTTTAGGTTTGGAGCAATGGCAGAGACTAAACGGGGACCTTGGGATGATATTGGACGCTAAAAGAAGCTTTGGACGTGATTTTAGACATTGGAATCGAAGTTGGAAGATGTCAGACAGAAGTGCAAAATGGTTGTGTTGAGTTGTGCAATGGAAGGCCACGCATTCGTGCTGATGCAAATGATGGACACTCTTTTGTAGACCACACGACCATGATTTTTAGCCTATCTAGTTACATAGTCGTGTGACGCAAAACTGCTTGTAACCAACTCCTTAAAACATGATTTTTGGGCCTTTTAACAATATGCTTCATCTAGAGGACAATTTCTGGAGCTTCTCTTTGGGAAATTTCATCTATTGCAAGTGTAGAACACTAGTTTATTTTGACTGTAAGCGCAATTAACATTTTATTGTTTAGATTTCTTGTTGGTTTAGTCATTATGTGTGGCTAAATCTCAACAATTCCAACATTAGGTTTATCTTTTGATCTTTGATCCAAGTACTTAAATGAAGTGATTATGCTATATCTTTTTGACTGTTTTGTTTGTATGAATTATTGTATTTAATTTCAGATTAAACGACTAAACCTATCGTGGTATGTATATTGACTATAAGGTATACAACTTAATCACCAAACCGAATTCCAGCCCTAAACACCCTCTCGATAGTCTCCATTGAGCGAAAAAGAACCTTCTAGGCAACACATAATTAACCCAAAAGTCCTAAACGACTAAATCTTAGTTATCCCTAAATTCCTAAACGACTAAACCTATTGTGGTATGGATATCAACTATATGTTATATGGCTTAATCAGCAAATTGTATTACAGCCCTAAACACCCTTTCAACAATCTTTAGTGAGCCCGAAAAAACCTTCTCGGAAGCTCGACATCTTACATGGGCATTGGTGACACTATAAAGGCATGTGCATTGGTGAAGTCGTTAAATAGTCTTGCAAAAGATTATTAACGTTAGAAATTGAACTTCAACAATTCATAAGCAACATAATACTAGCAAAAGATTAATAGTTCATAGTATAAAGTCTATACCCGGTTCCAATCTCAAATAAACCAGAAAACCGACACCAGTTAAGCTATTATGGTCCGGTTCTCCGTCCTTACATTTGTCCTTATTTGGGTCCGGTCATTTTTGAAAGTGTTTATAACTTATTCCAATGATAACGATGACAACGATGAGTATTTTTTTTCGCATATGTATTTTTTAATTATTTAATTATTTTTTTTCTAAATTAATGAAATCAATTTATTTTTATTTAAGGATTATTTGTGTTAAATATAAATAGTAACTTGGAAATTATCTTAAGATGATGCAATTGTATATTGTCCCTACTAAATGATGGGAAAATGATGATATATGATGACAACACAAATAGCCTTATGCTAAACTTGCCACTTTTTCATCCATATTAGCTCTCGTCCAAATTCAGTTAGAGGAAATAAGTAGAGGCTGCCATGAGCTTGCGTATTTTAAGAGTGGTTGGTCGGTAGGATGCCAACTTAAAAGGGTACTTACTATCTATGATACAATATGAACCCTCTTAGGTCTTTAAAGAAAAATATGAACCCTCTTATATGCCACAACTAAAAGTAATCCAACAACTATATTATACCAAAGCGTGATTATTCACATTAACTAATGATAAAACTAAGAATTTTATGTTGATTCACTCCAGAAGAATTTCATATCGTTTGACGAATAAGTTATAAACACTTTCAAAAATGACCAAAATTTAACAATTTTCATGTAGTTTGCCAAATAAGTTATAAAGTATAAAGTATAAACACTTTCAAAAATGACCAATATATAACAATTTGTATATAGTTTGTCGAATAAGTTATAAACACTTTGAAATAAGTTTGAAACAATTTAACTCAATAAACATTTTTCGTTTTATTCCATCCAAACACCGAAACTTCTTATTAGCGGTATCAAACTGCAACAAGTTAACAAGAAATCCTATTCAAAGACTTTGATTAAACAACTAGATGTTTAGTTGCATACGCGGTTCAGTTAGTTTGAAATAAGTTCGAAATTATTTGACTCAATAAACATTTTTCGTTTTATTTCATCCAAACACTGAAACTGCTTATTAGCGGTACCAAACTCCAACAAGTTAACCGGTAATCCTATTCGAAAACTTCGATTAAACAACTAGACGTCTAGTTGCGTACGCGGTTCAATTGTAACCACATGTACAAAAACCCCAACACATCCACTCCTGATCATCTTGTTGATTTCTGTGTCATCAATTATTTTAGGTAACCAGGGTTTACGATACCGCGGTCGATCAACACATATCTTCATTATCAGTATCACAACACCTTTATCATACATGGAACTCAAAGGTCTCGATCACAAGTAATCAAGACACTTATTATGAATAGGTTTTGACATACCACAAAGTATGCAACTACACTATACTTATCGAGAAGACATCAAAACACGTATTTTACTGTTACACAATGAGCATTGCCTTAGCGATCTCTAAAGCTTTCTCACGACCCAAAAGCTTCTCGACAATCGCTAGTGAAAATTCCAAAGACGTCCCTGGTCCTCTACTTGTTATAAGTTTACCATCTACCACTACGCGGTTTTCCGCTTCACTTTTGTCTGAAAGTTTGTCACACATTGCCGGGAAAGCGGTCGCCTTCTTTCCCTATTTAGATAGGTAAACCGTTTGAGGGTATTTTAGTCTTTTTGACAAATAAGATAAGTAATTAATTGATGAAATACCTTGAGTAATCCATGGGGCTCGAGGACAAGAGCCGGGGAAGCACATATTGCTCCATAGTATTTGTCTGATTCCCTTTGCTTTTTTAACAAATTTATGAGTGTTTCGGAGTTTGCAAAGGCTTGGGCCCCACCAAGTCCACCCTAAGTAGGTTCAACATGTTAATAATTAAACAGTATATCGAGTAAATTACATTTTTGGTCCCTAAGTATGGGTTATTTTTGCAATTTTGGTTCCAAAGAGTCTTCTCTTTCAATTTTGGTCCTTATTTGAGGTTCTTGTAAATTGTAACGTTTTTGGTCCATGTTGCGAGTAAAATTACAATTTTTGGTCCCCGAGTAGAACTGATTTTTTGCAATTTTGGTCCGAAAAATATAGTCAAATGTCAAATTATTTTGAACAGCGACCAAAAACGTTACAAAAAGATTAAATAAGGACTAAAATTGTAAGAGAAAAAGATGACCAAACTCAACTATACTTAGGGGCCAAAAATGAATTTGCTATAGTATATAAAATTTTATTATTATTAACTGGTAGTTTCGTCTTCAATTTATAGTACATAATATTACAATAATGATAAATGTTTTTAAATTCATATATTTTAATACAAATTTTCTAATTTCTAATACTTATATATTTCTATATGTTATCAAATGTCAAACTTTTCTTATTTACATTTTTACAAATTAAAAAAACTAAATTTGTAAGTACTATGATATTTAATTTATTTATATTGCATTATAGTACACAAATAAAACAATTGTTATTCGTAATTAGTATACTAAAAGTATAAAAGATAAAAAAAAAAAAATTGAAACAGCTATTTGGTCAAGCTTGTAAATTTACAAGCTAAGCTTTTTCATTACTTTAATAAAAATGAAAAACTTTATAAAAGCTCTAATGAATTCTTTAAGACCGAGACTATTGTCAATAAAACAAGAATTCCCCTTTTTGTAAAAGGTGGAACAAGGACAAGGACTCGCTTTCAATCTCTCGTCTGTACAAAAGACGTAAATACCCTCCTTATCCACATCACCAAATTAAAAATAAAACTTACCGGCAACACAATTAGGTCGTATGAAAGTTTAGCAGCTTCATCAAGGAGCATATCTGCAACTAACTTCACTTTCCGCGAAGCCACAATTTCAAGATTATTACCAACCGATGCCACCACAACTTCCGCTTTTGCCCTTCGAAGAACATCAATAATCATAACAGCTTCCATTTCCTCTGACCCATCCGCAATTGGTACCAAAATCTAAAACCAGATAAACCCTAAATGGCTAAATTGCTAAATTAACAAACCCTAATTAAAACTTATAACAGAAAATGAAATCTCACCTTAGGTGTAGAAGTACACGTCCATTGCAGCTTATTCAATTCAGTCACAATGAATTTATCCGTGTGGTTTGGATTCATCAACTGAAAGACAATGTAAACAGAGTTATACAGGTTCAGGGTTTAGGGTTTAGGGTTTAGAAATGAACCAGTGGTCCGGAAACTTCATTGGCTTTTTCTTTTCCAAAAAGCTGTTCTACAAGTGTGACAGAGTACTCCATGGCAGTTCCTGGGCCCCGACTAGTGATGACTTTTCCATCTTGTTGGACACGTGACTCAACTGCGGTTGCAGTAGATGATAATTGCTCCATGAAAGATGGATAACAAGTTGCCTAGAAAAAGATAGTTTCTTTTTGACTTAATAAAGAAAGGAAAAGTGTGTTGGTTTTTTCTTAGGTCTTTTGAGCATTATTTATTCAGACAGAAGTTAAAGGGAAGAGAAGAAAGAGGGATTTGAGTGTATTTACTTTTAAGCCCTTGAGTAGGCCCCATGAGCCAAGTGCAACAGCAGGTGCTGCACAAATTGCAGCATAGATTCGACCTTCTGATGCTTGTTTTTTCACTATATTCTCTAATGTGTTGTTGTCTTTAAGATTGGTTGCACCTGGAATTCCTCCCTGTAAGAAGAAAACCAAGTAGATATTAAAAAGACGTGATTTTAAAGAAACATAATGGGATATATTTGTCAAAGCAAGATTAATTGAAAGCCATGAGGAGAAAGTTGTGCAATATAGCAACCAAGATGATTGAAATTAGGACACAATCCAGATGTATGTTGTTACTTATTAGTCACAATTAGGGAAGTTGCAGAAAACACACCCCTTCCCTTTCCTAGTGAGTGACCATAGTCGTAAACTGCAGTCCATTGTTCTTTTGAGGATGCCAACAAGAGCATTCTAGATTGAAGAACTAGCGGATTTGAAAATTTTGGAGATATAAATGCTAAAAGTACCAGAGTGCTTTCTTTTTCTTCATCACAAAAACGAAAAGGAAGAGAAATTTTACTAATTCCCTTTAAGCTCGTATCAGTTAACCATGTTAAATATTAAAACAACTCCTGTGAGTAGATACCGGTGGTGTTCAACTTGTGATAGATTTGCATTTGAAGGCACTGAGTCAGATTTCGAGTTCAATTTAGAGGTACAGCTATTACTATTACGAGCAACTGCAAGTGATAGAGGTAAGAGAGGGATAAAGAGCATACGGGCAGGGAAATAAGATCAAAGACGGTGTCAACACAGTCAGAAATCAGAGCATCTGCGACGATTTTAACACCGTGACAAGCATCGACGCGAAGCTGCTTTTCAACGGAAGCGACGGTAACGTCGGCTCCAGCCCTACGGAGCACATCTATAGTAACCACAGCCTCCATCGGCTCCGTGCCGTTAGCAATTGGAACAAGCACCTGGATTTAACCAAAAATCAGATGAATTCAATCACAGAGCCTCAAACAAGTAACCGATTTAAGACTGATCTCCGACTGCTTTACCTTTCGCGAGGCGGACGCCATTACTGAAAATGAAAAACGGTTGTAGCGACGTGAGGTGGTGAAGGATAGGGTGGGGAGCGGTGGAATACGGTGAGTGAGAGTTGTGAAAGGAGAGAGAGGAGTGAGGATGCGTAATGCCATTTTTATTGGCCGGTTGGGTATCTCTAGAGTCTACGGTCACCGCCACAGTCCACAATTTGGAGTGCGAGGTTCAGGTGAGTCGACCCGGTCCAGGGGTGGTACCGGTTTGAAGTTGGAACGATGAATAAACCGGCTGGGACCATCAAGAAATTTGCAAGATAACAATAGTTAAGATTTTTTACGAGTTATAGGGTATAAAGTTTTATCTTTAGAAAACAAGCTTTTAGTACTTTCTTTTGCAAATATACATTTTTAACGAATGTACATACCATCTATAATCTGTTTATATATCTGATTTGAAATTTTGTTTTTTTTTTTGTGTTTTTTTGTCTTTTTAACTATTTTGTCTTGTTATTGTCTTTTTTTTTCTTTTTTACTTTTAAAAATAATATTTGATTTGTTTTATTATTATTATTAATATTATTATAATTATTATTATTAGAAAACAATAATAATAAATTTAGCTTTTATAATTTTTACGTTTTAATAACAATAAAACAATAGTTTTTTATTAAGTAATTACGACACAACGAACGACGTTTATAAATTTATAAATTATATCATAACGGTTATGTCAAATTCGAACGATTGTATAAAAAATAACAAAATAAATAAAAATACTAAAGCAAAGTTTGTTTTTATTAATCAGAGATAGTAAATGGTCCAGTATTATAATTGTGTGATGCGTTAGCGTTATCTGGATAACAAGCATAAACATTTATTCGATCAGCATACAATGTTTCTCATTCAATAGAATGCTCTGATCTGTACGCACGCACAAGTCTGGAAAAAATAGGAGGCATTGGATACGTTCATTGTAAATCAACCATCACATAATGGTTAACGTAAACGTGGGCGATAACGACATATGCAAGATTTGGGATGTCTTGCGGGCCATACCGAAGTGTCGGGCATTTGCAACCAATATTCACGTCCTGCAAAACCCAATTCAGAGAAACTCAACGAGGGACTTATGCGGTTTAAAAGATCACTATAAATAATGGCATACTCTTGATGGTGTGTTATTAACTCGTTGCGTAGCTCATACCTAATTTGTTCCCAAGAATGTTCATTACCACTAAGAGAAACTGATATAGCCTGAAATCCACAATTTCCATCTCCATCCACGTCTGTAATATGCCCGACGTATGAATGAAATTCGTTTGGAATTTCATTCATAAGTGGTTAGTTGCGTGAATATGACATCCATTTTACTCGGAAACGCTGTTTTTTATCGTAGAAAGTCGACCCACTGAATAACATATTTTTATTTGTTTCTAAAATGTTTAAGGTGTAACTTTTTTAAATAATAATAATAATAATAATAATAATAATAATAATAATAATAATAATAATAATAATAATAATAATAATAATAATAATAAGGAAAAAGACAACAAAAGACGAAAAATGAGTAAAACAAAACAACTAGTCAAATCAGGAGGTACAAAATTTAATGAGGGGGTATTTATAGCACAACCCATAATTAAATCTGGATTTGATGTGACGTGATGATGTGTCAGACTTTGATAACATGACATTTACCTGGCATGATGACGTGAAAGTTTTTTGTGATATCACTTTCTAGGTGTCAAATTTGAAGAAAAAAAACATAGCGATAGATAAAAACAACAGTGTCTAAATCGAGCTTTTGTGAAAACTTAATGTATTTTGTACAATTTGCCCTAAAATAAATAATTATATACCTGATCTAGTCTATTATTTTCTATTTCTATCCATGAATCAACTTATAATGAAGACATAAAAATATATATTATATCTTGATAATTTTGAATTTGTATGTTAAAGAAATACATATTCTTAATCGAAAACCATTAATAATATACAAAATATAACAATTTTCAAGCATTTTTATTTAAAAAAAATCATTGATTAATGTAATATTTAGTTTCATGAAAAATAGAAAATACATTGTTTGTTTTTTATTTGCAAAATTGTTTGGGATTGCTTATGTCAATATAGATACTGGAAAAAATAATCTATCAATTTATTTCATACTTTAGATTTTAATATGTCTTTATGTTCGATGTCTTTTATTGTAATCTAAATCATCTTCACTTCTATGCTTATTAGAATGAACACATTATTTATTTTTACTATTAGATTACCAATATTCTAATGTTAATCAATGCCAACATTTAGAGTAACTTACACGGATGGTCCTTGTGTTTGTGGTAATTTACGCGGTTGGTCTCTCACTTTTTTTACTCGGACCATTCCTACTCTTTGATTTTATTACGCGTTTGGTCCATGACCTAAAATGACATTTATACCCTTTCTTATTTTTTATTATGTTAGAAAAAAAAATTAATAAGCAGGCCCAAAAGTCCAAACCCGTTCCCTCATTCTTCTCTTTTTCCTGTTTAAGTTTTCTTCCGGAGATGCAACTTCCGGCGACTGCATCTACTTTGTCCTCCCTCTTAATCTCTTTTTTGGCGACTACAACTTTCGTCACCTGCCTCATCCTATCCACACACACACACGCACACACATACAAACAGACACACACACACACATACACACACACACTCTCTCTCTCTATCGGTCAGACTATGGCACACGAAGCATTATCTACCACCGTTGGTCTCCCTAAACGAAAGCCAACCTCTACTAGATCCCTGCCGAAATGATGACAACCTCTGTCGTTCGCCTCCTTCTGTTGGATCGCTGATGGGTGCATTCCATGGAGTCGATCTGGAGTCAAAATGTCACACCCCCAAACTACGATGGCGGAATCATCTGAGTGCGGAACGGGACATAGTATCACAACCATTGCATACATTGAAACATAAGTAGATAAACAACCATCATACATTATAATTGGAATGTTACATTGTTCAAACGCAATTGTTTCAATCCAATTACAGTATAATAACGAAGTAAGTAAAAGAGACGTCTTCGCGTCCCATTCCAAAAGGTTAGTCAGACCTAACTAATTGTCACCTGAGAATACAAGTAATTTGAAAGAGTGTCAACATTACGTTGGTGAGTTCATAAGATTTTTGTATGAGAAAATCCATAGTCATTTTTCCTTGTAAAGAGATAGTGTTTGAAACCAGAAAATCCAATATTTTCTTATAAATGAGTCGTAGTCTTAAAAACCCCAAGACCGAAAATGTATAAGTGTTCTATACTTGAAAATAGTATTACGTAGTCTTATTCTTGTATGAAACCATGTAAATACATGTTTATTCGTAGATTAATTGTAGATCTAATTCCGTAAAACCCTTGCGTAAATAAAATCGTACTTTTATTTGTATATTACTGAATTGTAGTTTTAATTCCATAAAACTCGTATGTATAAGTAAACTGTTCTTGTATTTATATCTTGATAAAATGTAGTTTTAATTTCCATAAAACCAGTGTGTATAAGTAAAACCATACTTATAATTGTAACTTATTAAGATGTAGTTTTAATTCCATAAAACTTGTATGAGAAATCAATTTCTTTGTAAAATATAGTATCGTAACCCAGAAAATCCAATATTTTCTTATAAACGTGTTGTAGTTTTAAAGGTCCAAAGACTAAAAATGTATACCGTAAGTTGTAATATAGTTTAAAACTATTTGAAGTGTATATTTCCACGTAAACAAAATGTATAGTTGATTTCCCCATGTGAGACACCCTATAACCATACTGTGACCTAGTTGGCCTGCTGCGACGTTCTTCAGGCGTCAGAATGTTATTACATTTGTCACCCTTGACCCGTCGGTCGTAGTTATAGCTAGCAACCATAGGTGCGGGGTTGTCAATCCCGTAGAGATCTATACACAAATATCACGCTCTCTTACCGAGACTCTGGTTATATATTCAGGACTTATAGTATGTACTTATAAAAGTACTGTGAAGATCCGTCTCACAAAAATGTATGTATTCAATCAACTTGTTTACGTAAAATTTGTATATGAAAAACCCTTGTATTTGTCCATTTCCATTTTTCCAATGATAATATAGTAATGTATAATAATTATATATTTTTATATAATTATTTTGTCTTGTTCAAAATGTCATAGTAATCTTTGTATCCACAAACTATTTCTATAATAGTAAATTTTTAGTGTTCCGTCATAAAAAGCATGTATTCACAAATATATGTGAAATAACTTATTTAGATGGTTATAAACAACATCTTTTAAGATATTTCCCACAAAAATGGTGTAATAACTTGGTTATAACCATTTTTGCTAGAAAAGTCGTATTTCGATCACAAAAACGTAGTTTATTCTAGTTTTCGTTCTTGTGACTTTTCTTTTTAAAGATCTAGCATTTTTACACAATATGTTTATAGTTTTGTGACTTTTACACAAAAAGTATACTTCATAATGTTCACAATACATAGATCTAAACATATTTCATGTCAAAAACGTTTTTACACAACAACTAATTTATAAACTTGTGTAAATCGTTATTTATAGTAAATAAACTTGTGTATAAACTTGTATATAGCATATAAACTTGTATTCTTCCCCTAAAAGTTTGGAAAATATGAAAATGAGGGGTATGAACTCACCATTGATGCATTCTTTACTTAAAAACAAGGTTGTTCTTGCGGATTTACTGTGGAAGGCAAGATCTAAGCTTCGTAGCTCGAAGGACCCTTGGACAAAGCTATTATACAACGGGTTTACGTAGATGTTAGTGTGTGTAAATGAGATCAAAGTGGTGTAATAAGGTTTAAAATCACTTAATGAATCTAACTTACCAAAAAGATTTGAAAAACGCTTGAAAACGATGAACGGTGGTGGTGGAAGGTGGTGGCCGGCGGTGGTTTGTGTTGGTGGAGTGGTGGTGGACGAAAATGATGAAGAGGATGGAGGATTATCAGATTTTGAGAGAGAGATGAGATGATTGGAGAGATTTTCTAGCAAGGTGGTGAAGTTATGAAGCTTTTTATATATATAAAATGCAAGTATGGTTAATGTATTTGTTTATTTCCTTGTAATCACTTTTCTTCTAGCTATAGGGCATGGAAGTGAAGATATGGTGGTGATGGGATTGAGGGTTGCCGATGAGGAGGGGTAGGGTAGTTTGTTTGTTTGTTTTTTTTTTATATATTATATACATTTTGTTTATAAAAAATGAATGTTTTTATAAAATACGTAAAACGTTTTTAGAGAAATTATGTTCTAAATAAATATTATATATAAAAACATTTTTAAACATTTATTTAGATTAAGTCGTAGCTCGTTAAACGATGAAATACGCGTTTAAGCGCAGTATTATTCCGATTACGCGATTTTCGGCATTTTACCGAAAATTGTATTTGGCTTTGAAATTAAATACTAGTTAGTATTGCATTTCATAATATATGATTTGTTATTCCATATTTGATGTTTAAGGCACCACGTTTTGTATTTTGAGTCCAAACCCTGTGTACATTTATCCGTTCACAGCGGTTTAATCGTTGTAACTTTCACATACAAACTCCGTTTTCGACGTTCTATATATCCACAGGTTCGTATTTACGAATACCTAATTTTATAAATATTATTATTCTCTAGATAATAATTGTACGATTATCGAATTTTTACGCTACAGTAGTTTACTAACCGTATTTTCGGCGTTTGCTCGATAATTGTTTTGAATTAGCGTACGTAGTATTATAATATCTAATAATACATCGTAAAATTATGGAAAATTTACTCTTCAACCTAAGGATTAACGTATGCTTCGTTTGACTACGGTTGACTTTTGTTGACCAAAATTTACAATTGTCACATCATCTATCCGTTAGAAAGAATTTCGTCCCGAAATTAGCACTTGTGTAGATTCTCACGGGTTTGGGAAGAGATGTGGGTATTTCAGTTTCATTTGGTCCTTACGTTCCCAAGTAGATTCAGGTCCACGCTTGGCGTTCTAGCGGACCTTTACTATCGGTATGCGGCTTTGTTTCGTCCTATTGACTTCCCTATTCATGATCTTCGCAGGTTTTTCAACGAAGTGGAGATCTTCGTTTACTTAAATCTCGCCAAGCAGAATGACGAGAGTCTCATCGGACAGACTCGTCTTTTAGGTTTGTCACGTGGAAAGTGGGATATACATTGTTGAGTTCCTGTGGTAATTGGGGTCTGTAGGTTACCGGGCCGATCCTAACAAGGATCTCGAATGGCCCGATGTACCTTGGATTCGGTTTTTTTTTCACGCTTCTCAAGCGTAACATTCCTTCCCAGGGTGAGACCTTTAACAATGCACGGTCTCCAACCTGGAATTCTAAGGGCTTGTGTTGTTTATCTGAGTAGTTCTTTTTGTTGGAAATCATGGTTCATGTAATTAGTTTCAAAAACATGAGTTTGCAACGGAAGCATAAAATCATGAACACAAATTCCATTTTCAAGAGGATCATGCTACATGCATGTAGAGATAAGATGAAAAACAAACATAGTTTAAGTTCAAGATCATAACCTTTGTTCTTGGGTTTGGTTTGGATGATTTTGATAGCTAGGAATCAAATTAGAATCCCTCTATAGTTGATCCACCACAAGCTTGAACACCCTTGAATGCTAGTTCCACAACTTGCAAAATATGACTCCTTTTCTTATGAAACCAAAAACCAATTTTTGCTAAGAACTTAAGGAGAGTTTTTGGCTGATTTTTGAAGCAAGAATAATCACACAAACCCTCTCAAAACCGTCCACCATATATCCCACCAAGGCAAGAGAAAAGCACATGCAACTAGCTTAAAAGAAATACCCATTTGATTTCTATAATCAAAAGCTAGAAGACACAAGGCATCTTCCTTTTCTTTTAAGTTCTTAATGCATTCTTTTCCTTCCAATATGGCTAGTTATATGATGACTAATGAAGTGCTAGTGGGTTGTTATTATTTATAAAACTTAGATAATTATAAGTTTATAAATAATACATCTTCTCATTTCTTTAATGGAATAACATTTAACCCATAATCAAATATATAAATAAACCATCTAAATATACAATCTTAATTGTATAATTATATTTATATATATATATATATATATATATATATATATATATATATATATAACAATATATATATATATATATATATATATATATATATATATATTATTTAATTTACTAATTAAATTAAATAAAAGGCTTACTTATAAATCAATTAAATCGTTTAACAATTTAAACAATTTAATTGTTACTTAATTAATTCATCACATATGAATTACTAATCAACCTTTAATTTTGTAGTTATTATTATTTACCTCAAATAATAATAACCTACAAGATTAAATTGCAAGTTTAGTATCATTTGATGTTAAATCAAATTTAACGTTCTAAATGATCAATTGGTGTCAAACTTGTTGTTGGTGTGACCCTATAGGATCATGTATTATTAGTAATATCATTTTATGATCATCCTTGGGCATATAGAACTAACAATCTCCCACTTGCACAAGGTTGCATCATAGAATGATATCGACAGTGGTAAACGTCTAGCAACATTTCACTGCCCCCAATAACACATGACATTGTGCCATTCAACAACATTCAATTCTTCAGAAAACACGAGGCTCTAATTGATGTATAAGGTTATCTATCAATTATCCCTTTGTCACAGGCATCATGTTGAACATGAGACATGGATCTTAATCATTCTCATTTTATGTTCAACTTTCAAACAGGCGCCTTAGATGTCTAACTCTCAACACATAAGAGGAACAAATCCCGTCTTGACTACATACGCCCCTCATATAGTTAATACTATGCATGAGTATGGCCTTTATGGTTGTCTGTATTTCAAGAACAACAGTAAACCATATCAAAGCATAGTACACTCTACACTTGAGTTCCAAATATGTATCTCAGGTCAAAGGATACAATGATAATACCTTTATTCAAGAATCACTTATGATGATGATCCATGGAGTGATCTTGAAACGGGTCAAGTCCAATACTTGTTCACTGACAAGTACCTATGAATTTGGTTGCAACCTTTTGCTACTTTTACCCATAAAAGTCAACCAATCCAATTCATATTAGTCTTACTTCATAATTGCTCCCACAACTATGATCGACTATGGACGTTTAGAATAACTAAATTATTCAAGGATTAAACATGCTAATAAAACACAATAATTATGAATGAAACATCACGTCACATATATTACATAATTCTTGTCATTTACATAAGTTCATATTCATAAAACATTAAACACAAATCAAATCCATTCATTAGAAAAACGGAGTCCTATACCCTTAGCATGACTTTCATGCTTAGTTTGGGGTAAAGGTTTCGTGAATGGGTCTGCCAAATTTTGATCTGTATGAACCTTGTGAATACTTATTCCACCATTCTTAACTTCATGTCTAATGTAGTTATACCTTCGGTGAATGTGTTTGGTTTTTTGATGCAATCTAGGTTCCTTTGCTTGAGCAATAGCACCTAGATTGTCACAGAAGATTTCTATAGGGTCCCGAATGGAAGGAACAACCCCTAGATCTTCTATGAACTTTCTCATCCAGACAGCTTCTTGAGCAGCTTCTGAAGCAGCAACATATTCTGATTCTGTAGTGGATTGTGCAATCACTTCTTGTTTGGAACTCTTCCAAGACACGGCTCCTCCATTTAAAATAAAGACATACCCAGATTGAGATTTCGAATCATCCCTATCTGTTTGGAAGCTTGCGTCAGTGTAACCCTTTACCTTTAAGCTTTCTTCCAAACCGCCGTAAACTAAGAACATATCTTTAGTTCTTCTCAAGTACTTAAGAATGTTCTTTACAGCAGTCCAGTGGGCTTCGCCTGGGTTCTGTTGATACCTACTAGTCATACTTAAGGCACATGAGACGTCGGGCCTAGTGCACAACATGGCATACATGATGGACCCAATTGCCGAAGCATATGGGACATGTTTCATCCTTTCAAGTTCAGTCCTAGAGTTTGGACACTGAGACTTGCTTAGGATGGTGCCATGAGGCATTGGCAAGAATCCTCTTTTGGAGTCTTGCATCTTGAACCTTTTCAAGATTTTATCAATATATACACTTTGGCTAAGACCAATAAGTCTCTTAGATCTATCTCTATAGATCTTTATGCCTAATACATAAGCAGCTTCCCCTAGATCCTTCATTGAGAAACAACTCTCAAGGAACGCTTTGACACCTTTTAAAGTTGGGATGTCATTTCCAAATAAAAGTATGTCATCTACATACAATACTAGGATTATGACAATGCTCCCACTAGCTTTCTTGTAAACACAGGAGTCATCCTCATTTTTGATGAATCCAAAACTCGTAATATTTTCATCAAAACGGATGTTCCATGTTCGAGACGCTTGCTTTAATCTATAGATAGATCTTTTAAGCTTGCACACTTTGTTTGGATGCTTGGGATCGACAAAACCTTCAGGTTGTTCCATATAGACATCTTCCAATAAGTATCCATTAAGGAAAGCGGTCTTGACATCCATTTGCCATATCTCATAATCATAGTATGCGGCTATGGCAAAAAGTATCCTAATCGACTTGATCATTGCCACTGGAGAAAAGGTCTCATCATAATCAATACCATGAGTCTGTGAGTATCCTTTAGCGACAAGTCTAGCCTTAAAAGTGTGAACATTTCCATCCACATCGATTTTCTTCTTAAAAACCCATTTGTTCCCAACAGTCTTACAATTGGTGGGAAGATTAACCAAGTTCCAAACTTGATTATCGTGCATGGATTGCATCTCAGTGTTCATGGCCTCAAGCCATTTATCAGATTCAGGATCTGATATTGCACTCTGATAGTTGACGGGTTCATCAGAATCTATCGTATAACATTCCTCTTCCATCAAAAGGTAACCATACCTTTCTGGTTCAATTCGAACCCTACCAGATTTGCGAACACCTTGTGTTACAATTTGTTCCTGATCAACCGTTTGTTCAGGTTCAACAATTTCTTGTTGAATGCTAGATTCAACTTCTTGTGTATCAGGTTGTGGTTCCTGAAGTTCCTCAAGTTCCACAAACCTCCCACTAGCCTCTTCCGTCAGAAACTTGTTTTCTAGGAATTCAGCTTTTCGAGAAATAAATATCTTATTCTCGATGGGATTGTAGAAATAGTATCCAAGACAATCTTTCGGATACCCTACAAAGATACATTTAGTTGAACGGGGTTCTAATTTGTTTGAAGCTTCTTGTCTAACATAAGCTTCACAACCCCATACCTTTAGATAGGATAAAGATGGAACCCTTCCATGCCATATCTCATAAGGCGTTTTATCTACCTTCTTAGTAGGTGCCATGTTTAGGAGACGAGCAGCTGTTTGTATAGCATAACCCCAAAATGATAAAGGTAGAGTACTTTTACTCATCATGGATCGAACCATATCCAATAATGTTCGGTTCCGCCTCTCAGACACACCATTATGTTGTGGTGTTCCAGGTGGAGTAAGTTGTGAAACAATTCCACAAGTCTTAAGATGATCCATAAAGTTTGTACTTAAGTACTCACCTCCTCTATCAGAACGAAGAACTTTAATTGTTTTGTTGAGTTGATTTTCCACTTCACTTTGAAACGTTTTGAACATTTCAAACGCCTCATGTTTATGTTTAATTAAATAAACATATCCAAAACGACTAAAGTCGTCAGTGAAGGTGATGAAATATCTTTCACCATATCTAGTCATTGGCTTGAAAGGACCACATACATCCGTATGTATGATTCCTAACAAGTCCTTTGCTCTCTCATTGGTTCCAGAGAAAGGAGCTTTAGTCATCTTGCCATGTAAACAAGATTCACATATATCAAATGAGTCATTCTCATTTGCCTTCAAAAGTCCACTCTTTTGAAGTTGGGATATGCGATTCTTGTTTATATGTCCAAGGCGACAATGCCATAGATAGGTTTGACTCAAATCAAATTTGGGTTTCTTGGTGAAAGTGTGGTATAAAGAGCCATTGTTAGTCTTTTCATCAAGGTTTACTTCATAAATTCCATTTAAAGGCCTAGCCTCAAAATAGAATACATTATTTTTGTAAACACAAATATCATCATTATTAAAGGAAAGATCAAATCCACATTGTCTTAATTTAGCAACCGAAATAATATTCCTAGTCAAGCTAGGAACATAGTAAACATTCAACAATGTCACACACAAACCATTAGGTAGTAATAAATTAAAACTTCCAATTGAATCCACCGCAACCCTTGCATTGTTTCCAACCCGAAGTACTACCTCATTTGCCTTCAGTTGCCTACTCCTTTTGAACCCCTGCAACATATTACATATGTGAGTTCCACAACCAGTATCAAATACCCATGTGTTAGGAGATAAATTATAAAGTTCTAGGTCTATCACATAGATACCTGAAGTGCCTTCACCGGCCTTCTTTTTCTTCAACTCCGCAAGATAAGTAGGGCAATTTCTCTTCCAATGCCCAGCTTTGCCACATTCAAAGCATGTTTCATCTTTGGCAACCTTTGCCTTCTTCTTGGGCAGATGGGAAGGTTGGACAACTTTCTTGCCCTTACCTTTGAAAGCTTTTGCTTTCCCTTTGCCCTTGGAGTTAGTGGGGTGTTCTGGTCTAGTTCTCTTTGTTCCACCTTCCTTGATCATGAGAACTTGAGTGGTTTTCTTAGGCAGATTCTTTTCCCCGGTAATTAGCATCCCATGTAATTCCGGGATAGTCTTGTTTAAACCATTCATGTTAAAATTCATGACAAAAGGATCAAAGGACTTTGTCAAGGAGTTAAGGATCATATCCGTTGCTAGCTCTTCGGGCATCACAACTCCAAGACGTGCCAAATGATCAATGTGACTCTTCATTTTGAGCACATAAGAACTTACCGACTGCCCATCCTCCATCTTGCAAGCATGGAAAGCCCGAACAGTTTCGAACCTTTCCGTTCTTGCAAGTTGTTGGAACATTTCCTTTAGTTGATGAATCATGTCATATGCTGAATGATTCTCCAAATCCTTCTGAAGGTCAGGAATCATGGTTGCCAACATAAGGCATGATGCATCGATGGAATCATCCATCTTTTTAAGCCATGCATCGTGTGCGGGCTTAGGAATGGCAGGGGGCTCTTCTGGAAGTGGTTCATTGAGAACATATTCTTTCTTTTCTTGTTTGAGAACAATTTTCACACTACGGTGCCAATCCAAGAAGTTGGTATGGTTAAGTTTTTCTCCTTCAAGGAGAGACCGTAGTGAGGTTTTGTTAGGAGCCGAGTGTGTGTTGTTTGGTGCCATCTACAAAATTTTAACAAGGTTCTATTTAGTAAATTATGATATTAAGTCCTTAATAATTAATACCCTTTCTTGTTTCATAAACTTTAATTAATTAAGGTCTAGAATCCAAGTTGCATCACGAATAAGTGGTTAGGTTTCCTTTATCCCGCCTATTCGAATCAACAAGGTAGGTAACGGTTTACCAATTATATCCAAATATAATTTCTAGAGTTATGGGATCCCATTATAACATTTATAAGTTTGGCATGTTTGATCCCATCTATGCCTTGGATTTCTAATGCTTAGGTGATCTTTATCACAAGAGATTTCCAAACGAATCATCCTACTTAAACGGACGTGTAGTTTTGACAACTATTAATGGTTAGGTGTCCTTTATCCAATCAATATTGCAAAACTACTTCTTGTATCACAAGAAGACTCCAAGTGGTTAGGTATCCTTTATCCCGCAAGGAAATACAAGTGATACATGAGTGTCTTTAAGAAGGACGGCATAGATTCGTATTTCATAAGGGATTTGTATGTTTTACAATTCTAATTTTTGAAAAACATATGGTATCATGTAGATTGCATGCATCCAATGAACATGGTACCATTTAAATCTTATTTTGTTAATTGGTTCCTAAATCATAAAATCTCCATTTTATTGATTTTTTGTTTGTGGTCAAGATTACAATTAATATCCAATATTAAGTTTGAGTTTGATCACATATATTAGAACCAATTTATAATCCTAAATAATTACCATTATTACTTAGGGTTGGAGTTTGTAAGAGTTCATAAAATCTCCATTTTATTACTTGTTTCAATCATTTTCAAAACTTGACTTAATAGGTTTTAAACAAAACCCATTTTAATAAAACCCATTTTTCACATCTTATGTTTTAATTGTCAACTTTTGAAAATACAAACTCCTTGATGATTATGTTTAATTATCTAGGTTGTCTAGCATGCAAAATCTTATTTTCATCCACAACATAACATAATAAAACATTCAAACATCACAAGCATGCATGGGTGCATAAACACAAGCCAACTAGTTTGATATTTCATGTGAGCCACACATGAAATATCAAGTCCAAACCTAGGGACAAAAAGGTGACAAAAACTCAACCAAATGATCTCCGATTTGGCTACAATTTTGCCAAGCTTCTTATATCACCAAATGATACTTGAACCACCATTTCTTGACACCATTGAGTGACATGTGATTTTTCTATGGAGCCCTCAAAATTTTCGAAATCAGGGGCAGCAGGAAGGAATTTTTGTTGTTTTTGTTGCATTTTTCAATTCATTCTTGGCTATATTGATGCTAATACTTGTTGAAACTTAATGTATATACTAGATATTAAAGTTACCAACAAGTATATCACCAAATGACCAAGATATGAATTTATAAAACACTTCCAAAACAATTTTGAAATCTGGACAGCAGCTCTTCAGAAAGTGCTGCTGTTGGGTGCAATCTTTTCTTACTTCCTTCTCTTGTTACATTTTGTGAATGAAATAAAATACAACTATTCTAACAATTACAAAATGAATATCAAGAAGGAAATAACTAATTATTATTACAAACCATTTGAATAAAAGAATAGATTACAACCAAATTGAATATAAACACAAAACATGCATCATATGGTCCTTGGCTTGTTTATGCACCATTTTATCACATAAAATCATAAGAAAACCAACACTTTGTTTTTCTAAGGCAACAAATTTATGTAACCAAAAGCATGCATACATAAGATATAGTTGGTTACATAAAATCATAGATAATCTACTTGCATGTTGCCAAAGAAGCCATGCATGAAACTTTCATTTAAGAAGATGAACATTCATGGCTTCCAAAAACCAAGTTTATCCAAATAAACTTATTATCTAAACATGCAATATAGCCATGGCTCTGATACCAATTGCTGGAAATCATGGTTCATGTAATTAGTTTCAAAAACATGAGTTTGCAACGGAAGCATAAAATCATGAACACAAATTCCATTTTCAAGAGGATTATGCTACATGCATGTAGAGATAAGATGAAAAACAAACATAGTTTAAGTTCAAGATCATAACCTTTGTTCTTGGGTTTGGTTTGGATGATTTTGATAGCTAGGAATCAAATTAGAATCCCTCTATAGTTGATCCACCACAAGCTTGAACACCCTTGAATGCTAGTTCCACAACTTGCAAAATATGACTCCTTTTCTTATGAAACCAAAAACCAATTTTTGCTAAGAACTTAAGAAGAGTTTTTGGCTGATTTTTGAAGCAAGAATAATCACACAAACCCTCTCAAAACCGTCCACCATATATCCCACCAAGGCAAGAGAAAAGCACATGCAACTAGCTTAAAAGAAAGATCCATTTGATTTCTATAATCAAAAGCTAGAAGACACAAGGCATCTTCCTTTTCTTTTAAGTTCTTAATGCATTCTTTTCCTTCCAATATGGCTAGTTATATGATGACTAATGAAGTGCTAGTGGGTTGTTATTATTTATAAAACTTAGATAATTATAAGTTTATAAATAATACATCTTCTCATTTCTTTAATGGAATAACATTTAACCCATAATCAAATATATAAATAAACCATCTAAATATACAATCTTAATTGTATAATTATATATATATATATATATATATATATATATATATATATATATATATAACAATATATATATATATATATATATATATATATATATATATATTATTTAATTTACTAATTAAATTAAATAAAAGGCTTACTTATAAATCAATTAAATCGTTTAACAATTTAAACAATTTAATTGTTACTTAATTAATTCATCACATATGAATTACTAATCAACCTTTAATTTTGTAGTTATTATTATTTACCTCAAATAATAATAACCTACAAGATTAAATTGCAAGTTTAGTATCATTTGATGTTAAATCAAATTTAACGTTCTAAATGATCAATTGGTGTCAAACTTGTTGTTGGTGTGACCCTATAGGATCATGTATTATTAGTAATATCATTTTATGATCATCCTTGGGCATATAGAACTAACACTTTTTTCGGTCACGAGATGCTTTCAATTGTTCACGGATCTGAACGATTTTCTCTGTCGTCTCTCATATGATCTCAGGACTGGTGAGAGTGCTGTTAAGTACTTGTCCTCTGGTTAACCGGGTGTCGCCCACCTTAGCCTAGGACAGAGGGGATCTGCACTTGCGTCCGTATAAGGCTTCAAACAGAGCAACTTTAATGCTCGTGTGACAACTTTCGTTGTATGAAAACTCGACGAGCGGCAAGCGGGTGTCCCACGACTTGCCGAAATCTATCACGTCAGCTCTCAACATGTCTTCTAGCGTTTGGATAGTTTTTTCACTTTTCCCGTTGGTTTGTGGATGGTAAGTTATACTCATGTTGAGCCTGGTACCCAAGGTCTTTTGCAATGATTCCCAAAAACGTGACGTAAATCGACTATCTCTGTCTGAGATAATGGATATTGGCGCACCATGCAATCGTACAATCTCTTCGGTGTACATCCTTATTAGTTTCTCCATTTTTTCTGTCTCTTTTATTGGTAGGAAGTGTGTGGACTTGGTTAACCTATCGACAATTACCCATATGGTGTCCCGTCCACCAGTCGCCTTGGGTAACTTAGTCATGAAGTTCATGGTTGTCCGCCCCACTTCCACTCGTGTGTTTCTGGTTGTTTTAGTAAACCTGAGGGCCTTTGATATTCTACTTTGACCCTGGCACAAGTCAAACACTTGCCCATAAGTAGCAATCTCTGATTTCATGTTTGGCCACCAGTATACTTTGTCTTGCGAGTCTCTTCCAGGACTAACTCCCTGAAGCCACCAAACTTTGGTGTCTGGATTCAGTCCATGAAACATCGTCGGGGCATTGGTCAACCCAATAGGTATCGTGACCAAATTTGCAGTGGCCATACTGAGTCCTAAATGATGTTTTTGGAACGTCCTCCGCCTGAACTCTAGGTTGATGGTACCCAGCTTTCAAATCGATCTTTGAAAAGTAGTTGGATCCCTGTAATTGGTCGAGCGGGTCATCGATTCTGGGAAATGGGTATCTGTTCTTGATAGTCAACTTGTTCAGTTCTCTATAGTCAATACACATTCTAAAGGATCCATCCTTCTTTTTCATAAACAAAATCGGTGCTCCCCAAGGCAAGAAGCTCGGTCTAATGGATCCCTCTTCTAGTAGTTCGTGTAGTTGACTAGCTATCTCCTATATCTCTGTTGGGGCTGGTCTGTATGGAGACTTTGCTAGGCGGCAGCTCCCGGGATCAAGTCGATTCTGAACGCAACCCGTCATGTTGGGGGTATCCCCGGAAGATCTTCTGGAAACAAATCAGGAAAGTCACAGACTTCTGGTATGTATGTGATTTCCTTCCTTGATCGCATCTGACTGGACCCCTTTGCCTTCGAGTAGTCTCTCTTGAAGTGCTCGGTTTCGTCATACCCAAAACAAGCGCGACTCAAACCCAAGTTGGATGCTTGATTGGTTTCCGAGTGCCAGAGTCTTGCAAAAGCGGGCTGTATGTCCCTTCTGCTTGCAGTCATAATAGGTCATCTCTCTGCAGGCACCAGTATGATGAAGATGGCATTTGTTGTGCTTTGGGAGATTCCCGGAATACTGTTTCGATAAAATTTCCTGAAGGTACATACTAAGGATAGGCAGTGAAGTTTTGATATGTCTCAAATGTAAAGACTGTTCAAGCGTCTTCTACAAAGCAAGTTATGAAATAATCGAGGATTCTTGGAGCCACGATTTCTGTTGCGAGTACTCTTACCACAATAGAACCATAGTCGATGAATATGTTTAGGGAGTCATTATCTCTAATGGAGGCGGTGAAAGTTCATGATAAATTAAACCACATGATCTAGGTGATGTTAGAAGGGTTTAGAACGATAAGTAACTCTACTGTTATCAAAGTGCGTTACAACTCTGGGTGAATGAAGACGCTCGCGTGGCAACCAAAAGAGGTAGTAAGAGAATGAAGAAATTCCTTATGATAAAGGTCTAAGTCGTCGATGAGGGACTCGTATAGAACTATTTTGATTTATATTTTGATGAATTATCCAACTGTTTAAGTCACGCCAATTTCATATTTACAAGGAGTCAGAAAAAATGAGTTTAGGAGTTAAGAACTTATTTGAAATTGTAAAGGTAGAATGCTACTTCGAAGGAAGACGTAAAAGTATCGATCATTGAGAACGAGTACATTCTCAACTTAGTGATTCTAGGAAAGCAATCATTTGGAGGATAGTGGATAATAACAATTAAAACTTTTCTCTCCTCAAAACAGAGGATCTGGCAAATTGTTTGCACAACCTTTCATGGTGTGAATGCAGTTTCGTACCTTTTATAGAGTCAGCGGTTAAGCTATAGGTTTGATGTGTGGCATAAGGATATATAATCCTCGATAGCAATAAGAATGCCAGTAATGCCAGAAGGACTCAAACGAATGCATGAAATGATATGGGTCGAAGGTTAATTCAAAGTTATAGGAAATTTTACGTGTGTCGACAAAGTGCGAAGTTGAACGGGAATGAAAAGCGTAAGGTCGAAGTTTGTTCCAGAAACATGTGAATAATTTGGAAAGTATAACATGATGGTACACTTGAGAATATTACTCATGTATTTGAGGGCCTTGAACTAAAACTTAGAGATTTTTGACATAGTGGAAGGGGTTTGTGCATTACGATATACGAAGTAAAGGTGGTTGGGTAAGCATTCCCAAAAAGGGAGGTTTAGAATTAAGAGATATCCTAGCTTAAGCCTTAAGCTCAAGATAGAAACAATCCAAAGGCTGAAATCGTAGCGCAAAAGGAAAGTCTCACGTATTGGTCAACTATGAGTTAAACTTCTGTGTCTCCTCGTGAGTCATATCGAGAATACTTACCAATGGTTTTCAAGTCGTGACTACTCATGGCGACTCAACTGTCCCTTAACGTGAAGCTCCTTGTCGGCATTAGAATCGTTTTCTTAGTCGTAACTCAGGTACGCAGACGATAAAGAGGTATCGAGGTAATATTGATATTAGCGTCGACTTAAGATTGTCAATAGTGGCTCTTAATAATAACTAATACTATCAAAGTATTTATATTAAGTGTTGACGTGATTACTAAGTGTTGTAGGATTCTTGAGTTTTTACTTCGTTGCCCATTATGCTCACCAGGGCCGGCCCAAGCCCAGGGCGAGCTGGGCGGCGGCCCAGGGCAGCAATCTGTAGAGGGCATCAACATGTATTGGGCTGTAGCTTGCTATGATACTTTGGGCCAACGTTTTTTGGATTGTATAATTAAGAAGGGCAGCAATCTGGTTGTTTCCAACCTAAAAATATAAGCGGTAATCTGATTCACGCTTCAGCGATCATAGTTCTTGACTTCTTGTTCTCGATATCCAAAAAGGCCCGGTCACACTTTACGCAATTATTTATTGGTTGAAGGAGACGAGGCGTTGAGCCTCAATGGTTAAAGACCGAGGAGTTGAGGAGATGAGGCAGAAGCCGACAACAATACTCCTCCGACGACATATGACTCATTCTCCATTTCCTTTTTCTGATTCAATATTATCTTCTCCAGCGGTTCCTATTTCTGATTTCTAAAGCGAAGAAGCATTTGATTTCTGATTTCTGGAGTGAAGAACCGGAGATGCTTTCTAATGTTCTGATTTCTAAAGTGAAGAAGCATTTTGATTTCTGATTTCTGATTTCTGATTTCTGGAGTGAAGAACCGTAGAAGCTTTCTAATGTTCTGATTTCTGAATTAAAAGGAAGGCCTGATTTCTGGATTGACGTTTTCGATTTTTGATTTCTGAATTGAAGGGATGATTTATAAAGTGAAGCTGGTGATTTTGTGAAGATGTAAGTTTGCACTAGCAGCAACCTATATTAGTACCATCGTTTGATTTATTATTTTTGCCACTTTTGTTTTTTCCCATATCTATCCATAATTTATGTTGGGTGAAGTTTATTCTTTACGTAAAAGGACTTAATGATGATAGAATTCATTCTTGTTTTGTAGCGTTATAGGCTCTTGATTGTTGACTGTATTTTCTAATTGTTGCCTATGTTTCTTATACTTATAATAGGCAGATGTGAATGTTATTTGTGGTGGGCTCTCATCTCAGGAAATAGATGGAATCAATGGATTAAAGAATGAAAACAAACAATTAGCAGCTGAAATTACTGTACATTAACAATTTGGAAATTTATAACTAGGATTTTCATTAATGGAAAATGTTGTATATTACAGTTAAGTTTTCAAAAGGGTTGTTTGGGAGATGTGATTTGGATCGCCTTCTTCAACAAACTATCAAGCTATACAATTATAGCATGCCGCAAAAATGAAAAATATAAAATAATATTTCAAGTAAATAGTTAACTAAAAATATCTAGGACTTGAAAAAAATCAAATGCAAATATTTAAATTAGACGATTTGATGAAATTCCAAAAAAAATACACCGATAACGTTTTAGATTATTTTTGTAGGTTAACGTATTAATATGAATTTCGTTGGAGTATAAAATTTATTACGTTTTTGTTATCTAAATTTTTTATATAAAAGGGCATAAATTTAATATTTCGCCCGGGGCATTAAATATCATTGGACCGGCCCTGATGCTCACACTTAGTTATATGTCGGTCAAACCCTAGTCAAACGTAGTTGATCAGGCTACGTTTCCCCATGATTTGATAACATATTATACTAAGTCTAATTATAATGTTCAACTTAAACTCTAATGTTCTTAGATTGTTGTATTGTGATACTATCTTTGTTCGTATGCGTATACTTTTATATAAATATCATTGTATTTTAAAAGTATACTTGTGCGAAACGTTTTAGAGAGTTTTAGTCCCATTGTATTTATAGTTGTATATCTTAAATTGATTAATATACTTAGTTCACAATAAACAATGCTCTGATACCAATCTGTCACACCCCCAAACTACGATGGCGGAATCGTCTGAGGGCGGAACGGGACATAGTATCACAACCATTGCATACATTGAAACATAAGTAAATAAACAACCATCATACATTATAATTGGAATGTTACATTGTTCAAACGCTATTGTTTCAACCCAATTACAGTATGATAACGAAGTAAGTAAAAGAGACGTCTTCGCGTCCCATTTCAAAAGGTTTGTCGGACCTAACTAATTGTCACCTGAGAATACAAGTAATTTGAAAGAGTGTCAACATTACGTTGGTGAGTTCATAAGATTTTTGTATGAGAAAATCCATAGTCCTTTTTCATTGTAAAGAGATAGTGTTTGAAACCAGAAAATCCAATATTTTCTTATAAATGAGTTGTAGTCTTAAAAACCCCAAGACCGAAAATGTATAAGTGTTCTATACTTGAAAATAGTATTACGTAGTCTTATTCTTGTATGAAACCATGTAAATACATGTTTATACGTAGATTAATTGTAGATCTAATTCCGTAAAACCCTTGCGTAAGTAAAATCATACTTTTATTTGTATATTACTGAATTGTAGTTTTAATTCCATAAAACTCGTATGTATAAGTAAACCGTTCTTGTATTTATATCTTGATAAAATGTAGTTTTAATTTCCATAAAACCAGTGTGTATAAGTAAAACCATACTTATAATTGTAACTTATTAAGATGTAGTTTTAATTCCATAAAACTTGTATGAGAAATCAATTTCTTTGTAAAATATAGTATCGTAACCCAGAAAATCCAATATTTTCTTATAAACGTGTTGTAGTTTTAAAGGTCCAAAGACTAAAAATGTATACCGTAAGTTGTAATATAGTTTAAAACTATTTGAAGTGTATATTTCTACGTAAACAAAATGTATAGTTGATTTCCCCATGTGAGACACCCTATAACCATACTGTGACCTAGTTGGCCTGCTGCGACGTTCTTCAGGCGTCATAATGTTATTACATTTGTCACCATTGACCCGTCGGTCGTAGTTGTAGCTAGCAACCATAGGTGCGGGGTTGTCAATCCCGTATAGATCTATACACAAATATCACGCTCTCTTACCGAGACTCTGTTATATATTTAGGACTTATAGTAGGTACTTATAAAAGTACTGTGAAGATCCGTCTCACAAAAATGTATGTATTCAATCAACTTGTTTACGTAAAATTTGTATATGAAAAACCCTTGTATTTATCCATTTCCATTTTTCCAATGATAATATAGTAATGTATAATAATTATATATTTTTATATAATTATTTTGTCTTGTTCAAAATGTCATAGTAATCTTTGTATCCACAAACTATTCCTATAATAGTTAATTTTTAGTGTTCCGTCATAAAAAGCATGTATTTACGAATATATGTGAAATAACTTATTTAGATGGTTATAAACAACATCTTTTAAGATATTTTCCACAAAAATGGTGTAATAACTTGGTTATAACCATTTTTGTTAGAAAAGTCGTATTTCGGTCACAAAAACGTAGTTTATTCTAGTTTTCGTTCTTGTGACTTTTCTTTTTAAAGATCTAGCATTTTTACACAATATGTTTATAGTTTTGTGACTTTTACACAAAAAGTATACTTCATAATGTTCACAATACATAGATCTAAACATATTTCATTTCAAAAACGTTTTTACACAACAACTAATTTATAAACTTGTGTAAATCGTTATTTATAGTAAATAAACTTGTGTATAAACTTGTATATAGCATATAAACTTGTATTCTCCCCCTAAAAGTTTTGAAAATATGAAAATGAGGGGTATGAACTCACCCTTAATGCGTGCTTTACTTAAAAACAAGGTTGTTCTTGCGGGATTTACGATGGAAGGCAAGATCTAAGCTTCGTAGCTCGAAGGACCCTTGGACAAAGCTATTATCCAACGGGTTTACATAGATGTTTGTGTGTGTAAATAAGATCAAAGTGGTGTAATAAGGTTTAAAATCACCTAATGAATCTAACTTACCAAAAAGATTTGAAAAACGCTTGAAAACGATGAACGGTGGTGGTGGAAGGTGGTGGCCGGCGGTGGTTTGTGTTGGTGGAGTGGTGGTGGACGAAAATGATGAAGAGGATGGAGGATGATCAGATTTAGAGAGAGAGATGAGGTGATTGGAAAGATTTTCTAGCAAGGTGGTGAAGTTATGAAGCTTTCTATATATATAAAATGCAAGTATGGTTAATGTATTTGTTTATTTCCTTGTAATCACTTTTCTTCTAGCTATAGGGCATGGAAGTGAAGATATGGTAGTGATGGGATTGAGGGCTGCCGATGGGGAGGGGTAGGGTAGTTTGTTTTTTTTTTTTTTTATTATTTATATATATTATATACATTTTGTTTATAAAAAATGAATGTTTTTATAAAATACGTAAAACGTTTGGCGAAATTTTATGAATTTTTGGAGAAATTATGTTCTAAATAAATATTATATATAAAACATTTTTAAACATTTATTTAGATTAAGTCGTAGCTCGTTAAACGATGAAATACACGTTTAAGCGCAATATTCTTCCGATTACGCGATTTTCGGTATTTTACCGAAAATTGTATTTGGCTTTGAAATTAAATACTAGTTAGTATTGCATTTCATAATATATGATTTGTTATTCCATATTTGATGTTTAAGGCACCACGTTTTGTATTTTGAGTCCAAACCCTGTGTACATTTATCCGTTCACAGCGGTTTAATCGTTGTAACTTTCACATACAAACTCCGTTTTCGACGTTCTATATATCCACAGGTTCGTATTTACGAATACATAATTTTATAAATATTATTATTCTCTAAATAATAATTGTACGATTATCGAATTTTTACGCTACAGTAGTTTACTAACCGTATTTTCGGCGTTTGCTCGATAATTGTTTTGAATTAGCGTACGTAGTATTATAATATTTAATAATACATCGTAAAATTATGGAAAATTTACTTTTCAACATAAGGATTAACTTACGCTTCGTTTGACTACGATTGACTTTCGTTGACCAAAATTTACAATTGTCACACAAAATGTCATCTCGAGTCCTTCTGCGGCTTGTTTTCGCAGTTTACTTCTCTTTTACTTCCTTTGTTGCCAGGGTGTTGCTCGATAGATTCGTATATCAAGTAAGATTCACTTGGTAGTCGAATGAACTTGAGTTTGTCATTAATTTCATAACTTTTTTGTATTTGAATACATTCAAGAGGGAGTTCTTTCAATATACTTGCAAGTAATTTTGGTAGTTTAGTTTTTTTGTTTGTGTTATTGTTTCTGATAACTATATCAGTATTACCTTGCATATATTTATCATTTATCTTAACAGTACTTCGTTTATTTGGAGATTTCTTTAGATTTCTGAATCTTGAACAACTTTAGGTGATTACTACAGCTTTGACTGTAAAATTAATATGTGAATTGTGCAAATCTTGTAATATGTTAGTTCATTAATGTTGAGTGCATTTCTGTATAATAGCCA
This sequence comes from Cichorium intybus, assembly GCA_023525715.1. NCBI lineage: Eukaryota > Viridiplantae > Streptophyta > Magnoliopsida > Asterales > Asteraceae > Cichorium > Cichorium intybus. The sequence continues at coordinate 18,500,302 of CM042015.1, read as the reverse complement.
TGGACTAAGTTAGCATAATCTTTTAAATCAACATTCGGATAATTGGTCCTAATTGTGTGCAAAATTGACATCTTGATAGAGTCTATAAAAGAAAGTCTAATAATAAGATCTAGAATGTGTCAACGAGTGCATGAAAAATACGAACATAATCAGATTTATTGATGAACAAGTGAATCATTCAAACCATTTAGACCGGAGCGGAAGCGGGGAAGGAGGGCGGTGTCCACGCTGGAGCCCAACCCCGCACGGTAGCATCGCCCCACTTGGGGTGTTACGTGCGGTGAAGCTTGAAGCCCGGGGTTGGAACGCCGCACGGTATCACTGTCTCTCTCTCTTCTTTCTCTCTCTATATATTCGTTTCTCTCCTCTCTTTTTCATATGCAGTGAATGGAACGAAGGTGATTAACAAGAGACGGACAAGAGATGAATGAAGAAAAAGAAAGAAAGGGTACAGATTAAGAAATTGCAATTTTGGTTCTGTATTTGTTTTAAATCTTCAATAATGGTAAAATATTAAATATATTAATTTTAATGAAATGTTTTTCTTTTGTTAATTAATTTTTTAATTTAATTTAATATAATTTGTTATTTAGTTTAATTTAGTTATATTATTTATTTAATTAAAAAAATAAATGGTTAATGAATGAATACTATTTTCTAGAATTTAAGAAGGAGAGATTAGCAAAAGAAAAATAAAATGGTATCTACATTCCAAGGGATTTGAGTGTCACGACTCCCTTTGGTCGTATAGATGCAGTCATGCAACGTGGGATCACAAAAATCTTTAAATTTGACGAAATACTTCATGGGTTCTTGTATAATTTCATTAAACTTCAGTGGTAAATTCATAAAGAAAACCCACCTAAACTGGGATTCTGAAAACGGCGGTTGACTGAAAGACTAGACGGCGTCATTATTCATCATACCTGCCAGATGTTGAGCCATGGAGCATTGTTCGGTCTCTCGAAGCCCAATCCTTCCGCCACTTCTTCTGCTCTCACACACCCAACAATCTTGAGAACTGCGTGCTATGAATCGGTGATAATTTCAATGGTTTCCCCGTTCACATTTGACCTTTTCTCTAACCATTTTTCATCTACCCCAAAGATTCCCATTCATAAATCTTCGAACCCTAACTTGAGGTTTTGTAATGGGAAATGCAGCAAGAAGGTTCATGAATGTTGCTGGAAATTCTTAGTGACGCACGCGGTGGAGCTTTCGAAGGTACTTATGATTTTGTATTTCATTTGTGCGATTATCCGGAGAATGTCGAACATTGCTATGAAAAATTGCTGTTTATTCGCTGAATTTTGAGGAAAATCTTGTGAAATCAACAAACAGGGTTTTGTTCGGATGATTATAATTGAATTTATTGGTAAATATATAATCAATTAGTATCGAAGTTGTGAGTTCATGAAAGGTTTTTGAGTTCTATATTCCAGATTTTATGATAATTTGGATTTGTTTAATTCAATTGAAATATCTTTGTGCTTAATCTGACAACAAATCACTACATTTATGTGCTGAAGTTCATTGTATCACAGAGTTGAAAGACGTTTAAAATGAAATGGCAATGCAACAAGTCCTTAAAGATTTTATTGAGCCGAGGGATCGAGAATTTACATGATGATAGCTTCGAAGGTTCATTAAACGAAGACACCATTTTTAAAGACGTGTTCTTCGGGCATGAAAATGGCGGAAGTAGTAAAAGGTGTGTTGTAACCGGAGCAATCCGTTTCGAAAATGACGATAATACCCCAAAGAATTCATCATTTCCGTCAACCGACGACCATTCCGTTACGACAAGTCATGAAGACTCCGGTACCCTCTCCGAAGAATTGATTTCATGTAAACGGAGGAAGGTGTCGATTCTAGAACATTCTATTGCCACGTGTCGTTTGGTTGAATCATCGGTTCATGGTGTTAAGTCCAGTTGCTATTTGCTTAAAAGACACGTGGCAGACCAATATCCAAATGATTCATCTAGTTCGCAAGAAAGTATCCAAGAACCCGTTAAATATTTCAAGAAAATACCGAAAGATTCTTCCTTTTTAGATCTTGACGAAAACGAAAACGAAAACGAAAACGAAATTGAAGATGAAGATGGAAAGATACTTGCTTTCTGCAAGTCAGATAACACTTCTTGCCAGACAAATAACGTCGATGAAGATTCTACCATAGACGATCAAGAAAGTTGCAGAAAACTGTCGATTTCTTCTTTAGAAGACCAAAACGACTCAAAATTCAAGCGCCAAAAGGGCAAAAAAGGAAAACCCGCCACTAAAAAACGAAAAACCCACGTCGGAAACGTTCTAAAACAGTACAATAACCGAAAGGGCAGTTGCAGGTTGCTTCCACGTGGACATCATCATTTTAAAGAGAATTTCTCCGCCATTGGTGTACGAACAGTTTTGTCATGGTTAATCGATTCTGGAGTTATTCATCAAAACGAAGTAATTACATACAAGAATCCGAGGGACAATTCGGTAATTAAAGACGGTTTAATTACCCGAGATGGGATTATTTGTCGGTGCTGTGATAACGTCTTTTCCGTCTCTAAATTCAAGATTCATTCCGGTTTCACCCTAAATTGCCCATGTTTGAATCTTTTCATGGAATCTGGAAAGTCGTTGACTTTATGTCAATTGGAAGCGTGGTCAAACGAATATAAAGTCAAAAAAGCCGCCACACAAACTGTAATTCAAGAATTCGACCAAAACGACGATAGTTGTGGTCTTTGTGGTGATGGCGGCGATTTAATCTGTTGTGATAATTGTCCGTCAACTTTTCATCAAGAATGCTTGCGTATGCAGGTTTGTTGATTTGTTTTTCATAATCTAAATAAAAATTTTGCTAAAATTTTTATTGGAAATTATTAACGTTTTAAAATTTACATTTTTAGGAGCTACCAGAAGGTAATTGGTATTGTCCAAATTGTTCTTGCTGGAGTTGCGGGAATGTGATAAAAGAGGCCCAAATTTCAAGTGTTTGGAAATGTTTACAGTGCAAACATAAATGTAATTTTTTGTACTTAAAAAAAGCTTGTTTTATATTTCATGTTGATGGGTTAATTGCAAGAAATAGTAACATACTTTTATTGGTTTGTTTATATTGCTGACAATTGTAATACTCATATTTAGACCACAAGGAATGTGTCATGAAGACTGGAATCGGAAATGGATTGGTGTCTTTGACCTGGTTCTGTAGTGAAAGCTGTAAGGAGGTAGGAATCGGAATCCAGAATTCCAACTTGAATAGGTTCTATAAATTAAAAGAAAAAGATAAAGAAAACTTATCATTCGGGTCTTGATCTTTTGTTATCCATTATTTACAGATTCACTCGGGCCTTGATTCCCAAGTTGGAATGATGAATTCCGTCTCTGATGGTTTCTCATGGACGCTTTTGAGGTGCACTCATGTAGACGGGAATGTACTTTCCGATCACCATTTTGTTGCTTTGAAAGTGGAAAGGAATCTGAAACTAGCTGTGGCCCTTACAATCATGGAGGAATGCTTTCTTCCCATGATTGATCCAAGAACCGGAATCAATATGATACCCCATGTACTATACAATCAGGGGTAAGTAAGTAATCTCACTACATTGGTAAACAATTTGTAATATGACTTGCATTAATTACTTTAAAAAACATAATATTATTGCGTAAATTATTTGTAGGTCAGAATTCACACGTCTAGATTATGAGGGATTCTATACCGTCGTCTTGGAGAAAGATGACATGTTACTATCTATAGCATGCATAAGGTACAATTACCTTTCCAAATTCACCATTTTAGGGTTCTTTCCGATGATGAGAATAAAAGGGCATTTACGTCTTTTGCACAAACAACAGATTGAGGGTGAGTTCATATCCCCCTTTTTTGGATGGGACAAAAAATTGCAATTTTTTGTCCGTTACTGGTAAGCACGGTAACATTAGTGTTACTGTCAGTAGAGTAACTAAGTTACTGTCAATAACTGATTACTAACCGGTCAGTTACCAATAGTAACCAGTTACTGACAGTAAATTAACCCACCAGTAACCGTTTACTGTCAAGTGATTACTTGACAGTAACCGGCATATATTTGCGTTGTTTTGCAGGATTCATGGGATAGGAGTTGCGGAGATGCCACTAATTGCAACATGTAGCAAATATCAACGTCAGGGAATGTGTAGGCGTCTCATGAATGCCGTTGAAAAGGTACCCCTTTAAGTTCAACTATTTTACAAATTTGCCCTCGATTATTCATCGGTCGTTGACTTACCCACTTGTATGTTTGACTATCTTTAGTTGCTGAAGTCGTTGAAGATCGAAAAGCTGGTGTTGTGTGCAATCCCGAGTTTAGTTGATACATGGATTCAAAACTTTGGTTTCATGCACTTGGAAGATGAAGAAAAGAAGTACTTAAGAAAAACCAACTTGATGGTGTTTCCGGGAACCGTATGGCTTAAAAAACCCATGCACCAAGGGGCAATTCATAGTAAACTCTTTTTTTTTTTTTTTTTTTTTTACCTATCTTGTTTGCCATGAACTAATTTAATGGTGAATTAATTTGTTTGCCCTTCTTCCATTAATAGAAACTCCAAGGGAAACTATGGCTTCATATTGGGATTTTGGTCTTGAAGAAGATATGACGATGCCCGTTAATGGCAAACAATTGTTGCAAAAGGATCGAGATTATGATGATGATTTGAAGGTCCAAAGTGAAGAACAACATTCAGCATTTGAAGGAATGTGTTGTGAAGTGGTTTGTGGGGTAAAATGATTGATTAATATGGTAGAAAAATAGATTTTGCTACAAAACGTATGAGAAGTTGGGTTGTATATATCTAAGAAATGGAAGATGGTGGAAGCCAAAATGTGGACACGAATATGCTAAGTTATAGAATTGTGTATATTTTGTTTTCTTTCTTTTGGTAATTTGTGTTCAATTTCATAATGGTTGTCCTTTATAGAATGGTAAGGTTGGATTAAAGACTAGTAAGAAGCTAGCTCGATAATTACGAAGTTTTTTGGATTGTTCAGTTCTAATTTTATAAATCAAAACCAATACGAATCCCAAAATAATAATTTGGTTTTGTTAAAAGTTGATCCAAGAATCCAAACCTTATAGTCTAATCCAAATTATTCAATTGGATAATTTAGTTTTATCTGAATAGTAAACAATACTACCGGCATCAAAACGCTTTCTTTAACCACCATTTAACTTCAAGTTGGCCTCTCAAATGATCCAACTCTCAAAGATGAGGGGCAAATAATATCCCACAATTTCCTAATTGGCCGTTAAATATCCGGATTGCCCCAAGCAAGAAATGAACAAAGTGATCCTGAGTCAAACCACAAATTGGACAAATCATAGAGTCCAAATCAATACCTTCGTTTAAGATTGACGCAAGTGGAAATTCGATTTAGGCGACCATCCAAAGTAAGAAATTCAACTTGATGGGAACAAAGTTGTTACATTTAGTTGACACGTCACTAGTAATCAAAGTACAATTGTTACAAAAAACTCTAGCTGAGGAAACAGAGAATGCCCCATATGAGTCAAGGCCTCAAGGGACCAAACCAAGCGAACTTTTAAATCCAAGAAGACATAGCTTTGCACAACATTTTCAAACTCAACTCACTAAGGGGGTGTTTGTTTTTTATAAAAAGAGCTTCTAAACTCTTTTGTCTTCAGCCTCGCAGACGCGCGCAGACGTTTTAATCCTGCAGAGTGTTTGTTTTTTTGCAGCCCGCAGACCTTAAAAGGTCTGCGTGTCCTCTTTTGCTGGAAGTGATAAAACACCCACTTTTAACCTCTGCCAAAATTAAAAACTAGTCTTTGTGCCCTAAAGAAAAAAAAACGCGTCGTTCCTTTTTGTTACGCATCAGGTCGCCGCCGCTGAACTTTTCCTGCTCCATCCGGCTCACGTCGCTGCCTCCGGTCGCTGCACACCTCCGGCGCACCATTGTTTCTCCGGCGCACGCAACTGTCACAGGTATTTGGACCTTCGTTTCTCTATCACTCATCTTTCTCCTATGCAATCGCACGCAGATTTCTGAGATTCTTTTTGTTCTTGAAATTACTTCGCATCTAATGTCACTCATCTTTCTGATTGTTCATTCTAATGCCTCACATTTCTGATTTCGGAATTTGATCATCAAATTGCTTTTTGTTCTTGATTTGTTGCTAAAATTCTTGTTGTTTAGGGCTGAAATTGTTGTTGAATTTGTTCCTGATTTCGAAATTCTTGTTGTTTAGGGCTGAAATTGTTGCTGAAATTCTTGTTGTTTAGGGCTAATTTCAGAATTAATGAGGTATTTGATGTTGAATTTGATCCTGAAATTGGCTGCCACGATTTGTATCTTGTTTTGTTGCTGAAATTAGCTTCCTTTTAGGTTTTTATTGTTGTTTATTGGTGGTTTGTTGCTGATTTTGTGCTTTCAAAAAAATTGTTTTTGATGTTGTATGATTTATATTTCGATGTTCTTGAACTAGAATTGTTTAAATTTCAATGTTGAAAACTCTTCTGTTTAAAAAATTCAGTTTATTTAAATTTCAGTTAATTTTACAGTTAGTAGACTTTAAAAAACAAACAGTCTTCTTTTTGCAGACTGCAGACATTTGGTCCACCTCTTCTGCTACAGATGTCTGCAGATGTGGTCCGCAGACCGCAGACCTTTTACCTCTTCAAAAACAAACAGTACCTAAGCCTCCTCTACTCTACTTCTCGGTTGCCTGCGCAAAAGTAGAACTTGAGAGGCTGGATCAATCCGATATGCAACCAAATAGTCTCTACTAGTGCCTAAGACAAAAACCTATGCTATTTTTGTTTAAATGGAATAGACCAAACAAGTATTTGTCCAAAATTTTGTGTGGCTACCATTTCCCATTTTAATGGAAAAAAATTCATTCAAATTAAGATCTTTTGAATAAAGATGAGAAATGGATCGAACTAATGTTATCTAAATGACGCACGAAATCTTGAGTAAGAACTTTATCGATGACACTTTTCCAAGGGGCAACCCAGTTCTACTATCTCCTATAGGAAAACCAAGGTAGACAAACAGAATACAAGTAGCCGAGCAACCAATAACACAGGCAACCTCCTCCACCTGCGAAAACTCCTGACTAACTACAATCAAAACTCTTCTAAGTAAGTTAATTTTGAGAAGAGAAGCCTGAAAGAAACTTGTCACATCCGAAATATACGACGGGAATTTTCTAACTCCAAATCGTAAAGCGGGATGACATTATCTGCATATAAGAAATGTAAAATCTCCAATGGAGACGATTTAAATTTTCTTTAACAATCACCGATCTTAACCCCTTTACACACATTTGCTAATTTGGCTTCTTGAACGAGCACATGAAACTCATCTAAAGAATAAAAAGAAATAGAGATAGCGGGTCCCTTTGTAGGGAACCACGTGCAATCTAAAAAACATCAGTCGAGGCACTATTCATAAGGATAGATACCATAAAATATTGTAGAGCTACTCTAATCCAACCACACCAAGTAAAGACAAATCCAACTCTATTCATAGCCTCACACAAAAAATCTCATGACAATGAGTCATAGATTTTTTCAAAGTCCACATTATATACCATCATCTTCCTCTTATTAGCCTAATCAACCCACAATTTTGTTCAACAATAAAGGACCATCAAGAATTTGACGACCTTTAACGAAAGCCATTTGCTCCACATTACAGAGATCATTGATAAATTCTGCTAACACATTAGCTAAAAGTTTACCAATAATCTTGTACTAACACCCAATCAAGCTAAAGGGTCGGTAGTCCTTGATGAATTCTATGTCCCAAACTTTAGGAATTAGAGTTGTAAAAAAGGCTTTGCATCCTCTAGGAACAACACTAGACTACTTGCCCTACCAAATGCACTACATCTTCTTGGAAAATATCCCAATACCTATTGAAGAAGCTGAATATACACCCATATGGCCCTGGGGACTTATTCGCACCACAATCCTTCACAACTACTTGTTGGAATTGGTGTCCAAGGTCATCAACTAGTGATAATATTTCTAATAATAGCATGGTCTTTTTGCGTTGCCCTCATGACCCAGAAAAACAAATAGAGTCAGAAAATATGAAAGGATGATTAGTTTATTAATTTATTGAGAAATAAATTAATTAGAAACTGAATCAGTAAATTAATTGATAAATTAATTTGGAATTAATTTATAGAAATTGATTAAGGGACTAGATTGTAGTTAATTAATAAAAACAAGTCCAGGGGGTGCGACCGCTAAAAGGCTCCTTGAGTTTGAAACCCTAACAGCCCTCCAATATGAATAGAGGCCTTAATGTAAACCCTAAGGCATCCTATTCTATACTTTGAGCCGCCAACTTCCCTTCCCTCTCCCATTTCTAGCGAATTTCACATCCCTCTCTAGGGTTTGTGATCTTCTGCCTCCTTCCCAAGTGGAAGTTCTGTCTGTCTGGTTTTCTGGAGAACCTGGGTGTGAATCATTAAAGGGATTCTACTCTGGATCTAGTTCATCCCATGCAAGGTGCTATTAACCAGAAATCAAATAAGGAGATCTTATGAGGTACATTCTGTTTATGTTTAAAGTTGTTATAACTGACCTGAACTGCATGATTCTGAACTCTATTCATGGATATTTATGTGATTTGATCTTGTTAGTCTTTCGCTGCATGTGTTTATGTGTTTATTTGATCGAATCCCAACAGGGGTATTAGAGCCTCTGTTCATATGTTATTTGCTAGAAACTTGAATGTTCATATGCATGCTTGTTAATTTCGAAAATTGTTGGTTTCTTTGTGCCTCCATATAGTTGTCAAAATTTTTAGGGTTTAGGAAGGGTTTCCTTGGTCTTTGCATGCTACCTGATGACTAGGGTTAATCCCTTACTTGCCTTGCAAGTTTCCTAACTTGCTTACTTGCCTTATTTGCTTTATTTCCTTAATATGATTAATTTTATTAGGGATTTATTTATAATTAATTATTAAAGGTGTATTAATTGAATTAATTGATAAATAAAATATTTTAAATTGTTTAAAATACATTTATATATTTTAGAACAATATCTATATATATAAAAGAATTAATTAAAGCAAAAACATTGGTCAAACCATGACTAGGCTCACCAAAAAATCGTTTATGGGTTTAGAAGGAGGATTCTTATGAATCCAAATGAGGTTGGTTTTTAAACGGTATTCATTGTCTACCACCTTCACCACCCAACACTTTTTGCCATGTGGAGTTACCGAAAATGTTTGATAGGGCAATCTTTCTCTAAGTTAAAAGTGTTAACTTAAAGTATTAATACAAAAACCCATTTTCATTATAAATATAATGTGAACCATGTGCTAGCTATGAGAAACGCACATTCTCTTTATGACCTGCTGGTGGAGCTGTGTGGTTAACCGGCACGCCATATAAGGTTATAGTTGAGGGTGATATGACACTCGGTATTCTCAAGCGTATCTTGAGTCGGGCATCACGCGGGTTTTGCATGGTTCACACACCATATGATTCATGATCCACGACATCCCCGTCATGAATTTGAGATGAGCACAAACGAGGTTAGTATGCCATTTATAGTAGTCAATGAATCTCACAGATCTAAGAGTTTCATAGTGAATGAAACTGACAAAGAGTTTTGCCTACCTTAATGACCATTGTAGTGTGATTACGACATCTCTCTTCATATCACAACCGGAAGATTTTGGATCCTAACCTTAGTAAATAAATTGAGTAATTATTTAAGGGATTAAAATTCAAACTAAACCAAACCTTTGTCTTATAGATGTCAAATATAAACAAAAACATTCCTCCTATTCCTCCTCCTCCTCCTCAATCATTGCAATCCCGATCTAGTGAGAACGATAGCCTGACGTTTACTGACATGTCCTTCGAACTCGAGAATTGTTTCAAGAGTGTCGGGTACAAGCAAGGCATGAACGATTTGAGATCGCTAAATCCCTTAGGGCATATAAACTAGAAGAAGGAACGTTTGTGTATATGCGTGTTCATAAGATGAAATCGTACATAGATTGGATAATCTTGGTGTCCGTTTTCCCAAGGAGTTAGCCACGAATGTGTTGCTTAACTCGCTTCTTGGTTCACATCATGAGTTCATTATGAACTATGCTAAGAACCATCTGGATATAACCTTGATTGAGCTGCACGGTTTGCTGAAAATTACCGAGGCTAGTTTAATGCAACATTGTAGCTCATATTCCACCGCTCTTGTCTTGACCATTCATCATGGTGATGCTAAGAAGAAGAAAGTTTCTCATCCCACTAGAAACGGAAAGGCTAAGATAGTCTAACCAAGGCTTTAAGAGAAAAGCTGATTCTGACATAGCACCCACCAGTGACCGAATGAGGCCATGTGTTTTATTGCCAGCGAAAGGGACATTGGAAACATAGTTGCCCAATATGTCTGAAGGATCTGAAGAAGATCCGGGTCAAGGAGTTTGACACCTCATGTATATCTGAACTCCATAGTATATCAACTTCTCATTCTTTAATCCTTGATACAGGATGTGTTCATCACATCTGCGCTGTATGCAGGGACTAAGTGAAAGTAAGAAGTTAAAGCATAGGAGCTTGATCTGATCATGAGATGCAGAAACATTGTTGTTGTTACAAGGATCAGGGATTACAAGCTCATGCTAATTAGTGGTGTTTAATTAGATTATTAGATTTTTGCTGCTCGCCAGAATTGGCACAAAACTTTGTTTCATATATGCATTGCTTAAGGATATTTTGTACTTTTCTTTTGATAATAAAAAATGGTGATTTTTCCTAATAAGCATAGTTGTTTTATTTCAAAAGTTATCTGTACAATGGCATATATGAATGTGTTAGTAGTAGTAATAATATAATCTTAACTGTTGATTCATCTGAAAGTGTGTTGGATAAATCATGTTTGTGGCATTGTCATCGTGTCCATTAAACAAGAATTGCATCCCCAAGCTCCAAGTGGACAAGACTTGGAATCATTTGACTTAGAGTCAGATGATGTATGTGAATCTTGCTTACTTGGAAGATGACAAGGATGTCATTCACATGAAACTGTGAAAGAGGCAGAGGATTTGTTGGAACATGTCGACACAGGTGTTTGTGGAATGTTCAAATCCACCACAAGACATGATGAGTGACACATCGTGACGTTTACTGATGATTTCGGTAAATATAGATATTTTATTTGATTAAACATAAGACAGAAGCTTTGAGGTGTTCAAAGAGTTTCGAAACGAAGTAGAGAATCAACTGGGCTAGAATATTTGAGTATCATATTATACGAACATCTTAAGAACTATGAAAAGGTTTCACATGTAGTCTCCTCCCAGAGCACTGCATCATAGTTGTGTGTCTGAAAGGAGAAATCGAATATTGTTTGAAATGGTTCGATCTATAATGTGTTAAGCTACACTTCCAAATTAGTTTCAAAGGGTTATACCTTAGAAACAGAAACCCGTATCTTAAACCTCGTATCCAACTAAGTAGGTTGCAAAGGCATTCTCTAAAATGTGAATTGGGGTTCATCCCTCACTGGCACATGTAAAATTCTGGGGTTGTGAAATCTTCATTCGTCATGAAGCTCATGACAAGATTAAACCAAAGATCAGAGAAATTTATGAACAATCACACCTAATATAAGATTTGGAAATGAGTTTTGACTGTTTTAAAAACACCTGATATGATATTTGTAAAGTGACCTCATTTAGGGACCAAATTTGCAACAAAAAAGAACAAGTTTTATTGATTGTTTTCTGCAATTTTGGTCTCCATTGTGTGTGTGTGTGTGTTATAACATTGTACTTTGAAGTTTCTATTTCTTTTCTACTTAGGTGAGTTAACTATAACTGAAGAATTCTTCTAAAAAACAGTATGTGTTTTGTGTCTGTCGTGTGAGTGTGTATTCCTAAATGTGACTTTTATAATTGAAATACCTAGAATAGAACATTAGTGTGTGTGTGTGTTTTGTTTTAAGTAAGTCTTAATGTTATGTGTGTTGTGTATTTCTATGCAAAATGTAACTAGTAAGCCTCACACACAAAACACATAAATAACAATATACTTATGTATAACAAAAATCTACTCAGAAGTAGATTGCTATATTTGTGGTTTTGTTTGTCTTTCTGTCAATTATGCATCAAAACTGTAGAAAATTAGTTTATGTGTATATTTTTTTTCTTTCCAATGATCTAAAATGTAATCAGTAACCATCACACATAAAAACACACACATAGCAAAATACTTACGCATAAAAACAATCTACTTATAAGTAGATTGTTATGCTTGTTTTTCTCTGTGTCTTTTTGTAAATTAGACAAGAATCATAAATGTGAACGATAAAAAAGATAAACGACTAAACACGTTAGGTTTTGTAAACCACTCTAAGAAATTCTAACGTGAGTGATCAATAATAAACAATTAAATGTGTGGTTTTTTGTAAACCATATTATTCGGTTGTGATTTTTTTTCAAATAATAACAATAATAATAAGATTAATAAAACTAATAATAATAATAATATAATAATAATAATAGATAGATAGATAAAACAAAATAAGACAATAAAAAGACAAATAAATCAAATCAAAAAAGGTGCATAAAGTAAAAATAACAAGAGAATGATAAATTTTCATATAAAGAATGGGGGAGGGGTGCATGAAGTAATTAAAAAGAACAATAATCATAAAATTTCTTATCAAATGGGGTGTATGAAGTGATTTAAAAAACGATGCATATAGCAACACTCTAATATATCTTTGGTAAAGGTAAATCCAATAACCCTATCTAAGTTTATGTTGAAACAACGATCTACAAAAAATCTAGATTTTGTTTTATCAAATATTACATATAGAAAATTATTTCAAGTAATATATAATTCAAAACGATAATCACATAAGTCAGTTAAGGATTTGGCTTTCGTGAAAAAAGGAAAGATCGCGATGGAATTTAGAGTTAGGCATGCATTCCAAATCCTCTTTACTATTACTATAAATACACCCTTAAACCCTTTTTCTCGTATGAATTCCATCTTCTCCATAAACAAACCCTGCAACAATCACCTGAGAGTTACTAAACCAGTAACCATGTCATCGAACACCATCCTTACCCTGATGTCAAAGGACAAGGACCACTTCACCATCGAAAAGGAGCTTGCAATTAAGTCTATAACCATAAAAAACATGCTGGATGAAGGATGGTTATCGCCTGTGATCCCTCTCCCCAACGTTGCTTCTAAAACCTTAGCCCTAGTGGTTGAATTCCTCAATAAGCAGGCGGTTGAACAAGATCTGAAAAAATTTGTTGACGATCAACATATTTCAACGCTACTGGATCTCACGCTTGCTGCTAACTATCTTGACATCAAAGAGATGTTGGATGTTGTTTGTCAGAAAATAGCGGACACGATTAAGGACAAGACGGTGGAGGAGGTTCGAGAGATTTTCCATGTTACAAATGATTTTACACCCGAGGAAGAAGCAGCCGTTCGTGCTGAGTTTGATTGGGCTTACGAATAATAGGTTCTTCATATTGATTTCCGTTAAGGTTTAAATGAAACTTTGATTCAAATTTTTAGTGTTGATAACAGTTCTTGATATCTTTTCTTGTAATGCGTATTTTGTGGTTGAAACTGCCTTTTCTACATTTATATCCCGTCGTTAGTATTATGATTGATGATCCTAGTATGAAGATCATGAGATATATTACTAGATTATTGATTCAGAAAAAAATGTAAAAAATATATTGCGAAAACTAAATTTGCCGATTTCCATGGTAACTGCAACGAGATCATAGAGATCCTAATATATTCAAACGATAAACATAACCGATGATAAATGTGCAAATAGTCATAAAATTAATACGGCGAAGAGGTCTTTCCGATTTTTGAGCAACCATATTTGCAAAGCTGTTTCTGAGCAAGCCAAACTAGCAGCCCGTAGGTAGGCCCAGTTTAGTTTCATCCCTATTGCATACTACAACCCCCAAGCCACCATGTCATATCAGAATTTAGAAACAATTAGTTCAAATCCGTGTGTATGAATGTTAATGTGAAACTTTAATATAATTTTCGGTCCTTTATCATAATTATAGACTACAAATCTCTACATCTTTTACAATTAGTTGGTATCTATTCTTGATCTCAAAATCACTTTAATCAAACTTATCTCACTGCTTCAATTGTCAACTAAACGATGAATCAACCATTTCAAAAACTTAAGGAGAGGTATCAAAAGACTTGTCTAGGATCGAGACACTTAGCATACGAACACGTAACCCACACACTCAGCTTACAAATTAAGAACACAAGAATTGAACATGGTTCGGTCCAAAACTGACCTACGTCCACGGTGGGTAACTAGGAGTTTTATATTCAACTACATTGTTGTGGTGTGGTACATAAATCTCTTCAACTGAAACTCTATTTATACATATGAGAAGGTATTGTGAAATGTGAAATCAAACTTAACCAACCTTGGACTCACCAACCTTGGACTCACCAACCATTGACTTCACCAACTTCACATTCACCAACTTTGACAAACCACAAGAGTGGCTTCACACTCAACAATCTCCCACTTGAAGCCACGGAACAATCTTCACCTGTGCTTCAACTGTGCATCTGTATTTCCGTAAACTCCTTCTTAGTTACCCCGGCCTTCTCATCATTTAACCTGAAAGGCCCGTTAAAACTCCCATGAGTTTCAACATGTTCGTCATGACTTAAACTGCCCTTGACCCGTTCTCTGTCCCTATCGGCTCCCACTGAAAACGAACTACCGAATCCTGGAACAATATGAGAACAAACAACAACACTCTTCATATTTAGCAAGTTATCAAAATCGGAGAGACTTTTACAGCTGAAAACTGGTTCTAAATCCACTATCGTCCTGGACCTATGATTGAAACACGACCTATGCTCCCACTGTTGCAAAACCCTACAACTGAAACAATACTCTGTGCTCTTATTGCCACAATATCCTTCGACTGATTTTTCTGAACCTTTCCATGCTCGTTCAACCTGAATCTTCCTTGTAGCTCTAGGCTTCCTACTTGCAAAAGGTCACCCTCTTCTGCCCATGAGATTCTGTGAACCGGACTTTGTTTGTCTTCTGAACTGGGACGGTCACTCCCTCAGACGGTAATCCGACCATATACAGCGAACATTCATCGTTCACAAGTCTTACCTTTCCAAAGTCTCCAACTTTCAGATTCTGCAGTGCTTCACTGCTGTGGGTAGCGTGAAATGAAGCACCAGAATTCTTGACCCAAGAGTCTTCACTGCCTTCCACTGAGTCCCAATGCATCAAACCCAGACACATTCTCAGAAGCAGAATTTCCTCTATTTGGACATCGACTCTAAAGAATGTCCACACCTCAACGTCATGAATAACACCGAACTTTCTGATCCCGTGATTACACCTAAGTCTGCTGACTTTGTAATCACTACTGGATCTACCGAAAACGGATTTTCTCTTAATTACTTGATCTGTTCATCCCATGATCTGTTCTTGAACCCCTGAAACTCTGATCATCGTTGGATTTGTCTGAACGTCTGATCTTCTGTAATTCTCTAATTTTCTCCCTTTACCAATACCACATCTTGAATTTTCTGACACATAATGCCTCAATTTGCATCTTCCACCAACTTTTCAATCTTCACTAAATGAAGCCTTGTCTGAACTTAACGACTGTTCTTCTGAACTCTGTTAAATAATCAACCTATTTAAACTACAGCGGAATACCGAACTGAGAATCAGAAACTGAAAATTTAAACTGAATCGATAAAACCCGACAAACGCTGTTGGCACTTGTTTTCGATTTCTTTAAATTTCTTCTGAGTTCAACTGTTCTTCACCAATTAAATAGAATTTTGATTCAACTGTTCTTGGCTCGTTATTTGCAAAATATAATCCCCACCCAAATTATTTTCTGGCTAAACTGCCCAAAACAAATGTTTGAGTGACTGTTTTGCGACTTTGACAAAGTTGAGGGACCAAACGGCAATTTTCCTGAAAGTTCAGGGGCCTGTTTTGCAAATTCTGAAACTTCAGGGACCTGTTTTGCAAATTCTAAAACTTCAGGACCTGTTTTGCAATTTTCTGAAAATCTGCTACAGTACTGCTACAGGAACAGCTACAGTGAACTGCTACAGTGTCGTCTTCTCCGGCGGACTCCGGCGCTACAGTGTCGTCTTCTCCGGTGAACTGCTACAGTGTCGTCTTCTCCGGCGGACTCCTGCGCTACAGTGTCGTCTTCTCCGGTGAAATGGTTTTTCCGGCCAACTTTCCGGCGAGTTTTGACCAACTTTGACCGGTGATTTGGAGGTCTTCCGACGCTTAAAAAATTCGAAAAAATATATTTTCGGAATCTGCGAAACCAGACCTTTCCAACGGCGTAAACCAAAATCGTTTTTGAGAAAAAAAATTTCGACCAAAAACAGAAAATCACCCTCTGGAGCTATAACAAGGCTCTGATACCACTTGTTAGGATCGAGACACTTA
>CM042015.1:18466303-18481303 GCA_023525715.1 Cichorium intybus | reverse complement strand
TGAACTAAATTTTGTACATTCTAAAAAGAATGTGTTTTAAATGAGTGGTCCAGATTGAGTTTCAAGGTTACACAATACTTGTATGGATATATTTGATCCTAGCCCTATATATATATATATATATATATATATATATATATATATATATATATATATATATATATATATATATATATATATATATATATATATATATATATATATATTATATATATATATGTGTGTGTGTATTATGCATGTATGTATGTATGTATGTATGTATGTATAATGTATGTGTGTGTATGTGTGTATATATATATATATATATATATATATATATATATATATATATATATATATATATATATATACACACACACACACATACATTATACATACATACATTCATATATAACACATATATACATGCATATATGCATGCATGTATACATACATACATGCATACATACATACATATATACATGCATGTATGCATGCATATATGTTTGCATACATACATACATACATGCATAAATCATATATATAAATATATATATATATATATATATATATATATATATATATATATATATATATATATATATATATATATATATATATATATATATATATATATATATATATATATATATATAGGGTTAGGATTCGGTAGGAACCGCGAGAACTTTTCTCGTTCAATCATTCTCCTAAGGGCAATAACGTCAAACTTCTTCCTTCGACGTGACGCAATCACGAGCGACGCACGTCCACGGAACGAAATACGGACTCGATGGTACGATCATATGTTACGCATGTTCGTCCAACGTGATTTAAGTGGGTTTTTTTCTCATTTTTTTCTTTTTCGTTTTTTTTTTATTTTTTATTTTTTATTTGTTTTTTTTCCAACATTTTTTTTGTTTTCGATTATACTCGGTTTTTAGATTTTATTTTTTTATTTTTTTTATTTTTTTTTGAATGCTACAATACTCGATTTTTAATTTTTTATGTTTTTTTTCATTTTTGATGTATGTTTTTTAATTTTTAATATTTTTAATCTTAATTTTAACGTTCTTTTTTTCGTATTTTTAATCTAATCATTTTGGATCATGATATTTTTAAGCATAACGTTTTGGATCATAATATTTTGGATCATAGTTTTTTTGTATCTTGGATCATAAGTTTTGAATCATTTTGTCGTTATATGTTTTTTTAAATCGTTTTGGATCATAACGACTTTTGGATCTTGAATCATAATGAATATTGCATCTTGGAGCATAAGTTTTGAATCATAAAACATATTTTGGTTTTAATATTTTTGGAACATATGTATTTTTCCTATTTTGATGAGTTTTTTACTTAAAATATAAAAATGAACACGAAAAAAACCTTTTTTTCAAATTTTTTTTGCAAACTTACTAATATAATATCTACAATGATACATTAAATTTTCATAATTTTTGGAATTCTTTTTTAATTTTTTATTTTTTATAATAATAATAAATAAAAAATTCAAGTTTTCATGATTACGCTTGTTTTTGTAGAGAATTAAATTTTAAAAACTTTGGTTTTTTTATAATTTTTTTTACAAAGAAAAAAAGTTTTGGCCGAAAAACTAAGCGGGGGAATAAAATTAACCTAGCAAACCATATAGCAACAACTGTCGCAATCTGGTGGGGGGTCTCGTTACAATTACCATATTACCCTTATTAATTTGTATTATCCACCCAATAGTTTTGATTTTTATACAAGTAGCCCCCCAAGCTTTTAAGATGTGACATTTTTTTCACATTGAATCTTATCCACCCATTTTTCATGATTAAATGTCTAGATTTGTTCTTACGGTTCTTACCGGATTTTTGGTTCCTACACGATCCTCCTTATATATATATATATATATATATATATATATATATATATGTGTGTGTGTGTGTGTGTGTGTGTGTGTGTGTGTGTGTGTGTGTGTTTGTGTGTGTGTGTATGTGTATGTGTATGTGTATATGTATAAATGTACGTATGTATTTATATACGTGTACGTACGTAGGTACATATTTATATATGTATGTATGTATGTATGTATGTATGTATGTACGCATGTATGTATGTATGTACGTTCATATGTATGTATGTATGTATGTATGCATGTATTTATGTACGTACATATTTGCGTATGTATGTATGTACGTATGAACTTTTTGTCTACACATTATATTTCAGGGAAAACACACCCAAATTTTTTTATAAAGCATCTAAAAGAATAAAAAATATTAAAACGAGCTACTTTTTATGTGTATATACATAATCACATGTTTATATGCATATTTTCATATGCACCAACAGTTTTTTTATTGACTTTTCCTTAACAAAATCTTTTACTCACTACTACATCTTTATATTATATATAGGGTTAGGATCTAATAGGAACCCAAAATCTGGTAGGAACCGCGAGGACTATTCTCGTCCAATCATTCTCATAAGGGCAATAACGTCAAAACGTCTTCCTTCGACGTGACGCAATCACGTGCGACGCACGTCCACGGAACGAAATACGAACTCGAGTATTTAAGTGGGTTTTTTTTCAACGTGATTTAAGTGGGTTTTTTTCTCGTTTTTTTTATTTTATTTTCTTATTTTTTTATTTATTATTTTTTTATTTTCGATTATACTCGGTTTTTAGATTTTTATTTTTTTTATTTTTTTATTTTTTTTTAATTTTTTTTTGTTTTTTTTTGTTTTTTTTTCATTTTTATGTATATTTTTTCATTTTTAATATTTTTTAATCTTAATTTTAACGTTTTTTTTTGTATCTTTAATCTAATCATTTTGGATCATGATATTTTTAATCATAATGTTCTGGATCATGTATTTTTGGATCATAGTTTTTCTGCATCTTGAATCATAAGTTTTGAATTATTTTGTCGTTATATGTTTTTTTAACTCGTTTTGGATCATAACGACTTTTGAATCTTGAATCATAACGAATATTACATCTTTGATCATAAGTTTGAATCATAAAACATATTTTGGTTTTTAATATTTTTGGATCATATGTATTTTTTTGCTATTTTGATGTGTTTTTTACTTAAAATATAAAAATGAACACGAAAAAAAAATCTTTTTTCTTAAATTTTTTTTGCAAACTTACTAATATAATATCTATAATTATCCATTAAATTTTCATAATTTTTGGAATTTTTTTAATTTTTGATTTTTTATAATAATAAAAAATAAAAAAAATATTTTTTTCAAATTTTCATGATTGTGCTTGTTTTGTAGAGAATTAAATTTTAAGAACTTTGGTTTTTTTAGAATTTATTTTATAAAGAAAAAAAAAAGTTATGGCCCAAAAAACTAAGCGGTGGGAATAAAAAAACCCAGCAAACCATGTAGCGACAAGTGTCGCAATCTGGTGGGGGGTCTCGTTGCAATTACCATATTACCCTTATTAATTTGTATTATCCACCCAATAGTTTTGATTTTTATACAAGTAACCCCCAAGCTTTTAAGATGTGACATTTTATTCACACTGAATCTTATCCACCCATTTTTCATGATTAAAGGTCCAGCTTTGTCCTTACAGTTTTTACCGGATTTTGTGTTCCTACACGATCCTCCTTATATATATATATATATATATATATATATATATATATATATATATATATATATATATATATATATATATATATATATATATATATATATATATATATATATATATATATATGGGTGGGATCAACATAGAACCATCTTCTTGACCATTAGATAAAATTAGGATGATAAGGGTATGATGGTAATGTAACATCCTTAATTTAGGGTAAAAAGTTTAATAAAATAAAATTTAATAACTATAATAATTAATAAAAAAATAACAATATGAGACTTTACAATTTAGTAGATATATTTGATCTAGAGTAAATAATGTGGGTAAAAATGGAAATTACCATGGGGAGTTCTAGAAGGAGGACTTTTATGCAAACTAGAACTTTAGTAGTGGTGGTTGACAACGCCTAGTTATATCAAATATTTTAGTCGTTGTTGAGCCTTATTCTTAGGGGAATTATATCATATATATCGTAGTATTCTCACTTTTCGTGCCAGCACTTGTTTGGAAATAAATAATGAAAACAGGGACCAAAAGCGTGCAATTTGGAAGAAGTTTGAAGATCAAGGCAAAATCAGGCAAAGACGTACGCGTGCCGCGGAATTCACAAACGCGCGACGCGGAGATGAGACGGTGGAAAGAATTTAAATTCCGGTAAAACGGGGATCAACCCGCACGCGCGCCACGGGATCCACTTATGCGCGACGCGGCTTCGAGATTTTTGCAACTATAAATAGAGGCTCTTAGGTCGAAAAAACTAGCGAAGACATGGTGTGAAATCGACCCCCAAGGCTCTTTGACTCCGAGATTTAGCTTCAGCAACCATCTTTTGGTATTTTTATGTTTTTATCTTTAATTTTCAATTAGTTAAATAGTTAGTGATAGTTGGCTAGTGTCTTTAGGAGTGACAACCATTGACATTGAGTCTTTAGTTCTGTTTTTGATAGTTTGGTTACTGTTTTGAACCTGTTGGATCTGATTTGGTTAATGATAATCATTCGTTTTATGTTAATTGCTTTGTTTTTCGGTGTTTATGCTTGTGAATGAATTTTTGAGTGATTGGATTGTGTTTGATGTTTGGATTGCCTTTGATTGCTTCTGAATTAGAGATGTACTTCTGATTTCAGTAGGTAACAAGGTTTAGTTAGTGGATTTTAGTTGAGTGAATGCTTGCTTGGAATTGTTTTTGGTTTATGATATTTGGGATTGTTTGGGAAAAGTTAAGAACTAGGTCCTCTGACTGTAGCGTGACACTGCAGTTGGTAATCTGTCACCTGTCTCGACCACGTAACTCTTGTGGATCGACCCTGACTTCCACTGTGCTAAGTGTGTGTTAGGTATTTTCTTATTTTTGACCGCATGACGACCGATGCGATGTCAAATTTTGGCGCCGTTGCCGGGGAGTTGTGAGCTTGAGAATAGGTGATCTGTAGGACTTAGTTTCTGATTTCTGATGTTTGATTTTAGTTTTTTGGTTTTTGGTATGTGTACGTCTTCATAATGGGCGATTACATGTACCCGGATCAATATTATGAGTATTATGAAAATCCGGCCGACATCCATTACGAGGATGATTACTATAATGGATCATTCGATGACAATGGATGGCGGACCGAGGAGTCATCTCAGCCTGAAAATCCTGCAATTTGGGCCCGACTTTGGGTACTCATGTATAACACCTACCAAGTGCAGAAGGACCAGGCTGATGCTCTTGAAAAATTGCAAGTTTCATTAGATCAGTTAGAGGAAAGTTGGAAATGTTCACCACCTTCGCCATAACCTGAGGCGAGTAATTTTTATACCAATGATATGGTGTGTGAACCTGCATCACCTGAATATGTGATGGAAGGGCATGCACCTTGGGAAAGTCAAGAGACCACTGAGATGGTCGAAACGGTTGTTGAGGAAGAGGTTGTAGGTGACAATGCTATCTCTGACTCAGCAACCTTTGAAGCTTTTGATGTTTTTGAAAGTATTAGTAATGTTGATCAGGTGTTGAGTGAATCCATACCATCACCAGACAATTTGGTTAAGGAGGATGTTGTGGAGGAGGCTGTAAGTGACAGTACAGACCCCAGCCCAACGACTCCCGAAATTGTTGAATTTGTTGATACTATTGGGGAAGGGAGTGTAGATGACAATACTCCCCCCGAACCTATAATTTTTGAAAATTTTGAGCATTTTGAAAGTAAGGATCTGGTGATGGGTGACTTTATACCACCACCAGATGAAATCAGTCGCTCACTCTTGGTACCGATCCACCTGTTGGACGATGACCAATATGATGATGCCGACGAGTTGGTTTTTGAAAACAATAAACATGATTTTATCGCCACTCATGATCCATTCATGAATGGAAAATTAGATGTAATCAATACCATCGATGAGGACATATGGAAGCATCCTGATATGTTGCCTTTCGATCCCATTCGATTGGAAAAAATTTATGGGTACTGCAAGCCAAAATTGCAAACTAAAGACAACACACAATATGTGAGCAACAAACGAGGTGCAAAACAATTACTGGGAGCGGCACTGGGCGCGTTCCACATCAAACATGTGATCTTGAAGAGATATAGAAGGAAGGATCGAGCTTGGAGGTTCAAAGCTACCTCCAAGCATTCGCGGGAAGCAATCAGAAGATGACAACCGGGCAGTAGCAGGAGAACCGACAAGCCATTCGACCCAGGGAAGTTTGAGGAGCAGTGGGTCAACAAAGGGACGGTGGTGACTGAAATGCAGCAGCAACACATGGCATACGATCCACCTTAGCTGTAGAAGGAACAACACGTCTGGCTGAAGACGTTAAACTTAGCGCTTGTTGGGAGGCAACCCATCTTTTCATAGGTTAGGTACTGTATTCTTATGTATTCTTAGGAGTAACTAGGGAAATTATATCATCGTCATTTGCAGGTATTATTGGTCCAAGGCAAGTGTGGGGTTGTTTTGAAGAATTTGAATTTTTGATGACCACGCCGTGGTCAGGCAAATTGCGCGTCGTGGGTTCGTAAACCATTCCGATGCACAGGGGTTGATTTGGGGGTACGCGCGCCGCGGTTCGCTCATATCCGCGCCGCGGGAATCGATCGGTCGGTTTTCTTCGATAATAAGGTAAGCCGCGACACTATTCACACACACCATGCCGCAGAGCTCTGATCATCGAAAATTTCTCGTGCTTTTTTTCTTGCTCATTTCATTCTCGCCACCAAGGTACGTCATTCTAGCTAGCTTTTACTTGTTAAAACTAGTGATTAGGCAGTTGATTTGGTTGATTTCTCCAATAACTCAAAAACTTAGAAATCGCCAATGCTGACTCGTAGGGTGTTTATTTTGCCAAATAATGACCCTAGATGAGTTAGTCGGTACTTAGGCTACCTTGTAGTGTAGTTGGATTGAGTTTAAATAGGTTAAAACGCGATTTTGGGTTTGGAATTCGCAACAGCCGCTCGCCGCGCTGCGCCGCGGTGCGGTGGGGAAGAAAGGGACTAAAATTGAAAAATTTTTGTGGCTATTTTCTTTTGTGCAGATGTCGTTCAAACTAGACCACCAATTTCTCCAGTATCCTGAGGGATTGGATAGCTCTGTGGAGTTTGCCAGCAGGAGGGATGCACTCGTAGGTCACCGGGTTCTTGAGGCGACGATCATTGACCGGGACATCTTCAGAGACGCGAGGCTTTGGGGAGAGATCGAGCCATTCCTCCACCGCACATGGACCCACGGGGATGCTTCATTCACGTGTCGAGGCTGGGATAGGCTTATGGCCAACCAGGACGACACAGTATACACCGAGCTTCTTTTGGAGTTCCTATCTACTGTTCGTTTTGAACCAGGGTCGACAAAGGCCCGTTCCAGGATGGTACAATTTAGATTGGGGGAGTGCACAGGGAGTGCAATCTCCGGGAGTTTGGGAGGCGCACCGGCATCTATATAGAGGCGGACCTCCAGCACTGCCATTTCATGCAGTTTCTTCTGGCATGCACTCAGGGGCAGCCCGACAGGGCTGCCAATGCAGAGGTTTGGGCATCGTTGTCCAACGTGTTCTATGAGGCGGGGTCATCCAGGGAGAGCCATCTCCGTGATGCGCTTCACCGACTCATGCACTACATCGTCTCGACCTCCATCATGCACAGGGAGGGGGCGAGAAGGTGTCTGGCGAGGACATGACGTATCTCTGGGTCCTCATTGACCCCTCCAGGTTCCTTCACCTCCCGTTCGCTCTAGCCGTCTCCCTATCCACCCGTGCGACGGGTGCATCATCCAACAGTCCTCTGGCCTACGGGCATTACATCACCCGGCTGGCCCGCTCGTACCGGATCCTTACTGCCCCCGTCGTGGCATCCTTGACTGCTTTACCTCCAGCTCGTACTACGGCGCGAGCCTTGGAGAACATGGGCCTTATCGAGCAGCGCCCGGGTCAGTACGTGAGGGTGGCGACTGAGGCACCCCAGGACCCCCGACCAGCTTACGTTCAGCCAGGTAGGAGACGTCGGAGACCAGCAGCACCGGTGGAGCCAGAGCCACAGCAGGATGAGGCGACAGAGCTGAGGCGATTGCAGGATCGGGTCGCTAGGATTGAGGACCAGTTGGAGTGGATCAGGGAGGTACTTTTGGATATGGCTACCCAGCAGGGACGACGCTCCCGACCATTCCCAGCCCGAGCCCACGATCATGAGGCAGGATCTTCCAGGCCACCAGGCGACGATTGATGTATTTTTTCTTATTTTTTTCTTCTTTTGGATATTTGTACTGTACTTATGACACTACTATCTTTTCTTTGTTTATATTTTATTTGTTTGTTTGCGTTTAATCTTTTTTATGAGTCATGCATGTGATACCAAAACTGGGGGGAGTTGTTTCAAACAAGTGTGGGGTCACCGTGCCCCCTCCACTTGCTTTGACAACTGGCGTGTTCACTGTTGCGCTACAACTCCAAGAATGCTAAATTGAGGACCTTTTTGTTCGTATTTGTACCTGTGACACCGAGCACCAATCAAGTGATCTACCGTCCAAAGGGGTAACTCTTTCTCCCTTGTTCTAAATAATTTTTGTACAACGGGAACGTTGTACGGTTTTAAGTGTGGGGTGTGGACGGTCGAAAGAGTAGTTTTTGAAATTTTTGCGGAAATGGCTAATTTTCAAAAATTTTAGCAACTTTTTCAAAAAATTTTATTAGATTGTAATTTTGAAGCAGATACTTTGTGATTGTTTATAGCATTAGTATTTTTCGAGAAATACCATTTAGTTGTGATCATGCTATTAGTTTAGTCAAATAAGTTGAGTTTTAGGAGTTAGACGATTGGGATATTTTAGGTTTGGAATTTAGGAGGGAATCGTCAATCTGTGACCTTTGTTGTTCGAGTCGGTAAGTCTAAAATGGGAGGGGTTATGCACCTTGCCACCTAAGATCATCTGGTCTGGGATGGTATTTCTGAAAGCTCGTTACACGGACAACATCGAAAGTCATTGACAATTCCTTAATGGCCTTTAGAATCTGAATGAGTATGTACACTTCATTGTGGACAGAAAATTTGTAATCAAGGGTTCTCTAGAAAGCCATGAATTCCAAAGAACATTCTGATTATGTTTTCACGAACTATTTCACTCTAACTCCTAAGGTAATAAGCTTTCAAACTAAACATGGTCAAAAATTGTTTGAGTCTTAGTTAAAATTTATTAAAAACTCTCTTGCTTGGTGACAAGCAAGGCACAAGTGTGGGGTGTTTGACAACGCCTAGTAATATCAAATATTTTAGTCATTGTTGAGCCCTATTCCTAGTGGAATTATATCATATATATCATGGTATTCTCACTTTTCGTGCCAGCACTTGTATGGAAAGAAATAATGAAAACAGGGACCAAAAGCGTGCAATTTGGAAGAAGTTTGAAGATCAAGGCAAAATCAGGCAAAGACGTACGCGCGCCGCGGAATTCACAAACGCGCGATGCGGAGATGAGGCGGTGGAAAGAATTTAAATTCCGGTAAAACGGGGATAAACCAGCACGCGCGCTGCGGGATCCACTTATGCGCGGTGCGGCTTCGAGATTTTTGCAACTATAAATAGAGGCTCTTAGGTCGAAAAAACTAGCGAAGACCTGGTGTGAAATCGACCCCCAAGGCTCTTTGACTCCGAGATTTAGCTTCAACAACCATCTTTTGGTATTTTTATGTTTTTATCTTTAATTTTCAATTAGTTAAATAGTTAGTGATAGTTGGCTAGTGTCTTTGGGAGTGACAACCATTGACATTGAGTCTTTAGTTCTGTTTTTGATAGTTTGGTTACTGTTTTGGACCTGTTGGATCTGATTTGGTTAATGATAATCATTCAGTTTATGTTAATTGCTTTGTTTTTCGGTGTTTATGCTTGTGAATGAATTTTTGAGTGATTGGATTGTGTTTGATGTTTGGATTGCCTTTGATTGCTTCTGAATTGGAGATGTACTTCTGATTTCAGTAGGTAACAAGGTTTAGTTAGTGGATTTTAGTTGAGTGACTGCTTGATTGGAATTGTTTTTGGTTTATGATTTTTGGGATTGTTTGGGAAAAGTTAGGAACTAGGTCCTCTGACTGTAGCGTGACACTGCAGTTGGTAATCTGTCACCTGTCTCGACCACGTAACTCCTGTGGATCGACCCTGACTTCCACTGTGCTAAGTGTGTGTGTTAGTTATTTTCTTATTTTTGACCGCATAACGACCGCTGCGATGTCAGTGGGGAAGGACCTTATAACAATTATGAAAGAGTTAGTTGTGCTGGAGGGACTATTTTGCAAATATGGGAAACTTGAGGTTTTAGTTGGGGGGAAACCCCATTATCCTCTCATATCATGATTTTGGGAAGGAGAAGAAGAGGAAGTCGATTTCAAGGGGAATTCAAGAGGTGAAACTCAATTTCTGCAATATCTAAGTAGTTGCGTCAATTCCTTGAAGATCTAACGTAAGAAATATAGTGTTCTTGTTGGAAACCCACATTTGGGGAAGAAATGGGTATGAATTCGAGTTCTACGTTGGGGGAGATGAAATATATGATCCCAATGGTGTATCTCACGAATTTTAGTAGTTATCATTCCATATTATGATTATTGAATACTTGGAGAACCATTGTGGATGATAGTTGATTCATATGAACCCTAACTTTTGGGGAAAACCCATCTATGGGTGAATCCTTGGTGTTTGAGTCAACTCTTATCCTCCAATATGTTTCTATGATGAGTTGAGTGATTCCTAATAATTCCAAGCCTTTGGAAGATGGAATTCCCTTTGTTATTTACCAAGTGAAAGAATGGAATTGGGTATTCCATGTTTGAAGGCTATGGAGTAATATTTTGATCACAACTTTGAATTGATTCATTTGGGATGATATTGGGTGGTTAAATTGAGGATAATTATGTACAAAATGTGTTTGAATCAAGTCCTTTTGATGTTTATGAGTTAGGGGAAGTGTTAGAACTTGAATTAGGTCAAAAGGGAGTGAAAAGGACCAAAAGCAAAGCTACAGCAGGTCGTACACGACCCGTGTCAGGGGTCTGTGCTTACTACTTGGTCTTTCACGACCCGTGTCAGAGGACACGACCCGTGTCACGTGGTCAGTCTAGATTTTTGGGTTTTGAGCTTTATGGTTTGGGCTTTGGGTTCTAAGGCTCAAGCCCACTTCTAGGCAAAGTTTAACCAATATTTTACCTTTAATTAGTGAGGTTAAACTAGTCTTAGAGTAATGAGTAATGTTGGATATTCTTTCTTGTAGGAAAGGAGTGACTGGAGTTGAAGTGAAGAAGTAGCATTCAACCTAGTAGTGTGAGAAGGTGAGTTACCGGGAGTACACATCCCTCTTTTATCTTTTGCGTGTGTTATCTCCTATTTTCATGCATACTTTTTATGTGATACTTGATGTATGAATTTTACGTGTGCATTGCATGAAAAGAGTCATTTCCAAGATGTTTTCAAATAAAAAGTTTTAATGTCGTTTTGAAAGATGTTTTGAGCATTCCTTTGTGCATTGCATTGCATATAGGATGGGATTGACCGTGAGACTCTTTGAGATGACTTGAGATGTTTTGGGCTGGATAGCCACCTTTATGATGTTATACCCATGTAGAGGGCCCTTTGGGCTGGATAGCCACCCTCAACGATGTCTTGGGATTGTTTCTGCCTATAGGAAACCGCATGAGGGAGTTGCTAACCCTCATGAGGCTAGTATGATGGCCACTAGTCTTAGTTTAGCCTACATAGGGATCGAGTAGCATGCTTTGTGTGTATTATTTGTGAGCTTGGGTAGGTGCCATTAAGTGAAATGGACTTTTATGAGATGGACATGGGTTGGGATAGTTGCATTGCATTTGCATATCATAACTATCCATTCTGATTAAAACTTTATGATGTTTTAAGTAAATTTCAAAGTGTGTGAAAAACTATTTTTTGAGGTTCTCTTGAGTGTTAATATTATTCTTTACACTCACAATGAGGTAACCTCGGGTAACTCACTAGGCATTCTCAATTATCTAATCATTTTGATGTGTACTCAGGTTGAAGCTAGGAAGTTGGAACGAAGCGAGGATATTTAGAAGACCACGAGATGTGTGGCCATTTAAACCGTGTCTTGTTACTTGAATTTTGATACCTCCTCTCTATACGTTATTAAAACTGAATTTTAATGTTTTGGGACCTAATTTCCGCGATGATGAAACCTAAACTTTAAAGTAATGGTATTAATTTGGTGAAGTAATGTTTAATTATTATTGCCTAGCGAGGGGTGTCACAGTAAATTACACTTATATGTTCATTGATAAACATATATGTATGTTCATTGATGAACATACGTATATGTTCATTTATGAACATATATGTATGTTCATCAATGAACGTTTTGTTCAAAATCCCAGAAAATAGTCTTATTCAGAAATTGGTCATGTTTATAAGTGAACATTGCAGAATATTGTTCATGTTCATACATGTTCAGTACTAAACATGTATGAATCTTCATATATCAAACACAAAAACGCAAGTGTTCGTTAGTGAACATGGATTAACATGTATACATTTATAACTCAAATGTTCATTATTGAACATTTGTCTCGATTCATCTGCCTCTGTTCCTCTGCATCGATCCATGTATCTCGATCTCTCTCTCTATCTTTCTCTCTTTCCTTCTCGATCTCGACTGTTCAGTAGTGAACATGAATGAACATTTATAAAAACTAATAAATTACAGTCATGTTCATACATGTTCATAATTGAACCTCAAATGTTCATTACTAAACATAGATGAACATCAATTTTTCTCCGTCTCTCTGTCCCTCTACATCAATCCATATGTCTCGATCTCTCTCTCTTTCTCTTCCTTGATCCCTCTGTCTCGATCTCTATCTCGTTCTCAGTCTCGAGCAGGTGCAGGTGGAGGTGATTTTTATCTCGTTCTCAATCTCGACTATAGCAGGTGGAGGTGATTTTTATCTCGATTTCTGGAATCAAATTGATTTTTGGAATCTCCTTCACCTAAGTCGATCAATCTAGGCAAAAGAGATACAACCAAAATCGATTTCTGGAATCAATTCGAAGTTGTCACAAGTATAGATGACAGAAATCCTTTTGATAACGAGAGTCGATGCGATATGGCCGGATTTTTTCAATAGGATCGAATATATGATGAATTGGAACGAATATACGATAATATGGGATTAGATATCAGGTTCAATGATTTACTCTGTTGATTTCAATTAGAATAGTAACTGAAATAAATAGATTATTATGAAATTCCATTTCTACCCCTCCAGCTTTATTTTAGAAATTAAATTAAACCAAAATTTATCTTTTAATCACATCCATTAATTCTATGATCCAATGGCTTAGAACAGGGTTCTATGGTTCTATGACTAAAACTGGGCTCTATGTTGATCCTTTCCCTATATATATATATATATATATATATATATATATATATATATATATATATATATATAGAATCAGGATCAATTGAGGCTAAAGAAAAGGTTGAGACCGCGAGGCCAGATCTGGACCATCTAAATTCTTAGATCTAGGGCTACTATTAAAAAGGCATTTTGTAATTATTAAAACATTTAAAATAATTTAATTAGAATTAAATATTACATAAGGGTATTAGAGTAATTTTATGTTATTCTAATTTTATCAGCTCCTAAATTTTCTCCCCTCTCTCTCCTTTTATCTCTCTTGCCGTCTCTTCTTATCGTAGGAGACCACAAACCCTAATTATGCTTCATCGTCTTCTTGTCGTTTCTTTGATTGCATCTGTGTGTCGCCTCCTTCCATCCTTCTCGATTCCTTAATTATAAATCTCCAAACTGTTAAATTTGCAGTATTCATTCCCTCCATCTTGTGTTGGGGAAGTCGGACGAATTGGTGCACCAAGTAGAAGGGAAATCGGTCACGGTACCCTTGCAGAAAGAGCCCTTGAACCTATTTTGCCTTCTGAAAATGATTTCCCGTATATAATACGTGTCGAGAGTACCTTAACAGAGAGTAATGGATCATCGAGAGTACAACAAAGGAGTTTGGGTGGGATGGGACCCCACTTATTTTATCTGACATCACTGGCTTTGAAGATGCTTTTGGAGATATAGACTTTAAGGTAATGTTTTTTTTAATAATAAAATAAAGGATAGAGTTCATGTAGTTTTACTGATTGCAGGTTGCTGGAAATGATGATGGAGTAACTGCTTTTCAAATGGATATAAAGGTAGGAGGGATCACTTTGTCAACAATGAAGCAAGCTTTAATGTAAGCAAAGGTAGGGCGAAAACGTATTCTTGGTAAATATATAAAAAATCCATATTAGATAATGATTATAATCTAAAATTAGCTAATGATTATAATCTAAAAACGTATTCTTGGCATTTTTCAAAAAAAAAAAACATCCATATCTAATGATTATAATCTAAAACCGTATTCTTGGTAAATTATGAAATTTCCCTGAAAATTACATAATCATTATAATCTAAAATTTTCTAAACAATTTTGGTGGATACATATGAAAATTATCATCATAACTTGTAAAAGAACCTATATTCTTGGAAATAGAAATTTAGCATAACGGTATAGTGTTAGAGGTCCTTCCAAAATATATGCATCATTCGTAATAATTGATGATTAATACTTTGTTATTCATTGATGATTAACACATGTTAACTAGTAAATATTGGTGTTTTTGTTACAGTGTTAATCATCGATGAATAATATTACAATAAAACTAAGATAGAATGTGTTTTTTACAATGTTAATTATTGATGATTAACACATGTTAATCATTAATGATTGTATTACAACTGATAATTGATTGTTAACTATTTGTTGGTGTTTGTTATTATCCAATCTTATATGATTAAAGCTAACATGATGTTTTCTAATGGTTTTTAGAAGTGATGTCCAATTACAATTTATTTATGGTTGGGA